>OX246748.1:4458296-4645796 GCA_945910005.1 Isoperla grammatica
CGAAGGCAAACTCCTTGGAGATCCATTTGAATTGTCTCACCCCTGAAACAAAAACAATTTTTTACGTAACTGATGTATTTCTGGGCTGTTTGGTCGTGTCGGTGATGAGTTTTTCTTACTCGACGTTTCGACGTGCTACCAACATGGGTGGTGAAACGTTGAGTAAGAGGAACTCATCAATGACACGACGAAATAGCCCAGAAACACATCAGTTCGCATCTGCGGGTCGTGAAAACCTTCGATACATTACCAATTTTAATATTTTTCTATTAATGTTCGGTGTTTAACGACGTACTCGACAGCTAGGTCGTATCACGTCGGAGTTTTTTTGGAGAAAACGGACAAGTGGGTGCAAAAATGTATTTATGGTGTCATCAAAGTTTGTGGTGTTCGAAATTACATCAACTTGATCGGAATCTCAGTTCGTGAAGTGAATTAAAGACTTAATGACAACCCCGAATGACAACCGTATAATGATTGAAATATTTGAATTTTTTTCATTTATATTCATATTCATAGTCGGCCCCTACACCTAGGGGCACCCATTGTTGTTATGGATTTGTTTCCCTGATGGGAAATAACATGCAAACAATTGTTACCTTGGTAACAATGGGCGCCCCTAGGTGTAGGGGCCGACTATGAATTCCAACCAACTTGACTTCAACGTCAAAGCTTTTATTTTTCTTTTGGAAAAAAGCATGTAATAAAAACAATTCCATATCAACAAATCCAACGCTTGTGCATCCGGCTCTAAATGTTGCTTAAAATACACCATTTTCATAATAATACCACTGTCTCGTTCTTACAGTATTACTAAAAAAAAATTTAATTTGGCGCGGTTATTACTGATACTAAAACCATACATACCTGTTGAAGACTTCTTGAGTGGAAACAGTCCAATACACCTGAAGATGCACCAGAGCGACCTCATCTCGTTGTAAAACACGCCCACCTGGTCACTGGTCAGCTTCTCATTGGTCGTCCGTGTGATGACGTCATTGTCCTCCACATTCCTCGACGGGAAATGACCACCGAAGTCGTAGACTTTCGACCCTAACATCGTCGTCGTCAACCCCGATGTCCTCCTCGAGTGGACCCTGACCTTCGCAGGTGGCATCGAGCTAAGGGTTGTGTTGTTGTTGTTTATGTACGGTCGCCTACCCTGCAGAAACCACTATTTATGTCTGTTAAAATTTATTTAAAATGTCCACAGAGTAAAACAATGTATATCACCATCTAAAGAATTCCCCATTCTTAGGCCTGGTATTACAACGCCCGGCTAAATATTTAGACCACTGTTAACTTGTTTTTTCCATGGAAACCGCCAATCAGAAGCGTGGTTTCAAAGGAGAAAACAAGTTAGCGGTGGTATAAAACATTTAGCCAGACGTTGTAATACAGGTCCTTAGTCTTTGTTGTTTCAATAATTATTCCCGTTTAAATTATTATGTTCTTATTTAAGTTTCGTTGTTGCAACACATCTTTCCAATTACATGATAATATTTGAGAAGTTTAAGTATTTACTTTGACAAAGTAACATTTATTAATAAGAGTACTAAATTGTCGAGGATATGACACATTTTGTTTAATTTGTGAAAATTTTAAGGCATTTTGAATAGATAAAAACCGTGTTTTCTGCCAGGTAGGTGGAATTACAGTCTTACTGTATCGCAGAAGCTAAGGCTCTGGACAGAACACATTAGTCCGTTATCGTCAGTGGCTATCTTGAAAACAGGCGAATGCCGATATTAGACATGAAGGGATGTATGAATAGACTTGTATTAGGTATCAGACAAGGGGGCGTTTTGAGTGAGTGTCTAACAAAAACCTGTCAAAGACTAATGTTCAATTTACAGTGAGGTTGGATTTAAATAGTCCATCCTTCACCTGGGGCACCCATTGTTGCTATGGATTTGTTTCGTTGATGGGAAATAACATGCAATTTACTGTTACCTTGGTAACAATGGTTGACGAAGACGTTTTCTCCATTTAGAGGCCATGTCTCATGTGAAATTCGACCCCTTATTGGTCAACGCTCCTCGCTTCGCAAACAACATCAGTTTTATATCATTATTTGGTGTTTAACTACGTGCTAGACAACTAGGTCATGACGTCGGCCTTTTAGTCGCCTCTTACGACAGGCAGAGCTACCCTCGCCCAGACGGGGTAAATCGACAGACTCGTAAAGGCGGGTTTTCGCATAACTATAACTATGTTCAACACAATTGAAAATTCTAGAAATCACAAGCGAACAATATGACTCTTTTATGCATTTAAACGAATTTATGAAGAAACTTATTGAAACATGAATAGTTTTACTACTTATGGTTAAAAGAAACATCAAACTTTGGCCTACCTGAATGATGATACCAATTGTTCGCTCTTAAACCGTCGTGAAACTTAGTAACTTTTAATGTTGTTTTAACAACTATACACTTTAGTAAACATAATCTTGTTTTGAGAACGTTTTTGTAACATAGTATACCACTAAAATAAATAGGAAATCGAGAATGCACAAATTACATACGGGTATAACAACAAAACTTTACCTGAACTCTCTAGCAGAAGAGTATGGTTTGATTACACCCTACAAAACCATTGTTCACCTTTTATGTTGAAACTTATCGGCGCGCATTCCCTAGATGACAAACATGACAATGTTGAGGTGTCGTGCCAAAGTGTCGCAAGATGTCGTCGTTAACATTCATGAGTCGCGTGTGCATCGGTCGTTAATCGTTATTCTAAAATGCACTCATCTGTGCTAAATACATAAACGATATATTGCTAATTTGCTAAATGGTTGAGCTATCTGCGACACACATCTAATGTTGGTTCAGTATTTCTTCAAGTTATGTCGGTGTGGTAGAATGGGAACAGGAGTTACCGGCGCCAGTATTGTCTCCAAGGGGTTGTTAGAAAGAACATTCATCTCAAGGTCATACGATAAGGGAGAAGATTATTATTATGACAGTCAATTCATTACTCCTATACATAGTCGTGGATGCGCACAGTTTTGTCAAGAGATCACTTGGCAGTGCCAACCTTGGAATTATACAGTAAACCAATAGTTTGTTTTCGTAAGATTTGTGTGACATTTGAAAAGAATAATTTTCGAGGTGAAAAATCAATTTTCGACCGACGGTTTCTTAAGTAATGTTACTAACAGCCCGCGGACGTTATTTTCAACTATACAAACATCATTATTAATTGGTAATTGAAAAAGAGAAAAATGATGGTTCATCACTCATCAGTGGTGTGTAACGTACCATACAACAGTTATTACTAAGGAAACTAATTCATTTACAAAGTCACCTGAAGAAGGTCATGAATTGACCCTGTGCACATCTCACATAAAACATTATTTTTATTATTTTATTACTATTATACATTTTTTTCTAATTTATAAGATCTAGGCTCCGTTAAAGACTCAAGATGAGTGATGTATAGATATATATTCAATATGCATCATATTTATTACAAACCCTTTTACAAAGAAGTACAATACATTCAACTTTACAATATAGATTGAGATAACAATAACACACAGAAGAACAGAAAATATGTATTAATAGAACAGGAAAAACAAACAAAAGTATGTAGAACGAGATGAAACATTAAAAATTAATACTGTGTGCATGTATGTATCAACATCATACATATGCAAACGTTGAGTTTGTAATCGTCATGCCATCAAGGAAGGCACATTATTGATTATCGTTCCTCAGCAACCATGTGAATGCTGACGTCATGATGAGTGACATATTGGTCAACCCAATGCCACCCGCTGATTGGCTCTAACTCATTCATGACGTCAGCATCCACAAGGTTGCTGTGGAACCATTTTATCCACTAAATATCAGTTACTATACAACCAGTGGCGACAGATAAAAATGTAGATTTATTTCTTTCTTGCTGCATTTATTTATTTAATTATTTATAAAGAAGCAATCGACTTCTTGTAGAATGCTTGCACTTACAATTATAGAAACGTATAATAGATAAGTGAATAATATTTAATGTTTAAGGACGTAGCCTACTCGAAAACTTTTTTAAATTAAGGCTGGTCCATACAGATTTTTAAGACATAATACATAAGGTTTTAAGACGTTGTTTTAAAAACAACAATGAAAACACCGCCTTAAAACGTGTGAACGCCAGTACGTGTTTCCTATGATCCACCTTTACGACTACGCGTTAAACCTTAAATCGTATGTTTTAAAAATCTGTGTGGACCAGCCTTTAGGTACAATGCTACAACTGGACATCTGTACACACACAATTCAACAATGGTCGGTTTCTATGACAGAATATCCCGAGGAACCATTTATCCGCGAATCTTCTCATCTGTTATCCCATTGTTGCTATGGTACACGTTGGGGAAGCGTATTGTTGCTTGCAGAGGTTCCACTTCCGGCCACCCCTTGCGCGTCGAACTGCTGCAGTATTACCAAGTACGACACTAGCGCCCCTATCAGCTGGAAACACGACATCTCCTGTAACTTAACTTGAACAAACTTTTATTTCTGTATTCAATTAAAATATAATTCCCTGCTTCGTTGCCATTATTTTATTTATTAGCTGTTTTACATTTTACTCGACAGCTAGGTCATACAAACTCGGCCTGGTAGTCGCCTCTTTCGATAGGCAGAGGTACCCGGGAGTCCAAACTTGAAACTCAAAACACAATTATGCAACAGAAGAAGACAATGAAGTAGTAATTTTGCAGAGGATACTGTCTCCTTCATATGCGTGTATCCAATTTGAAGAAATGACAGTAGAAATAAGAACTACACACTTTTTTTCTGTTTCTCCTAGAGCTACGGGTTGTAGACTAAACAAAACGTTGAAAAGAAGTGACCTCCCTTACCGACAGGAGCAGCCCCCGGTCGATTGTGACGTAGCCGTCCAGGGAGATGCGGGGAGGATCCAGAGTCACGGCCACCTCGAACTCCTCCAACTGAAATGCAATAATATTATAATGGAATAATCCTAGAGGTTATTTGGTTAAAGCTGTATAATAAAGAAAAAGCACCTCTTATGACCGGCAGAGTCACCCTGGGGCAAATTGTACTCCGAGCCCAGACGGGGTTTTTGAATGAGAATTTAACAATGATGTAAATATAACTACAAAATAACCAGGATTGTTTTGGGAGTTTCTGTGAAATAAAACCTTTATAATGTATCAAATAATTCCTACGTACCTGTTCCCGAATCCACTTATTGAGCAAGTCAAGCTGTTTCAAGCGATTGCAGAAATTCTTACCAACCTGAAAAAACATAGCTATTATATACTGATACTGTAGGTAGAGTTTGTGTATATTTACCAATAATAAAACAAAATAAATTGTACTCTTGAATGTTTCGTGGTGTTGTAATAACAAGGATGCTGTGAAGCATCCATATTTATATTTCAGTTTATTTCATTATCATCTAACTCAGGAAATTTATAGTTTTGTTCTATCATTTAAATATAAACATTCACATCAAATATCACATCAAATTGCGTGACCATATTATGGAAGAGCTGTTGGCGTGATGATTTATGAAAGCAATCATAGTTGAACATTGCATTAATACTTGCCACACGTACTGATTACAATTAAATTATAGATAAGTATTGACATAGTCTGAGAATATAAATAGTTACATAGAAATTCTGAAAAGGAACAAGGTATGAATCCAGAAAAATATACTCTTTTATTTTATTTCTATTGAACGACGTACTCGACAACTAGGTCACAAGTCTTGTCGTCGGGGAGTAAGAATAAAAAAAGGAAGTGACCAAAATACTAACACGCTATCCATTAAGTGTGTAATGTACGGAGCGATCGTCTCTACCGCTTCGTACAGTCAACATAAGCTAGTCGGCTAGTAGCAGAATGTAAACGCATGCACGAATCACTATCGCGCGCTGTCATCGTCCACGCACTTGCGTTCTGCTACTACCCGACTAGATTATGTTGAGTGGTACGAAGCGGTAGACAGAAACCCACAGCAGTTGGGTCTCTTTAGTTGTCCCAAGACTACCTTACACATGCTTTCGTCACAGGCGACTGGTTCGTAGCCAGTCAGCGATCGGTATTGGCCCGGATGTGTATCAGGCGGTTTGCTGGTTGGCTACGACTGCCCTGGATGTGACGAAAGCAGGTGTAAAGTAATCTTGGGTCCACTATACCCTATAATACACACTCAACGTACTGTTGCGCGCTGTCATCGTCCACGCACTTGCGTTCTGCTACTACCCGACTAGAATATGTTGAGCGGTACGAAGCATTTATTTATTTCACCGTATGATTTGTACAGAATACAAATATTGGTATAAACTATACAAATTACTATACATACAAAATAAAA
Organism: Isoperla grammatica; assembly: GCA_945910005.1. Taxonomy (NCBI): domain Eukaryota; kingdom Metazoa; phylum Arthropoda; class Insecta; order Plecoptera; family Perlodidae; genus Isoperla; species Isoperla grammatica. The sequence goes on from OX246748.1 coordinate 4,464,651, forward strand.
TATACATACAAATCTATAAAACTACAAAATACATTAAGAAATAACAGTAAGGATGGGTAAGAGAAACAGGAATTTAAGTTGTTCGTTATCACAAAATTCGTTTAAAGTGTAGAATGGTTTAATTGAGAGGAAAGTTTTTAGTCGATGTTTAAAAAGTGGAAGAGATGTAGAGTTTTTTACTGATTGGGGAAGTTTGTTATACATTTTACTACAAAGGTGACAGACAACCGCAGCCGTTGGGTCTCGGCCTTAAAATAATCACTCAGAACAATCATTCCTCCATCATACTTCACTTACAGCATAAGTTGTGACATGGGCCGAGTTGCAGAGCAGGAACAAAATTCCCAACACAATCATCGAGTTATAAACGAGACCAATCTGTTTCGAGAACCCGTCTTTGACATCTGTCTCCGACATGAAGCCATACAGTGACGTTGTCAGGATAGAGATAGTCATGACAAGGATAGAACCGTAGGTGTAACACAGTAGATTGCCGGTGTCTTTAGTGAGTGATCTAAGCTCCTCCCACATCTCTCGGTAGGCGGGGACAACGGTGCGGTCAGACGAGTGCGCGCGCAGCTTCTGTAACAAAGTTTTGATTATTCAGTGTTTGATATTTGGGCTTAACGTCTCATATTTTTGCAACGAGGCTAATCGAGACGATGAGTGGGTGATAGATGAAGATGCAATAGGGGGCTGTTTGGAGGAAAGGGGTAAAAAGGAGGGCGGAGAAGAAGAGAAGGGGAAGAAAAGGGAGTGGGGAGGTTGTGGACTACTTTTCGTCTGACTTCTTCTGTTCAACGACACACTCGACAACTAGGTTATACGACGTCTAGGGGTGATTGGAGGAAAGGAACATGTTGTATAGGACGTAGCATAGAGGAAATGGGAAAGGGAGGACGTAGACTGTTTTTCGTCTGGCTTCTCCACCTCGACCTGTCCGGCTAGGGTGGTCGTATCAAAAGCATACGCTTCCGCCGGCATAGCTCTCAGAATCACTAAGACCCGGTATTATGAACTTGGAAGAAGAATAAATATTTAAAACCATGGCAACAGCCAATGGGAAACCTGGTTACCATGGTAAAAACAAGTTAGTAGCTTACCAAATATTTATTCGAAGTTACTAATACCAGGCCTAAAGCACTCAAAACTGCCCACCACGATAAGATAGCAGTCCCTGGGGGTGGAATTTGACGAGCAAGATGTGAAGTAAGATGACTTATGATTGATTGATTAATGGGGCTTAACGTCTCATATGTATGCAACGATGGCTAATCGAGACAATGAGCGGGTGATAATGAAGATGAGAAAGATGATAATGAAGAATAAAGCCACATCCGAATCAGATCCATTGTACGTCGCGTGAGTCGTCATACGGGAGTCCAGCAAGGGAGGGCAGGGCCAAGTGGGAGGAGAAATATTCAATGGGACAGTGGGGGGGGGAAAGGGGATTGGGGTGGAATTTGACGAGCAAGATGTGACGTAAGACGACTTAACGATTGATTGATATTTGGGCTTAAGGCAGCTTAACAACAGTGCCGGGTACATGGTGGAGGTGCCGGATATATGGCAGAGAACATTATATTGGTACCGCCATTACACGCATTATATAGGCTACATATTATTAAAGCCATGAAAGACACTATAAACATGCATTATATTACAACGCATTGTATTGGTATTGGTGCACTGTCAGCGATAGCTATACATTACCTCTGTGAGGTTGCTCATCAGATAGGCAGACGCCTGAGTCAGCGCTGAGCACACATAGTACCACAGCAAGTAGTGGTAGTTGACGATTGTGCCGATATAGACGAAGTAAATGGCCTCCCAATACACGAACAGACGCAACAAGAAGTACTCGACGAGGACCAGAAGAATGATCATCACAGGAATTGAGATAGTCCAAAACAAAATCGATTTTCGGGAGTTTATCACTAGAGGTACTCCGGTTAGCTGGCGTGCTCGAGCCTGCAAACATACGTCAGAAAGTAGAATGTATCCATTGGTCGCTGCTTCATATCCGGCCCGGAGGACCAATGATCCGGCCCGGAGGACCAATGATCCGGCCCGGAGGACCAATGTTACTAACTCTTGTGGAATAATGATATATTTGTTGTTTTAAGATCTACTCGTCAGCCAGGTAATGCAGGAGGGTCGTCAATTGGAGGACCGGGAAAAATAAGAGGGAGAAGAATTACATTTAAATTGGTGGAAAGGGGAGGAAATTGACAAGTAGGGAGACTACTATTGAAAAAGGTTAAGGCGAGGTTGATAAGATGGCAGTACCGTACCTGAAAGTGCGACCATTTGTTGAGGTAGGCAGCAACCTGTGACGCACCAAACCAGTGGCCAATGGGAAGCAGCCAGTAGGCGCTGCAATAGGCGACAAGCATGTACGAGAAGATGAGAGCGTTGAACGAAGAGTTGGCCGAGTTTAAGATGGAAACTCGGTTGATTGTGACGAGCAAATTGAGACATCCGACCAGGATATACACGAACACGGCATAGCCGAAGGCAGCCGAGTTCTTCCGGAAAACAGCCGAACCTGACAAGAAAGGACGAAAATAATTTTCATTCACTTGAGCAATTTCATTAATTGGTGTTTTAACGGCGTACTTGACAACTACATCATATGATGTCTGGGGGGGGGGGGGGTGATTGGAGTTAAGGGACAAATATTTTGAGTTTAACGGCGTACTTCATAACTGGGTCATATGGCACCCTGGATCAAATTCTATCCCAGTCCCTGACGGGCAGGTTATATTAAAGACATATGACTGCTAAGTTTGTTGGTAAATGAGACTTAAGTAATTACCTAGCGGTGTGTGCTGCACTGGGAATGCCCCCATAACACGCATAGCCACCCATAGAGGTTCGAAACAGTGGCGGAGCGTAGCTTCGTGCAGATTCGTGATGACGTCATCACGTCGGCAAACTTCGGCTAGGATCACCGACACGAAGGACTCGGCACTGCGACTCACTGTCCATGGCGTCATTGTAGACATTCTCTCGACACTAGCGACGAGGCTAATCGAGTCGATGCGTTGGGCAGCCAGTCACTGAGAAGAGCTGGATCCAGTAGGTTGTTACAGAACCGTCCATCTCAATCCTCTGATGGTGAACTGGGCAATCAGTTTGTAGCAGAGTTGCAAGCAAGCTTTTGAAAGTAAACTTATAGGATCAGAATTACCTTTTCACTTCGGCAGTGGTAGTAGTTTGAGGAAGGGGGGGAGGGGTATGATTTAATTGCGCTAATATAATTCAAGTATAACTGCATTGCATATATTTTAGTTAGTTATTTGGTGTTTAACGAAGTACTCCTCAACTAGGTCACATAACATCGGGGGGTGATTAGATGAAAGGAACAAATAGAACATAAAGGGGAGGAAAAGGGAGAGGGTAGGACGTGGACTGCCTTTCGTCTGGCTTCTCCACCTTGACCTGTCCGGCTAAGGTGGCTCTACCAGAAGCATACGCTTTCGCCGGCATATCTCTCTGGATCCTAGTAGCACGCAAACCTGCCCACCATGATAAGGTAACAGGTCTACTAGCGTAGGATTTAAAAACAACAAATTATATTCACAAACCGACAAAAATAATAGTGAATGAGTTTAAAGAAAATCAAAAATACTAAAAAAACGGGATTTTGGGCATCCGTACTACAACATTATGGAAATGTGCAAGAACTATACAAAGATTTGGGCCTAGTAGGTTATGCATATAAACATGTTTTAATAAATTACACATCCTGTTGCAAAAGATGTTAATATTTGACTGTCAAGTTAAAGGATTTAATTAATGAATACACTAAATATAACAGTAATGAAATCCTAAATATATTGTGGTAATTTAAAATGTATTACTTACCAGAAACCAAAAGAGTGGGCACAATAAGTGCAACTTGACCTACTTTGCAGAGGCTAGAAGACAAACTGGTGCCCAAAGTAGCTAATTCAATGTCTCAATCAATAGACACGATGTTCCCACAAATATATCGTGCATGGCCGATCTATGGTGATGATAAAACACGAGTTTTTCTTTTTATCTCTCAGCCAAACAATTATTAAGCTCCCTTATTAATAATGCACAAACACGTGGGGTGACCCTGACCTTCCCATACTAACGCATTTATATTATCACTGATCACATTCTACGCTTTTGAAAGGACTTCCACCAACTGTGGTCGTACCGCCCTAGTCGTAAAATGAAAGAAACTTTCATAAAGTTTGTTCGACATCGCTTTTATAAATTGATTTCTTTCAATTTGTTTATTGATATAACTTGTCAGAAGTACAAGGACACGGGTATCCTTGAGTGGGCGTTACGACAAACCAAAGCGTTTTCTAAATTACATGGGGTAGTTATATTGAAAACAGTTTTCTTTAGACACTTCTACGAATTTTTTTAATGTTTGTTTTGCTAAGAGTTACTTTTGTTCTCATTATCTTATTATTAATACCTTAAATCTATAATCGAACAACATATTTATTAAAACTGCTATTTGTATTTGTCCTGACAATGTGGAGCAACGCCCAACACTTATGTTATTTATTCTATCACGGGACTGCATAACTAAATTTGAAGTCATCATAAAATAAAAACGACGTACTCAACCGTTATAGCTCATATGACAGCGGGGGAGGGAGAGAAGATAGGTAAGCAGGAACTAAAACTTGCAAAACAACGCATAGCTCAAGCGAATATCAGATTTTGTATAATCATTCCTGTTTGAAATTTAAATTTCGTTAATTCGACTACTTAAACTCTAAAATTAATTCTGTAATATTTTCAACTTGTTTAAATAAAATAACATGTTTTTATTTATTGATTACCACTCAAGACAGTTACAAGAACCGTTTATCATAGGTGGATATACTACTAATATAATATGCTTTGTTGTTAGGAAGGCTTCAGTGACCTTTCATATATAAGCCAGTGTCATATCTAGATGTCTTTATTGTTAAATCTTGATAATGATAAACTAGTAACAGATTATGTATTTATATAGTTGGTAGATTTATATATACATTGTGTTACTTATATAAGCAACAGCTATTTATACCGGTGTACTGGTTATACAATTATATATTTCATTTACTAACTTGATTATTTTGTTTTACTACGTAGGCCTACTACTCAACCGTTAGACATATTGTCATGTAAATGTTTGTACTTATAACTTTTACGGGTGTGAGTCTCCCTCTTGATGATTTATGGATATCTTGATTGTGTCACTTAGTTGGTCATTGGCCGTTTTCTTTCACAATTAAGGTATGCGCTGTGCTGGCTATTTCGTCAGCCCACATCGTTGGTAATTTCAATAATAATTATTGCGGTATTGAGGGCAATGATTGCGGCAACTTTGCTGACTGCTCTGTTTAGATGATTGATTAATGGGGCTTAACGTCTCATATTTTCGCAACTAAGGCCGATCGAGACGATGAGCGGGTGATAATGAAGATGAGAAAGATGGTTATGAAGAATAAAAGCCACATCCGAATCAGATCCATTGTACGTCGCGTGGGTCGTCATACGGAAGTCCAGCAAGGGAGGGGGCAGGGCCATGTGGGAGGAGCAATCTTCAGTGGGACAGTGGGGGGGAGGGGCAGGGTCTCCTTTTGTCGCCTCTTACGACTAGCAGAGTCACTCTGGGCCTATTCTACCCCGGGCCGAGACGGGTCCTGGTCGGTTTAGGAGGGCGCTGGTTCAGTGATGTCGTCAAGTGGAGCCTGGCCCCACTCATTTGTGATTGTTACGGGAGGGGGTCGAACCGAGTAGTCTGATTGGTAATTTATGACTGCGTACAGCCAGCGTAGGGCAAAGAGGGGGTGACTGGGGTATGACGAAGGAGAGTCTAGGTGCGAGGGAACACGTGTGTAATTCGGGGCATTGAATCATGGAACGGAAGAGGAGGTAAACCTGTGCCAAGGTGGAACAGTGGAAAGAACGACGGAAGACCCAGAGGGAAGGAAAGACATGGAGGCCGATCGTGGACCTTGATGAATTGGAGCCAAACCACAACACGGGGTCGGAGTCAGCCACCGAGAAGCCAAGGTATAGGGGTTACTACAGCTACCCTCTGGATAGGAAGGTTAAGTCCATCAGACCTGGAATGCCCATAGACAGATTCGCCATAGCTCAGCCACGTAGGATAAATGTTTAATTCAATAAATTACGGTTCCTCTATTGTTTGAACCTAAGTCTTGTCATTATAAGTCCTAAACTGCCTGAATTGGTATGTCCCGATCCCGATGATGTGAGAGCCATCCCTAGAGCTACGCCCCAGTACTTCTACGGGACCGTCGACTTCGGAGTCCGTGGGTTCGAGGCCGAGCCGACGGAATTGGGTAGGTGTCACGGTAGGTTTTCGCTATCTAACAATATGACGTAGGGTAGTGATTGGAGGAAACGGACAAGTGGGAGCAAGAAAGAATGAAATAGATTAAATTTGAATGGAGTTATTGTGTCGAAAGATGAAACTAGAGGATCTCATTTCGTCATCTCTTACGTAAGGTTAAGTAATTCTAGGCAAATTTCTAAACTGGGTCTGGCCGGGGAGTAAAAACCAAGTGTTACAAGAAAAGTCCGAAGCACGGAGATTATACTATGGATACTACCTAGTTCACAAATCAATTATCTCGACCTGTTATAATAACTATATATACTAAGCATTGGCCTTAGACTTAACGCATATTATTATTATATTCAGTATCATTCAAATTATTATTATAGGCACCGAGTTTGGCCACTGAGCGCGCTAGTGAGATCGATTGAAGCGCTCATGTGTCAGACTGGCGCACTTCGGTTATGCAAACATTGCACCGTAGCAATGGAAAGCCACGCGGGAGGTACGAAGTGTATCGTCATTAAATACGGATTTAATAAAATAAATCCAGCCTACGAGGCAAAGCAATCTTTTATTAAAGGGCAAGGATTATTTAAAGCTGGCCATGTGTTTGATTTAACGGAAACTCGAGATGATGTGGTCACGCCTACAATCCCTTATCTGTGGTGTGGTTAATTTTATAACGTCGAAAGGGGTTAGGCAGACGTCAGTGAGTTTGATGCCCTATGATGTTCAAATTGAAGTAAGTAGTGTATATTTTATGTGTTGTGGTTTATACCTAGTAGGACTCTTTTAAGTACGCAATTAAAAGTTAGGTATACTGAAAGAAAAATCATTGTTTCATTCTGTGGACAGAACGGGCCCAGCATAGGCCTAGCATATGGGTAGGCCTAGGCTAGGCTCGAAAACTTGTAAAAGTGAACGCTTATCGATGTATTTTGGTACCGATTTGTGCAGCCAACAACACAACAACCCTTGTTGCCACTTCTTGCTGCCTCTTCAGCCATAACTAATGTATCATGCAATTACGCAACAATTATTGGAAGAAACAAACTCAATTACATGTAAACGCCATTAAATGACAGCTGGTAGGTGTGCCGCGTGATCTTGTTTTGTTTCTTTCCTCCCCAAACTGCAAAGTTCTGCCACTGCACGCGCTCTATGTACTAACGCACGGTGCCTATATTCAGGGCCGGTCTTACAATCTCTTAATAAGAAAGTTATTTGTAGCAATTAAGCTATTTGGAAGATTTTTAGGTCTTTGATTGGTGGTTGCCATGGAGAAAACAAGCTATTCGACTAATAAATAATTATTGGGACATTGTAAGACTGGACCTCAGTATCATTAGCTCATTGAGTCATTGTTCATCTCATCCATCTTCATGATTCATTCACAGTGTTGTGTAAGTTAGCATCTAGATGGCTGTGACCGGGAGACGTTAGACAAGTTCCAACAGTGGGTTGTAAGGAGTCGCCAGAATCACTCCATTGTAGAGTAACACTAAGGTTGGAATTCATAGTCGGCCCCTTCACCTAGGGGCGCCCATTGTTACTAAGGTAACAGTTGTTTCCATGTTATTTCCCATAAACAAAACAAATCCATAGCAACAATGGGTGCCCCTAGGTGTAGGGGCCGACTATGAATTCCAACCTAATTGTATTTTATGTTCAACCATCTGTACGAAAATCATAATCAGTTCTCAAGACGTGTTATCAGATCATCAGTTTCTGCCTCACCAGAAGTCCTACAGACCTAAATTAGTTACCAGTACAATAAAATAATTCAAATGAGTATATAAGGCATCACAAGTCAATAGCTATAATATTATATGATAAATGGCCCTGAAAACCTCTGAAATGTCATATTCTATATATATATGTTTTAAGCGGTCCCGTTGCTCGTTGTAGCCGCCTCACTTGTTTCGCTCATGTCAAACTGTACCATGACCACCAAGTATGTCAGAGTGGTCGAAAACATCTGCAACAAATAGGTCAATTACTCTCTTGCTAAAGATTAACAAGTGTTCGAAAATGGTGACATTTTAAGGTTTTCTGTCTACGAATCTTATCAAACGATCCCGAGCTAAATATTATCAAGATCTACAATAGTCTACGTAAAACGACGAAATATTGTTGGTATTTATAGATAAAATTAGACAATTTTCATACAATGCAACGTCTTTAGGAAAGACACTAAGGGCCGGTCTTACAATCTCCTAATAAGAAAGTTATTTGTGGCAATTAAGCTATTTGGAGGATTTCAAGGGTTTTAATTGGTGGTTGCCATGGAGAAAACAAGCTATTCGACGAATAAGTAGTTATTAGGACATTGTAAGACTGGACCTAAGTTGGCACAATGAGACTTGCTCATCCAGTGTGGTAGTTCCAACTTACCGACACAGCCAGCTGCCTGTTGACTTGCACATACCCGCCCAGGGAGATAACAGGTGGGTTCTGGAATATCGTGTTTTCGAACAGACGTAACTGTAAAATATGCGAATCAAACAAAAACCCTATGTGATACATTTTAACTTGTTAGAACGAGTATTATAATTTTTTCTTTAATGAACGTATTTGACAGCTATGATCATATGACATCGAGGGTGTTTGGAGGAAAGGGACAAGTAGGACGTAAAAGGGAAAGGGGGGACGTAGACTGTTTTTCGTCTGGCTTCTCCACTTCGACAAGTCCGGCTAAGGTGACCCTACCAGAAGCATACGCTTCCGCCGGCATAGCTCTCGGGATCACCAATACACGCAAACCTGCCCACCACGATAACGTATCAGTCCCTGGGAAAGTCTTTCGGAGGAGATTGATTGGAGGAAAGGGACAAGCAAGAGAGAAACATAGTATCCCCTGTAATCATTTCCAACCAAATATTTTGGATGTCAGCTGACGTTATTTCAAAGCTTCAGATTGGTGGTTGATGTGGTAAAAGTAAGTTAGGGGAGACTTAAATATTTAGAGGCAAATCATAAGAAGAGGTTAATGAGTGAAAGATGGGAAATATAGGGGCATTTAGGTAACGTTAAGAAAGTATGCCTTAAGTACGTCTCAAGACCACCAACTTCAACTATAATTTTAACACAGATGTCCGTGTAGTAGGCCTACAATCGTGCTTACTGGCATTATGCCTTAAAAACACACAATGATATTATATTGCAATTATACACACCATAAATTTACTCGTCAGCTTGTACTTGTGCTTGTATTGATGTAGTGACCATGCACGCATGTTGCTATCTTGTTTGCATGCAAGCGATATCACCGTGTTGCGTTCACGCCCATATTAATACAATATGAGGATGGTTTCACCATGCAATAAACCACTCACGCCACTGGAAGCTCCGGCTAATTAAATTATTGCGAAATGATTAATCTATTGAACATAAATAAAAACATTTTTTTTTTTTTTTTAAGAACCGTTATCTATGAAACAATACCGAAAACGGGCGCCGATATGAAAATCATACGCAATAAAATTATGAGAAATGATGTCAACATGAAGGTTTAGTTTGTTTATATCATATTATATTACATTATCCAAATCAAATGCTTCTGTGTATTTTAGGATAACCACAAAATATGTGACAAAAATAGCGAAATCATGCATGAGATTTGATTGTAAATATATCGCTTCCGCAGGTATAACTCAGCAGAAAGGGATCTAATGGAGGGGCAAAATACAGCAAGAAGGAAATATGTGGCAAACTTTTATGGGGCAAAGGCAGAGAATGGCATGAGTTCCAACTCTGGGTGTTCGAAAGAAGAAGAAGAAAGTATAACTCCTCGGGATCACCAAAGCACAGCCAAGCCAAGCTATACCTGAACACTAAATAATAGAGATATTTTCCCTTGTGAAAGTTGTCTGCGATGTATTTGTATTTATTGATATTTACCCGCCCGAGAGCGGGAAGGCCAATGTAGGGCACAAATTGCCCTCTGTAGCCATGTACAAAAGTGAACTTATAATTTAGACTAAGGACTAACTAATAATAAAAAGAGGCAAACAGGGTGCAAAGTTGTTAAAACACACTAAAAGGTCAAACAAACAAATGGTCCATTGTTTCTGAGATGTGTTGAGTCTCCAAACTCGACATGACAAACAGCTTTTTGGCTGGCTTGCAGAATTAATTAATTGATTGATTGATTAATAGGGCTTAACGTCTCTTATTTGTGCAATAATGGCTAATCGAGACGATGAGCGGGTGATAATGAAGATGAGAAAGATGATGATGAAGAATAAAGCCACATCCGAATCAGATCCATTGTACGTCGCGTGGGTCGTCATACGGGAGTCCAGCAAGAGAGGGCAGGGCCAAGGGGAGGAGAAATATTCAGTGGGGGGGGGGGGGGGGGGGTGAGTGGGACAGGGTCTCCTTTAGTCACCTCTTTTTAGGCACCATCTTCGTGACAATTACTTTCACAATTGGTCTACGCTTTTTGCAATAAGGTTTAGCATTCCTTGAGCAGGCTCAACACACCACTTCTATGTGTTTATCAAAAAAAAAATTACAAATTTCTATTACTATGATTATTTATTACTATTCTTCCCATGATTAATGTATACATTTATTGTAAAAGCCTTCTTCAGCGAGCCTTTTGGCTCTTGGAGGTTGTATTTATAATGTAAAATAATGTATTTATACGATTTAGGGCCGGTATTTCAATGTCTAAATTTGAAATTTATTGGGTTTAAGGGCGCTTCAACCAGTTAGGTCATTTTGCACCACCAAAATGGTGTTTTGCAAGCTAAATAATTAAGTAACCATGAAAAAAGTAATTAATGTTTTGATTTTATATTAATGAAATGAAATTAATTTTATATTTAATATTGGTTGTATTGTATTGTTGGATGTCCAGTTAATGATTGATTATTGGGGCTTAACGTCTCATATTTATGCAACGATGGCTAATCGAGACGATGAGCGGGTGATAATGAAGATGAGAAAGATGATAATGATAATCAGATCCATTGTACGTCGCGTGAGTCGTCATACGGGAGTCCAGCAAGGGAGGGCAGGGCCAAGTGGGAGTTCTCCTCCCATGTCCAGTTAAAATCTACTTTTTAGTTAAATTGTTTTCACCATGACAACGGCCAATAGAAATACACCGAACTTGGCTTACCTGACAGTTAAATTTACTTAACACTTTAACTGGACATTGAAGTTAGAGGCATTACTTAAATAAAAATTGAATTCTATTCTACTACTTAAATCGGGTGTTGCGTAGTGGACATAAAACCTTAGAGATAAACGTGCACCTTCCTACGGGATGTGCTACTACTGAAAACTCTTTTAATACATTTCACAAGGTTCGGCCCAGAAGTGGATATTCGAAAATAGGAACACATGAAGTAGATTATGTTACACTTCACCTGTTCTCGGGTCTTCTTATCGTTAGTGTTGATCTTCTGTAGTTTCTCCTTGACAACTTCGCCCACCTGAAACAAGGACCATCGTTCGTTCCAACGTTTCACACAAGGTAGGATCTACCGGGGGGTTTGAGAACTAAGTCCACTACTTGTTGCCCAACACAGTCTTGGTTAGCCAGTTGTGCCTTGAATACCAGGCAATATGAAAATTAAGTGCTAAGAGATGATGAAAATAAAGCTATGTACTTAATTATTATTAACTGTTGTTAAACGATGTTCACGTACTCGACAACTAAGCCACGTGACGTCAGAGGATATTGGAGGAACGGGACAAGTAGGAGAAAGATGAACTAGATTTAATAAGATAAGCGGGAAATGTTTTTGATCGTTTGGTATTAAACGACGTGCTCAACAACTAGGTTGTATGACGTCGGGAGTGATTGCAGCAGGAGAGGGACAAGTATGACGTAAAAGGAAGAGAAAGGTATGGGGAGGAGAGAGGACGTGGATTGCCTTTTGTCTGGCTTCTCCACCTCGATCTGTCCGATTAGGGTGGCCTATACCACGATAAGGTGCAGTCTCTTTGAATGATGAGACAGCCAACCCTTTGAAAAGTGAGCAAGTTTATAAATGGGGCATAACGTCTCATATTTGTACAACAAAGGCTAATCGAGACGATGAGCGTGTGATAATGAAGACGATGATGAAGAATAAAGCCACATCCGAATCAGATCCATTTTACGTCGCGTGGTTCGTCATATGGGAGTCCAGCAAGGGAGGGCAGGGCCAAGTTGGAGGAGAAATAATCAGCGGGACAGTGGGAGGGGGGGGTCTCCTTTTGGTCTCTTACGAGTAGCAGAGTCACTCTGGACCTACCACGATGAATGAACAAAAGGATGATTAAGGATATACATGAACGGGAGCGCTTTTTGCGGGCACCAGTCAGGGACCCACTTCTATCAGGGTAACTCGTCGTCCTTCATGTAGCCGGTATTCAAATTCATCCCCTAAGGAGAACCCTGAGGGATATTCACCTAATAGTTAAGTGAATACCGTAAATGCTACGGTTGTTGCGCTTCTAAGGGACAACTGAAGGTCATCATATATTGTAAACTGAATTGTGAAAAATTGGTTGTTAATAATGTTATCAGTGTTTAGATACAGTTTTATACAAAGAAAAGAAAAGAAACATTAGTTAGTAGGCCATTAGTTTTCTTTATGAGCTGCTCTCTCATATTTATACTCATTATTAATATTGTATTTACTAGTACTCTTTTTTCTTTTTATTATCTTAGTGTATAAGTTCCTAGTTTTTATGTTTCATTTAGTTCTATAAATGGCCATACCTCAGGAGATTGTTTTCCTACTGTGGCCAAAATAAGCAGTGTATGTAATGTTTCTGAATTATTCAATAAACATTCTATTCTATACCTCGTCCGTAGCGTTATGCGCCGCCTGGCAGAAGATCACTATCGATGAGAATATGATGACTACGTTGAGGGCGACCCCCAGATGGATAACGGTCGGCCTCCTGGATATAGTCGACAGGTAGTAGACTGAGAGCAGGAAAGTGGTGAACCAGAACAAGTTGATGTTGGCATACTGGTAGCAGAACACGTGGCCGAACTGTCGCGTCAGTCTACTCAGGTGAAGCCACAGGTGTCGGTAGCGGGACACCAGCTCGCCGCCGCTACTCCCGGCCCACGACAAGTCCTGGAGCAGAGGACGACAGTGATGATACTACTCAGGTGAAGCCACAGGTGTCGGTAGCGGGATACCAGCTCACCGGCGCTACTCCCGGCCCACGACAAGTCCTGGAGCAGAGGACAACATTGATGTGTAGAGTTGATTGATTGATTGATTAATGGGGCTAACGTCTCATATTTTTGCAACAATGGCTAATCGAGACGATGAGCGGGTGATAATGAAGATGAGATAGATGACGATGAAGAATAAAGCCACATCCGAATCAGATCCATTGTACGTCGCGTGGGTCGTCATACGGGAGTCCAGCAAGGGAGGGCAGGTTCAATGTGACAGTGGGGGGGGGGGGGGAAGAGACAGTGTCTCCTTTCATCGCCTCTTAAGACTTGCAGAGTCACTCTGGGTCTATTCTACCCCGGGCCGAGACGGGTCTCCTTTCGTCGCCTCTTCCCAACTGATATCCACATAGCCCGTTTGGGCCCGGGTTGATTAAAACTAATTAGTTATGGACGTACTTGGCAGCTGGGCCATACAAGTGCGGCCGAATCAGGTCATAAGGTGAGTCTAGGAAGGTAAGAAAGAAACAAGTAGAAAATAAAATTGATAAAGCGGCATAGTGCGGGAATTTGTGTAATACTATTATTTGTTGTTTTGCGGCTTACCGTATATAGCTAGGTCATATGACGTCGAAGGAGATATGAGCCAATGTACAAGAAGGAGAACCAAAAAATAGATTATTATTATGGGGAAATAATGTGGCCAAAAGGCCATGGTTTCTCCTGTGGCCACCTCTTAAGTTTGGTAGATGAAGCAGGCAGCTGGGTTTAGGTAAGGACCTCATTTTTTGACTCTTATTATTCATAGGTTGCACGTACGTCATATCTTTGCGCATGGCGGCCACATTTGTGAACAAACTTGACGTTGTCATGGAGAAACAATTGAAAGCTGATATGACAGAACACATAAATTCTTCGTTCTATAAAATCCAGCCTGTTTTTTTTTTTTTTAAATAAAATTGGTATGTGTGGTAATTTTTTATTTTTGTATTTCTTTTGTTTAGCTTTTAAATTCTAAATTTGGCTTATTTATTTCATTTAAATAGTATTTGCCAATTATCTAGGATTGGTCCTCCTCAATTGTGTCGTAATCATGGCCGCTGTGACGTCACGTGGGAACTATGAATTGGCACAGTCACCTCGGGCCCAGACGGGGGGAGTAATGTGGGGGTAGTTATCCTCTCACCCACCTGTAGCATGAAATGCATCATCCTTCTGGAGGTCATCGAAGACAGCAAACACAACAGGTACCACAAGAACAGGTGGAGGTTCAATAGAATGACCGCATAGCCGTAGTAGATGATCTCCCACTTCTTGAGATAACCTTCGTCCAGTACGTAGTGCTGGGCGATGGCATACAAGTAGCAGGCCACGATCATGGACAAAACTACGAGCGTACATCGGTGACGTATGTTCAGCCGCAGAGAGTGTCTCGTCACTTGGCGAAACTCCGTCTGTGAAACAGCGCACGATGTATCTAAAGTCGGTGAACTTTTCATTATATTTTGTTATTCTTTATTTTTAATGGTGAATCTAAATACAAATTCTCATATTTGCTTATCATATTTTTCTTGTATGTATGAACTGTGTGTGTTTAAACTGATTGCATATGAAAAAAAAAGGAATAATAAAGACTATTATTATCAAAGATTACAACTTGTTATTATTATGTTTGTGAGATTTTCGGTTGTGGAGATATAAATTTTCTAAAAACCAACTTCGGTCACCTTCTTCACCACCTTGCTCTAGAGCAGGGTATATCTTAATATCTTTGGCCTAGAGACAGAATTTCCAAAAAATCCTTTTCTATGTGGGTGGTTTCATCATAATAGCAATGAAATTTTAAAATTTCACGTTTCTAGGTAAAACGGTTTGAGCTGGGTGTTGATGAGTCAAGTCAGTCACTCACTCACTTGGTAGAAAGATGCAGATAAACATAGTTAACAAAATACACAAGGAGCGTAAAGAAGAATATTGCTTTTATATTTATAGATTTTAAAAATATACTCGAGCACTATGTTCATATAACGTCGGGGGGTGTTTGGAGGAAAGGTACTAGTATGACGTTGTCACGGTGTGCCTGCTTACACTATATTAGTTATTAGTAGTTTAGATTAGTATTGTAGTTATAGGAATGGAAATAGTAAGAAGGCGGTGTAATTGGAATTGTATAAAGCATCAAGAAGACCGTGGAGTATTCAGATTAAGTTATAGGAATGGAAATAGTAAGAAGGTGGTGAAGAGACAGAATGGGTATTGTTGTAAAAGGGAAATGCATGTTAGTGTTTTGTATCTCTAAAAAGATGAAATAAAAGTAATATTACGCAGTGTTTATGGTATCAGTTATTTGTATACTAGACGACGCTACAACGTAAAGAATATCCGGCTAGGTGATACTACCAGAAGCATACGCTTCCGCTGGCAGAGCTCCGCGACGCAAACCTGCCTACCACGATAAGGTAGCAGTCCCTAGGCAACGACATACTCGACAACTATGATCATATGACCTCTAGTCGGGGGTGTTTGGAAGAAAGGTACAAAAAACAAAACAGTGCACGATGAGATAAAGTCGTTCCACATCAACTATGTGGATGCAGGCATCATAGATGAGTGATGAGGCATTTGCGATCTGCTGTCAGCATTTCAACAAGCCAATTTGCTGTGACTTGTTCATGTGTCATGTTAGTATCCACAGAGTTGCTGTGGAACCACTCCAAGACGAAGCTTCTCAACGTTATGTCATACGACGTCGGAACAGATTTGGAGAGAAAATGACAAGTTGGAGGAGAATTTTAGATTTAGTGGCCTGAATGGATGGAAAAGGAAAAGAGTACCTCATTTCGTTACCGCATTATGATTCATTGTGATTGCTGAAGACTTGCAGAAGAGAGGAGAGAACTGGGAGCAAGTGGCGGAAGTACAATTGTGGGTAGATAGGAAGAGGTGGAAAAATTTGGTTGTGAAACCCAAGCTGACCCTGCCAGAAGCAGGAAACGGAGGTGGATAATGATGCTGATGATTGGGAGTAACCCTTGGTCAATTGATTGATGGATTAATGGGGCTTTACGTCTCATATTTGTGCAACAATGGCTAATCGAGACGATGAGCGGTTGATAATGAAGATGATTGATTAATGGGGCTTAACGTCTCGTATTTATGCAACGATGGCTAATCGAGACGATGAGCGGGTGATAATGAAGATGAGAAAGATGATAATGATAATGAAGAATAAAGCCACATCCGAATCAGATCCATTGTACGTAGCGTGGGTCGTCATACGGGAGTCCAGCAAGGGAGGGCAGGGCCAAGTGGGAGGAGAAATATTCAATGGGACAGTGGGGGGGGGAAGGGACAGGGTCTCCTTTTGTCGCCTCTTACGACTAGCAGAGTCACTCTGGGCCTTTTCTACCCCGGGCCGAAAGAGGTGGAAAAATTTGGTTGTGAAACCCAAGCTGACCCTGCCAGAAGCAGGAAACGGCGATGGATAATGATGCTGATGATTGGGAGTAACCCTTGGCCAAATCCTACCCCAGACCCAAATGTTGAAATGTATATTAGTAATGATTGAGGCATACCTGAAACGTGACCCAGTCGTTCATGAGAGTGACCAAATGCGTTGCGCTAATCCAGTGGCGTAGACACAACCACAGTGGCGGTACGGTGTACATCAGCATCAGAATTGCAAACATCATGGCACCGAAATTGTCCTTCGACTTGAGTGCGAGGCGGCCTTTCTCTCTTATCTCGAACCAAATGAGGACTCCCAACAGGGCACAGAAGCAGACAGCGTATAGCATCTCCTTGGAAAACCATCTGAATGTGGCTTTGCCTAGAATGTCATAGTAAGTGCTGTGTATAAATGGCATTTACAAATTGAAGCATTACCACTTCACATATGTTATTTAGATGATTGATTGATGGATATTTAGGCTTAACGTCTTACATTTTTGCAACTTGGCTAATCAAGACGATGAGTGGGTGATAATGAAGATGAAGTTGGGGTTCTTTGGAGGAAAGGGGCAAGTAGGAGGGCCCGTGAGGAAAGGGGATTGAGGTGTGGACTGCACTTCATCTTACTTCTCCTCCTCGACCAGTCCGGCTAGGGTGGCCCTACCAGAAGCATACGCTTCCGCCGGCATAGCTCTCGGGATCAACAAAGCACGCAAACCTGCCCACCACGATAAGGTAGCAGTCCCTGGGCAGGATGTGATTTAGTAATTAACGACGTACTCCACAACAAGGTCATGGGAGATTGGGGGAAAGGGACAAGGACGTAAAGGTGAGGAAAAGGGAAATATGATGACGAGGACTGGCTGTCTCCTGGCTTCTCCACCTCAACCTAACCAGTTTGAATGGCCCGCTACCAGTCCCTGGGAAGGTATCTCTTACGATTGACTGAATCACCCTTCTACCCCAGGTTCAGAAAGGAGTGGCTGGTTGAGGAAAAGTATAGGAGAAACAATTTGATCTAAGACGGTAAATGGGAGGAAGTGAAGTGGCTCTCACAGTAGGCTGAAACTCTAGGCGAGTTCTACCCCAGGCCTAGACGGGGATAAGATAAAGCGATATTGTAAGTAAAAGTGCAGCTTATTACCAAACGCTGGCTTCTGTATGGGAAAGAGCCCTAGTACCCGGAAAACCAGCCAGAGCATCTTCAGCTCATCGTAAAACACTTCCTCCGTCTCTTCAATAGCGAGCTGTGTGCTCCAGCCTTGCGCACGCGCGTTGTACACGTCGCTTTTCCGTTGCGCACGCGCAGAACAAGTGTCCAGCAGCAACAGGTGAGGCTGCTTCTTCGGAGGAGGGTTCACGTCGATGCGTGACCGTCCCAACTTTATGAATAACTCTTTGTTGCGGACCATCTTAAGTAGGAAGCTGAAACAAGTAGTATTTGATATTTGTCGTTGTACTCGACAATGACGATCATATATATATAACGTCAAAGCGTGATTGGAGGAAAGGGACAAATAAGTCGTTAAGGTAGAGGAAAGTGATAAGGGAGGACTTGTACTGCCTTTCGTATGGCTTCTCCACCTCGACCTGTCCTGCTAGGGTGGCCCTACCAGTTCGCCGGCATAGCTCTCGGCATCACCAAATCAACAAACCTGCTCACCATGATTAGGTAGCAGTCTTTGGGCAAGAGGAGTTAAGGAGAGGAAAAGGAATGTGGAGGACCACATTTAATCACCTCGTACGACTAGCGGAGTCACTCGTGGAGAAATTCTTCCCCGGGTCCAGACGGGGAACGACCATAGGCATCAAACTAAAAATGCAATTTTTGTATATAATATTTTTAAACCATTCGAACTTTCAATTATTAAAATTGTTACGATTGCCATTACTGTAAAAATTCAATAAAAAAAAAACTGATGACCAAATTAATGACCAAAATAACAATCGTAATGATAACAAAATCATCGTCTAGCTAGAAATAAAATACCAGGAAGATAAGATTCCTATTTCGTCAAATATTCTTCAGGTTTTCCTTCAGGTGTTTTTATTGTGCATTACTATTTACCAAAATATCTGGCATTGATGATCTCAACGCCTATAGTATGATTCCGAGTGTGTTGTGATTAATTTGTTATAAGGGTACGTCAACCAATTGTGTCATTTCGGGTCACAATTTTTTATAAAGTTTATAATTAATTAATTTACTAATTAGTTATATATATCTATGAATTTTAATTTATTTTATTTGGGATAGAAAAGATCCTTTGCCTGAGATACACAACGACTAAAATTTGTATTTATTCGTTTTTATACGAGTTATACAGTACTATGATTCTATGTATTGCTCATGTGAATAAAGATAGCATTACATTAAATTATGTATTATTTCTCGTTTTACGATATACTCGACAGCTAGGTTTAGTTGCCTCTTACGACATGCAGAGCTACCCTGGACCAATTCCACCCCTGGCCCAGACGGGGTGGACAAATAGAATAGGTAATGATAATGACCTTCGTTAAATGAGAAGCTCAAAAAACCTAAAAGTATCTCAAATGATGCATCTATATCTACACCTAAAAACTATCATTTCATGTGAATATACCTTAGAATCAGCCAAGATTTGCAGTGCATAAAATTTAACAAATTTCGTTATTTCCCAGTTTGCCTTGCGAGTGTCTCTGCTGTACTTGTAGGAACTGCACCACTCATCGACCAGTACATATTACATAGGCTGTAACGCTTGTTCTCCAGGGCATTGTAGACAGCTACACATACATATTTAATACATATAATTAAACTATAAGCCATTAGCTGCTTATGTTAGTGGAACTTGAACGCTTAGTGAAGTCAATATGATAAGCTTCACCTCGCAAACTACTGTACTAGCACGCAATATAATCATTCAGACAGTCAGGGTTTCAACTCCCGCCAAAGGCGATTCAATTCTGATGAAGTTTTAAAATAGTGCACAGTGTTTTAATCTGTGGGGGATTCCACAGCCTTCATTTACGTGTCTGACAGTACAGTCTGCTAAAGCTTTTCGTTACTCACAGCCTTCCATGGATCCTGCTATCTTTTGCCGACAACAATGGTTTTGGGAGATCATTGTAGAGTTTCATCTGGCTGGACTGGAGATGGACAAGGCCATGTACTACTAATTGATTTTGTACATGTAATTAATAAATAGCATACATTACATCTCTCTTCTCTGCACGCACTACAATTCTATTATTTGCTGTTTATCGACGTACATATTGTAAACATTATTATTTAGTGTTTGACGCTATATTCGATAACTAGGTGATATTACGTCGGGGGTAAGTGGGGTAATGCGACAAATGCTAAAAGAAGTTAAATGGAGGACAGAGAAAGGGGGAACTCATTTTATCGTTTTTAAGGCAGTCATCGATCTGGGCCCAATTCAATTAACGCTTTCATGAAGGCTCTAGTCAAAAGGCAATAAGAGACCAAAGTTAATGAACTAAATCCTGAATATTAATAAATCCGTTTCAATAAAAATAGAATAAATACCATTTAAAAAGGTCAAATTTCTTTTAACGATGTGTACGAGATATTTCGGTTATTTATTATTATTTTTATTATCATCATGTTTGCGTTTGGAAACAGATGTCTATGAGACTTATTTATCATTATCAATATATGATGACATTTTGTGGTTTAATGACGAAATAGACAGGTATAGTCTACGTTATGACGTCCGCCGAATCAGACCCATCATACATCAACGCGGTCGTCATAATCGTCATCACAATGGAGGGAGGTACAAATAGGAGATAGAATAGGGTGAAAGGGAAATAGTCATTTTGTCGCCTCTTACGATTGGCAGAGTCTACAAAGGCCAAAAGGAAGAGTATGTTTACTAGCGTTGTTTTACAATAACATTTCGGCAAGGGTGTATACTTTCTTACGACCGATGTAGCCCACTTTTTTTTTTAAATTCTGTTTTTAATATGTACATTTCATTGGTAACTCAGAAAAAAACCACTAACCGCAGTATAATGTTGTCCATAAAACATTTACCATACAAGCTGTATAACAAGACATTTTTTTTTATTTCATGTAATTTTATGTACATCAAAATATATAATATATGTATACACATTTTAATTGAAAATTATTATTATTACTGGCAACATACATTCATCAGTGTGATACAATGACGAATGTATCATTCAGCGACGATCAATCTTCGTTCTTCCCCCTACTTTCTTCGGCCAAGCCTTGGCGTATTCGGCGGGGGGGGGCGGATTGAGCCCCCTATAAGTGTAAATCAAAGATGTAGGACTATACACTATTCCTTGTCAATTAAAATACTTATAAAACGACGCAATATTTCGGGATCTAATCAGCTCTTTTCAACAGGCAACCGTCCACTCCTCCCCCCCCCCCCCCCCCCCTATAAATGTTAACTTTTTGGCAACGTATTGTTATACACAAATTATAGTAATTAAATATAACTTATAGCACATTAATGGTACTAGCATTCAAGCAAACTGAGAAAAGTGATCTCACATCAGAATGATACTCTCTAGTTGATTAGAGGACAGGAAAAGTTGGGGAGAAAAACGTTTTAAGGGTGGAAATGGAAAGAACCATGAATGGAAATGGAAGAGAAACCTTTTTTCATCGATTTTTACGTCTGGCAGTCACCTAAGAAAAATTCTCTCCGACCAGGCCAATTTTTTTTTTTTTTTTTTTTGAACGACGTTTTCGATGAAATGAAATGTAAATGGTTGAAATATATTAGTTTAAGCACGCGTCAACGACTTACGTGACTTTGCGCAACCAGATCGTAATATGACGTCGTAGGGTGATACGGGGAAAGGGACAAGTAGATGTATGAGAAGAAAAACTAATATTCAAAGTATAGTTTAAGGGGAATGGGAAAGGGGAAAACCTAATTTCGTCGCCTCTTACAAATTGCAGAGTCACCATGGACTAAATTCTACCCCGGCCCAAATCAGAGGACGAGACTATGAACACAACTAAACCCCAGCCAATCAGTGCTTCGTGTCGCCGACGACGACAGTCTTGTAAGTCACGTGTTTCACATGCATCTTGCGCAGTAACGACAACGGCTGAGTTTCCTTGGAGTCGCCGACTGTGATGAGCAGCGGACTCGACTCGTTCTCTCTCGCGCCTGAGTTGCTGACGTCACTGGCTGCGATCACGATATGTCGCTCGTCGTATCGCTTCTCCACGCACAGGAACCACGTGATCACCGCGATCTGGACAAGAGCAAACCACGTGATCACCGCGATCTGGACAAGATGATTGATATTTGGGTAACGTCTTATATTTTTGAAACTCGGCTAATCAAGACGATGAGTGGTTGATAATGAAGATGAAATTGGGGGCTCTTTGGAGGAAAGGGGCAAGTAGGAGGGCACGTGAGGAAAGGGGAAAGGGGAGGAAAGGGGATTGGGGTGTGGACTGCATTTCGTCTGACTTCTCCTCCTCGACCAGTCCGGCTAGGGTGGCCCTACCAGAAGCATACGCTTCCGCCGGCATAGCTCTCGGGATCAACAAAGCACGCAAACCTGCTCACCACGATAAGGTAGCAGTCCCTGGGCAGGATCTGGACAAGAGCAAGAAGTCGTGCAATCAATTGTATTGATCGATTGATATTATTATTGGTGCTGTTTAACGACGTACTCGACAGCTTGGAACATATGACGTCTTCCGAATCAGTTCCATCTACATCGCGGGGTCGTCATAAGAGGGAGGAGAAATCTTCAGTGAGACAGGGTCTCCTTTCGTCGCCTCTTACGACTAGCGGAGTCACTCTCGGCTCATTCTACCCCGGCCGAGACGGGGTGGAAAACATGTACTAAGAGAGTCTGATTCTGGTCCTGACCCACTCACCAGCACGAGGTGCAGCGCGATGACCAAGAGCATGCCGCGTCTGAAGCCGACAGTGTCGTAGAGGACTCCGGCCACGGATGGACCAATGAACGCCCCCAGGTTAAACGATGACGCGTACATACCGGACACGAGAGCATAGGTGTTGATGTCGTATGGTAGACCATACTTACTGGAATAACAATACAGTATTTGTATTATTCTTTCTGTTGGGACATTTCGACACCTTTGTATTCCATTATTCCGTGTTGAATTGAACGTCATAAATAAGAAGGTTTTATGACGTTCATTTTTATTGGAGGAAAGGGGCAGGTATAGGTTTTTAAGTGGATTAATTATAAAATGAGAACGACAGAAGAACGACAGGAAAATGGCGGACCTCATTTTCTCGCCTCTTATAATCGACGGAAAGTATGAAGATTTACACAGACACCTGATGGCGTCAGCAACGTATGTGTTAGAAGGAGGAAAGTATGATAAAGGGCGGAAAGTATGAAGACCTACACAGAATACATTATGACGTCGGCAACATATGTGTTAGAGGGCGGTAAGTATGACAAAGGGCGGAAGGTATGAAGACTTACACAGAATACACGATGACGTAGCAACATATGTGTTAGAGGGCGGAAAGTATGATAAAGGGCGGAAAGTATGAAGACTTACACAGAACACTTGATCGCGTCAACGAAGGAGGGGACAAACACTAAGGCGGTTCCGAAACCATCCAGGACCAGTCCAATAATAACTAGCCAGATAGTCCTGGAACAATACAAGACACAATTATCAATATCATCAATATAAATATATCTCAATACGAGCGTTTCATTAATTGGTGTTTAGTGACGTTTACTCTACAAACAGGTCATATTACGTCGGGAGGTGATAGTAAGAATGTTTTAATATTAGTATTTGTTGTTTTACGTCGACTTATTCGGCAGCTAAAAGCTCATGCGACGTCGACCTTTTAGTCGCTCTGCCTGTCGTAAGAGGTGACTAAAAGTCCGATAGAGTTAGTCAGGCCATGAACTAGCTACCTACCATTGATGAGGGAGACAAGTTGTTTGGTTCAAGAGAAGGTAATGCTGTGACAACAATGCCGTCATGGCTGTTGCTCAATTTGAGATCTCATCGATGAGGTTTTACAAAGAAGTTGCAATATTACATCACTCACGTCTCGAAAGGTGTAAAGGGTACCGGTCCAATGAACAGGTAAGAGACGATGCTTAGAACGCTGCCAATCAGTATCACCTTCTTCGGATGCATGTATTTGTCGCAGAGAACTCCCACCAGGGGCGCGCCGAGCGTGAACATTACGCCGCTAATGATGAACATGCCTCCCAGAGCCAACGGGCTCAGTTCAAACTGTAACGACAATAGATCAGTATCACTTTCTTCGGATGCAACACAAACCTGCCCACCACGATAAGGTAACATTGAGGAAGGGGGCAAAGTATGAGGAACAAATTACACAAAAAAAGGCGGTAAAAGCGGGGCGGGGGCAGGGTTAAAGGCGTACATGGATGGCAGAGGCAAAATAAAATGAGCTAGGACATGTTGTTTTGCATCTTACGAGTGGCACAGCCATCGTAGGCCGTACATTCTACCCGGAGTCTAGACAGGGGTTGGTTTGTGAGTATACTGACCTGCCTGATATGAGGTTCAAGTACTGCCAATAGGAAGCCAACCTTGAGAGATTCAATCACCATAGAGACGACATCAAGCATTATGGGAACCACCTTGATTACCTCCACGATTGAAACTGAGGACAAACGACCACCATATTATATTATGTTATATTATATAAAAGACACAGCGAACAAGGTGGGAAAGTAAGGCCAGAGTTGTTTGATTATTGTTTTGACATAGTTTTAGATATTATTATTTGGTATTTAACGACACAACTAGGTCATATAACCTCAGGGACAATTGTAGGAGGAAAATATATATTTATTCAATATTTATAGATTTCGACAGCTTAGGTCATATGACGTCTTCCGAATCAGGTTCATATACATCGCGGGGGTCGTCATAAGGGAAGTACCGCAAGGGAGGGAGGGCAGGGCCAAATGGGAGGAGAAATATCCAGTGGGACAGAGGGAGGGAATGGGACTGGGTCTCCTCGTCGCCTCTTACGACTAGCAGAGCCTTCGGGGCCTATTCTTTCCTGGGCGAACATTCTCCTTCCTAAAACCATAGGTGTCAGCTATGACGAGAGTGATTACTTATCCGTAACACTCAATTTCCGCATTCAAATACATCAGTTCGAGGAACAGTTCCATCTTGCTCGACAAGCTCTTTGCAGATCTTATTTCGCTCCTTACGTTACCAGATCACGGCTACTTACCCCTAGGTTTGTCCTTGTCTTCTTTATACTCGACCTTGGGCAGAATAGCACAAATCAACAACGTGTTTACGATCACCAGGCCACCTACGGCAGCGAACGGGCACAGGAACCCACCGATCTGCAGAGATGAATGCTCAACGTTAGTCATCTTAATGATGATATTTGGGTTTTACGTCCCATACTTTTGCACCTTGGCTAATCGAGACGATGAGTGGGAATATGAAGATGAATATTGATGTTGATATTTGGGCTTTACGTCTCATATTTTTGCAACGTGGCTAATCGAGACGAAGAGTGTGTGAAATATGAAGATGATGGGGTGTTAAGTGGTGAAGATGAAGATGAAATATAAAGATGAAGGTGAAATATGAAGATGAATATGGAAAAAACAGTACAGTGCGATCGAAGACGAAGGTCACTTTTAGGTTAATAAATTGTAAACTTTGAAATGTATTCGAAATTTGCCGATAACTAGGTAATATGATGCCGGGGGGTAACTGGAATCAGTATCCATAACGGATGAATATGTCAAAAGAGTTGAGTCCCATTACATACCTGGAAGAGATATCCTCCGACCGTTGGGCCAATCATAAATCCAAGTCCTTGGAAAACTTCAATTGTCGTCTGAAAAAAGTGTAAATACTAATTTGTAAAAATACCTTAATGGGCTTTTTAAAATTAGTTGCAATGAATGTGTACATTTGCGATATTTTTTAAATATTAGTTATCAACAATTTTAAATTATCTTTATTTTTTATTAACTAGGAGGTCATATGACGTTAGAGGAGATTCGAGGAACAGAAACACGTACACCTGATTTCGTCGCTTAAAAGTGTGGCCTTATAGGCTAAATTTTACCAGCTGCTCCCACAAGGTAAAAAGATCCCCGGATCAGAACCCATAGACCAATCGTGCTCTTATTCTTATTGTAATATTGTACCTTAGCATTTTATGCCACTGAGGTAGACATGGTTACAATAATTCTTATTTACCGTTATACTCTCATTATATATGCAAAACAACTTGCAACATTCTTATATATTTGCTGTAAGAATACTTTCCTGTGTACATTTTTATGTTAAGTTGTGTTAAAAGTAGAACGCACTATAAAGCTATAGTGTCTATAATAAGACAAACCGGTAAATAATTACTATGCTAGAGTTAACATTAGAGTGAGTTGCATTTAGTAGACACGATCCTGAACTACTCCAAGCTTGATAGCCTTGATTAAGGACGAGTATGGACAACATACAACACTGCCAGTGAATATATTTATTACACTTTCCCCATTCTTACAACACTTATGCAACAAATTATTTATCTGTGATTATGCTAACCACACATCCATTAATATTAACTAGAATAATATGCATGAACAAAGATTCCCGGCGCCCTCTTTCATACATTTCTACTTACTATTATGTATTGTTTGGAAAGAGGCAACTGTAATTCCTATAGAATCCAAAGTAATGACACAACGAAATTGAAAATCGTTATTATAATTATATCGTCAAAGGCAAAATTGATATGGTGTTTTTATTTTTCTTACAACAATGACCATAAATGGCAAAAACGGTATAAAAAAATTAAAAAAACCACTAGCCTCGCCTAGTGCTCTTGTCATCACAACACCGTTTGAGACAAATTGACAAAGTAAAGTTTATAATGTTCATAAATACCTGATGAACAATATCAGTGATTGTTTCATTGTTATTGCAGTTCTTTTTTTTAGATTGTATGTAAGTAAGTTTCGTTTTTTTTTGGGGGGGGGGGGGGGAGGGAGGGGCAACAAACTATTTCAAATATCATAAAATAAATCACTGGGATTGTAAAGAGTTGTATGCTTAGGACACTCCAAAACAAATCAAGACAACTCTGACCCAATAGCTCTGTCGCCTTTGTTGTTGAAAGTTGCACATGTCAAAATCAGACATTACCAAAATCTCCAGCGACAATCGACTCGGTGATACAGGTTATAGAAAAAGCCAGAACCTTTCCCTATACATCCATTAATCATCAATGTTAGCTGTATCCGTAGTGGTTAAGTTATTTGTCCGTGGGGTTTGTAGCTGTCGATACCGGCCGAAAAGGTGAGTGCTTTATTGAATTATGGGGATGATTGACTTCGTTTTTCTACACAATAACATCGCCTCTTTTGAGGTTAGGGGTGTGTTTCTTAGGTAGGAACCACCTATAGTTCTACTTACGAACACTGGTACGAAGTTCTCCGGGAAAGTCACAATAATTATGGACAATGTAGCGGTAACGGCGGCTGAGGTACCGAAGGCTTCGATTATTCTCACGAGGAATGAGAGGCCGACGTACAACTCGTGACCTTCGACATAATCCAACAGCCTGGAACATTATTACCATCCATTATGGTTATCCATTATGGCTATCCATCCATCCATTATGGTCATATAAGGTTGAGGGTGTGACGGGAGGAGAAAGGGACAAGTAGGTTTTTAAAATTGTATTTTTATTAGCCTTTTTTTTTGAGCGACAAACTCTTACAGTTTTATCATACGACGTCGGGGGAAGTTTGGAAGAAAGAGACCAGTAGGTCGTAAATGTTAAGTTATTAATTCACTTTGACAGATACAAGGTATTAGTAAACCTCTTCTAAAAATATATAATAGTAGTGTTTAACAATTAATGAAGTTAGTGTTAAATATATGATATAAATGTTACATTGGAGAATAATAAGATAATAAGGTAAGGCAGAGGTATTCTTAGAGGATGTGGACTGCCTTTCGTCTGACCTCCACCTCGACATGTCCGGCTAGGATAACCCTATACCAGAAGCCTATGCTTCCGCCGGCACAGCTCTCGGGATAAGCAAAGCACGTAAACCTGCCCACCGCGATAAGGCAGCATTCCCTGAGCAGGGAAGGAAATAAAGTTTATGCAATAAGCATAAGGTGTACTTCGGCATCAGCCTGATAACTCACCCGAAGGTTATCAGACTCGCCCCAGCGAACATCGCCCCAACCTTGAGGACTGACGCTGCCCCCAGTCGACCCATCTGGAACATTTGTTGTGGTGTTGATTTAAATGTTCGCGCCGAACATGTGACCAATCCGGCGTCAGCTGTGGAGCTTAAGGACAGTGGGGACTTAGAACATGTGACCAATCCGGCGTCAGCTGTGGCGCTAAAGGACAGTGGGGACTTAGAACATGTGACCAATCCGGCATCAGCTGTGGAGCTAAAGGACAGTGGGGACTTAGAACATGTGACCAATCCGGCATCAGCTGTGGAGCTAAAGGACAGTGGGGACTTAGAACATGTGACCAATCCGGCGTCAGCTGTGGAGCTAAAGGAGAGCGGGGACTTAGAACATATGACCAATCCGGCGTCAGCTGTGAAGCTAAAGGACAGTGGGGACTTAGAACATGTGACCAATCCAGCGTCAGCTGTGGAGCTAAAGGACAGTGGGGACTTAGAACATGTGACCAATCCAGCGTCGGCTGTGGAGCTAAAGGATAGTGGGGACTTAGAACATGTGACCAATCCAGCGTCAGCTGTGGAGCTTAAGGACAGTGGGGACTTAGAACATGTGACCAATCCGGCGTCAGCAGTGGAGCTAAGGGAGAGCGGGGACTTAGAACATGTGACCAATCCGGCGTCAGCAGTGGAGCTAAAGGACAGTGGGGACTTAGAACATGTGACCAATCCAGCGTCAGCTGTGGAGCTAAAGGACAGTGGGGACTTAGAACATGTGACCAATCCAGCGTCAGCTGTGGAGCTAAAGGAGAGCGGGGACTTAGAACATGTGACCAATCCGGCGTCAGCTGTGGAGCTAAAGGACAGTGGGGACTTAGAACATGTGACCAATCCGGCGTCAGCTGTGGAGCTAAAGGACAGTGGGGACTTAGAACATGTGACCAATCCAGCGTCAGCTGTGGCGCTAAAGGACAGTGGGGACTTAGAACATGTGACCAATCCAGCGTCAGCTGTGGAGCTAAAGGACAGTGGGGACTTAGAACATGTGACCAATCCAGCGTCAGCTGTGGAGCTAAAGGACAGTGGGGACTTAGAACATGTGACCAATCCGGCGTCAGCTGTGGAGCTAAAGGACAGTGGGGACTAAGAACATGTGACCAATCCAGCGTCAGCTGTGGCGCTAAAGGACAGTGGGGACTTAGAACATGTGACCAATCCAGCGTCAGCTGTGGAGCTAAAGGACAGTGGGGACTTAGAACATGTGACCAATCCAGCGTCGGCTGTGGAGCTAAAGGATAGTGGGGACTTAGAACATGTGACCAATCCAGCGTCAGCTGTGGAGCTTAAGGACAGTGGGGACTTAGAACATGTGACCAATCCGGCGTCAGCAGTGGAGCTAAGGGAGAGCGGGGACTTAGAACATGTGACCAATCCGGCGTCAGCAGTGGAGCTAAAGGACAGTGGGGACTTAGAACATGTGACCAATCCAGCGTCAGCTGTGGAGCTAAAGGACAGTGGGGACTTAGAACATGTGACCAATCCAGCGTCAGCTGTGGAGCTAAAGGAGAGCGGGGACTTAGAACATGTGACCAATCCGGCGTCAGCTGTGGAGCTAAAGGACAGTGGGGACTTAGAACATGTGACCAATCCAGCGTCAGCTGTGGCGCTAAAGGACAGTGGGGACTTAGAACATGTGACCAATCCAGCGTCAGCTGTGGAGCTAAAGGACAGTGGGGACTTAGAACATGTGACCAATCCAGCGTCAGCTGTGGAGCTAAAGGACAGTGGGGACTTAGAACATGTGACCAATCCGGCGTCAGCTGTGGAGCTAAAGGACAGTGGGGACTTAGAACATGTGACCAATCCAGCGTCAGCTGTGGCGCTAAAGGACAGTGGGGACTTAGAACATGTGACCAATCCGGCGTCAGCTGTGGAGCTAAAGGACAGTGGGGACTTAGAACATGTGACCAATCCAGCGTCAGCTGTGGCGCTAAAGGACAGTGGGGACTTAGAACATGTGACCAATCCAGCGTCAGCTGTGGAGCTAAAGGACAGTGGGGACTTAGAACATGTGACCAATCCAGCGTCAGCTGTGGAGCTAAAGGACAGTGGGGACTTAGAACATGTGACCAATCCGGCGTCAGCTGTGGAGCTAAAGGACAGTGGGGACTAAGAACATGTGACCAATCCAGCGTCAGCTGTGGCGCTAAAGGACAGTGGGGACTTAGAACATGTGACCAATCCAGCGTCAGCTGTGGAGCTAAAGGACAGTGGGGACTTAGAACATGTGACCAATCCGGCGTCAGCTGTGGAGCTAAAGGAGAGCGGGGACTTAGAACATATGACCAATCCGGCGTCAGCTGTGGAGCTAAAGGAGAGCGGGGACTTAGAACATGTGACCAATCCGGCGTCAGCTGTGGAGCTAAAGGAGAGCGGGGACTTAAAACATGCGGGGACTTAAAACATGTGACCAATCCGGCGTCAGCTGTGGAGCTTAAGGAGAGCGGGGACTTAGAACATGTGACCAATCCGGCGTCAGCAGTGGAGCTTAAGGAGAGCGGGGACTTAGAACATGTGACCAATCCAGCGTCAGCTGTGGAGCTAAAGGACAGTGGGGACTTAGAACATGTGACCAATCCGGCGTCAGCTGTGGAGCTAAGGGAGAGCGGGGACTTAGAACATGTGACCAATCCGGCGTCAGCTGTGGAGCTAAGGGAGAACGGGGACTTAGAACATGTGACCAATCCAGCGTCAGCTGCGTAGCTAAAGGACAGCGGGGACTTAGAACATGTGACCAATCCGGCGTCAGCTGGAGCTTAAGGACAGTGGGGACTTAGAACATGTGACCAATCCGGCGTCAGCTGTGGAGCTAAGGGAGAGCGGGGACTTAGAACATGTGACCAATCCGGCGTCAGCTGTGGAGCTTAAGGAGAGCGGGGACTTAGAACATGTGACCAATCCGGCGTCAGCTGTGGAGCTAAAGGAGCGGGGACTTAGAACATGTGACCAATCCGGCGTCAGCTGTGGAGCTAAAGGGCAGTGGGGACTTAGAAGATGTGACCAATCCGGCGTCAGCAGTGGAGGACAGTGGGGACTTAGAACATGTGACAAATCCGGCGTCAGCTGTGGAGCTAAAGGGCAGTGGGGACTTAGAACATGTGACCAATCCGGCGTCAGCTGTGGAGCTAAAGGGCAGTGGGGACTTACCAGATGTGACCAATCCGGCGTCAGCAGTGGAGGACAGTGGGGACTTAGAACATGTGACCAATCCGGCGTCAGCTGTGGAGCTAAAGGGCAGTGGGGACTTAGAACATGTGACCAATCCGGCGTCAGCTGTGGAGCTAAAGGAGAGCGGGGACTTAGAACATGTGACCAATCCGGCGTCAGCAGTAAGCGCAGAGGGCACTTCAGCCCCGAGGTATACGCGACCGAGCGCGTTTAGAGTGCTGCCTCTTTTTATCAGTAATAAATAACTTATCTGTCTTCTCGATTACTTCCGTTTACTCCAGTCTACACATTATTTGTTGTTAACTACAATTATTTTCAACCGGAAAAATGGCAAAATCATCCATTTCACCACTTGCAAGCCACTTTTAATAGGTTGCGAGTAAACTTTGTTTATATATCTGAAAGTATCATTAAATTATTGCATTATAAATGCAAAACTGACTTTCGTTTATTGTATTTTTTTTTTATGACAAGATATAGCCTCAAAACGCGTTTCAGAACATCAGTAGATAATACAGGACCGAAAATGGCTTCGCCAATGGCAAAATTGCCTCCGGTGACAGAGACTTTGCACCTGACCTGATACAACACCCACCCTCGTTGCGAGAACGAAACTCGACTTACATATTTCCCAAATAGTGGGGCTGCGATGAAGCTTGTCAGCTCGAAGATACCGAAGACCAGCCCATATTCGGTGGGGGTTGCTCCCTTCTTCTCTGCCTGGGGACAATCACAATGCCACACTTATTTTCATAACAATGCAATTTGGTGTGTGCAGGTTTAATTACAAATAATAGATTGATTAATAGATTGATATTTGGGCTTAACGTCTTATATTTTTGCAACTTGGCTAATCAAGACGATGAGTGGGTGATAATGAAGATGAAATTGTGGGCTCTTTGGAGGAAAGGAGCAAGAAGAGGGCGCGTGAGGAAAGGGGAAAGGGGAGGAAAGGGGATTGGGGTGTGAACTGCACTTCGTCTGACTTCTCCTCGACGTGTCCGGCTAGGGTGGCCCTACCAGAAGCATACGCTTCCGCCGGCATAGCTCTCGGGATCAACAAAGCACGCAAACCTGCCCACCACGATAAGGTAGCCGTCCTTGGGCAAGTACAAATAATAGAACAACAACAATTACTATTATGGGTTTTACTCCGAGCTGTGATCACCTCAGGTTACGAAAACTAGTTTTTACCAGCCCAGGCTGTAACCCCCTTAGTAGGGTGAGATGGTCAGGACTGACTTTTGGAACACTTTTTTCTAACCCAATGTAGGTGTAAAACTTTTTTAGAGGTCAAATGTTCGCTGAAATTGAAACGATTGATTGATGATTGATTAATGGGCTTGACGTCTCATATTTGTGCAACAGTGGCTAATCGAGACGATGAGCGGGTGACAGTGAAGATGAGGAAGATGATGAAGGAATAAAATCAAGTCCGAATCAGATCCATTGCACATCGCGTGGGTCGTCATACGGGTGTCTAGCATGGGAGGGCAGGGCCAATTGGGAGGAGAAATAATCAGTGGGACAGTGGAAAGGGGTCTCCTTTCGTCGCCTCTTACGACTAGCAGAGTCACTCTGGGCCTATTCTACCCCGGGCCGAGACGGGTCTGCTGCGATCACCTCAGGCTACGAAAACTCGTTTATGTTACCAGCCCGGCTGTACACCCCCTTAGTAGGGTGAGATGGTCAGGACTGACTTTTGGAACACTTTTTTCTCTAACCCAATGTAGGTGTAAACCTGTCGGAGGTCAATGTTCGCTGAAATTGAAACGGCG
The DNA here is from genome assembly GCA_945910005.1 of Isoperla grammatica. NCBI lineage: Eukaryota > Metazoa > Arthropoda > Insecta > Plecoptera > Perlodidae > Isoperla > Isoperla grammatica. The sequence goes on from OX246748.1 coordinate 4,497,766, forward strand.
ATAGTGAATTTTTAAGCGATATAAGTTTCCTTACTCGATATTTGTATTTTTAGATTTGTATTACATATAAATTGTGGTGTAACTGGATAATGAAAATATCAGTTGCGTCAACGCTGCATCAGAAGTAGCCTATACCTTTATCAGTACGATTAGGCAAGTATCCTGTTCACACTGCACAATCACAAATCACAGTTGATAATAACACTGTTAGTATTGGCAAACACGATGATTAATATTTAATAATAACTAAGTAATAACAAAGCAGTAGCACCGAGTGTTGACGCAATGCAATCTGCCAAACAGTATTTCTAAAGAGATTTACAAATAAATGTAGCACATCAATCTTCAAAAACACTCAAAACTCATTTTACGCTAGCAATATTGTAGGAGCTGATTTAATAGATTATAAAAATATGTATTTTTTATTTTAACAGGGAGCACTGCATTGAATTAATTTCCCATTAATTAAGCCCCATTAAATCAATCAATCAATGCATTGAATTGATTGAATTATGTTTCTAGTTAGTTGCTATGCGACGAATGAAAATAATGATGACATTACAACATTTCGTAAAGCTGATGTTTTTAAGGGAAGATCTAGTGAGTTGATTCCTGAGAAGGAATCGGGGGAAAAAAGCGAACCTGAATAGGATAGGTATTCAATTTTCAAATATGTATTCATGTCTATAGTAAATAATGTAATAATTAAATCATGATCAAGGATTTTCTGATAGACAATGAATAACTGCAGGCTAAATTACACAGAAGACTCAACAACTATAGACTATCATGCAAGGTAGACGTGCTGTGAAGTAATAAGTGTAGACAAAAGAAGAGACATTGATTGATTATTGGGGCTTAACGTCTCATATTTTTGCATGGCTAATCGAGACGATGAGCGGGTGATAATGAAGATGAGAAGATGATGATGAAGAATAAAGCCACATCCGAATCAGATCCATTGTAAGTCGCGTGGGTCGTCATATGGGATGATTGATTGATATTGATTGATATTTGGGCTAAACGTCTTATATTTTTGCAACTTGGCTAATCGAGACGATGAGTGGGTAATAATGAAGATGAAATTGGGGGCTCTTTGGAGGAAAGGGGCAAGTAGGAAGGCGCGTGAGGAAAGGGGAAAGGGGAGGAAAGGGGATTGGGGTGTGGACTGCACTTCGTCTGACTTGAGTCCAGCAAGGGATGGGCAGGGCCAAATGGGAGGAGAAATATTCAGTGGGACAGTGAGGGGGTAGGGACAGGGTCCCCTTTCGTCGCCTCTTACGACTAGCTGATTGATTTGTGGTGATAATGAAGATGAGAAGATGATGATGAAGAATAAAGCCACATCCGAATCAGATCCATTGTAAGTCGCGTGGGTCGTCATATGGGATGATTGATTGATATTGATTGATATTTGGGCTAAACGTCTTATATTTTTGCAACTTGGCTAATCGAGACGATGAGTGGGTAATAATGAAGATGAAATTGGGGGCTCTTTGGAGGAAAGGGGCAAGTAGGAAGGCGCGTGAGGAAAGGGGAAAGGGGAGGAAAGGGGATTGGGGTGTGGACTGCACTTCGTCTGACTTGAGTCCAGCAAGGGATGGGCAGGGCCAAATGGGAGGAGAAATATTCAGTGGGACAGTGAGGGACAGGGTCCCCTTTCGTCGCCTCTTACGACTAGCTGATTGATTTGGGCTTAACGTCTTATATTTTTGCAACTTGGCTAATTAAGACGATGAGTGGGTGATAATGAAGATGAAATTGGGGGCTCTCTGGAGGAAAGGGGCAAGTAGGAGGGCGTTTGAGGAAAGGAGAAAGGGGAGGAAAGGTGATTGGGGTGTGGACTGCACTTCGTCTGACTTCTAGCAGTCACACTGGGCCTATTCTACCCCAGGCCGAGACGGGTCTCCTTTCGTCGCCTCTTACTACTAGCAGAGTCACTCTGGGCCTATTCTACCCCGGGCCCAGACGGGCTTAAAGTTCTGTCCGCCTACTCTATCCGGGTACGAACAGGGGTGGAATCACCTCTTGGGGGTAGAACGGCGCCTGAAGCGACGCACAGAGGGAGCTGCCAAGAATAACCCCCGACAATAGGATCAGCAACGTCCACTCTCTCCTGGTGTAGTTGGACAAGCCGCACAGCCCCATCCTGTGACGTCACGCGGGCTGCAACAATGATTGTAGGCCACTCAGTTCAGAGCTGTTACTACCGTTTATATTAATAAATACGGCAGCTGGAGGAAAGATAGTAAAGGTCTCTCACACCAAAAAATAAGACTCAAAAATGGACAAAAATGACTTAACCCCTTATTCCCAGTAGATGTCATTATCTGTTGTAAATAAAGGAATCAAGTGAGGAACGTGATGAAGCACTCAATAAATTCAAAGTTGTTCTGAATCGGTAAATTAAAGTCCCCCACTGTAAATCAGTTTAGTTACTGAGTGGGTAGACTCTAAATGTGAATTTATTTATTTATTTTATTTTAGGATAGGTATTCAATTTTCAAATATGTATTCATGTCTATAATAAATAGAATATAGAATTATTATTATTCATATTATTATGGTGACTTCAAGAAGTTCTCCATTCTGATGGTGGTTTTCGTGGTTTCCACCACACGAATAGCGAATTCTGGGATGAGTACAAATCGGCCACGACCGTATATAGCACAGTTGGTTTTGGAAAAATAACATGGACAATGACATATTTAATTAGTTCTAAGTAGATTTTAATTAGGTAAACACATGGAAATACTTGACATTTATGTCCGTACACCATGTTTACGCCGGTTTTGACCGAGTTTGTATGTATTGTAACAAAAAAACTATAATTATTATTATTATAATATAAGCACAGAACTTTGCTTGCGTTAGTCAATCTGATGTTATTGTAAAAAAATATTGTCTAAATTCTCAGTGGTGGCTCAGTGTTAGTGTTAGAACACATTTTCTTGCCTCTAGCGATCGGCAGAGTTAAACGCCGAGACAAATACAAAAATAGAATGTAAGTCCTAGCAGGACCGAAAAACTCCTTCTCTCAAACCACTCAACACACGATTCCATAAAAAGTTGTCGACAATATAGTTACATATTTCTATGAAACTATACTATATAAAACTAAAATATTTCCATTTATGACTTACATATCTTGGCAGCAGACTTAAAAAACCAAGCAACGGATTCACTGAATCACGTTTCGGAAGTATAACTCATACCGAGCACACGAGAACAGAACAGAGTAATAAAAACCAGTACACGTGATTTGAAAGTATATTCTTCACGTGCACAACTAAACAGTCGATCAGATATTATTAAGACGTTGCAATGCACAACTATGATGCACAGCCGCGAGTACTGTGTAGCTAGCAATACACTAGTGGATAAACTGCATTGAGTTGCAGTAGAATGACTAATGAGCCAACTAACCGGTCAGCCGTACAGGCGTGCGCAAATGTTCTGCCACAGTGAAGATACAGGCGTGCGTAGAGGCGACAATGATTGATTAATTGATTGATTAATAAAAAAGAAAAAATAGAATAGCTAAGATAATTCGGGCCTGATTATTTGGTTTTTAACGACGTAATCGACAACTAGGTCATGCGACGTTGTATGGGTGATTGGAGGTAAGGGATAAATAGTGAAATGTAATTAAATTAAAATGGGTTTAGGGGAAGGAAAGGGGTGGACATCATTTTGTCGCCTCTTACGACTAGCAGAGTAACTTTATAGTTCAATTCTACCCCGGGGCCAGATGGAGGTTCAAAGAAGTTGAGGACGATAGGAAAAGGGGCAGGGAGCTCAATTCCTCGCCTTTTGATATTGGCAAAGACCTTTGACCAAATTCTGCCCCCTGGCCCAGACGGGGGAAAAGTAAATGAAAAGATTATTATAATTTGTTTTTTTTTGGCGACGTTCTCGACAACTATGATCGTATGACGTCGGGGGGGGGGGGGGGGGGGGGGTGTTTGGAGGAAGGGACAAGTAAGACGTGGACTGCATTTCGTCTGGCTTCTCCCCTCGACCGGTCCGCGGCTAGGGTGGCCCTACCAGAAGCATACGCTTCCGCCGGCAAAGCTCTTGGGTTCACCAAAGCTCGCTTTCCTCCCCTCTTCCGATTGCTCCTTTCAGATCTTTGGCCTAATTTTACCCCGAGCCCAGACGGGGGGAGTGTGAAAGAAAAGCAAATAGTGAGGAGCGAATAGTGAGGAGCAAATAGTGAGGAGCGAATAGTGAGGAGCAAATAGTGAGGAGCGAATACACCGGTTTCGAAGAGATTTCTCGAATCTTGGACATTGTTGTACATAACGTGCTCACATGGTCATGAGTGTCGGCGTAACTCGTTGCACGTACAAGGAATGTTGCTCGAGATCCCCCTCCCCCCCCCCCCCCCATTCCCCATCACAACAACCTCATTCAATGAATGTCACTTATTTTTATTTTTTATTTAAGCTTAACTATTTCTTGTTTTTAAGCCTCAGCTTATAGTAAGTGTTTTAAAGCGTGCATTCACAGAATAGGTTAATAATAACCATTACAATAATAAAAATTATTAATTTTTATTTTATTACTAAGATTACATACTCTTGTTCTCAGACACCGACATGAAAAAACAACATTCGGCGATAGAAATTTTCGAAAACTTTTTGTATCTCTTACACAATATGATACAATTTTATACCGGTAAGTTTTACCAAGTTGTTTGAATAAAATGTTATTTTTAAAGGAACTTGCACACAAGTGATTATTGCTAATATGTACGTACACAATTGTTCAATCAGGTCAGGGTAGACTATGTGTGATATGTTGTGTCAAACTACAGTAAACTACAGTTAGACCTCGACTGTAAAGATTTTGAATTTTCGCTCATATCTTTCACGTGATGTTTATGGAGCATCGATAAAATTAAATAATATGGAGCGTTTGTTCGAAATCTAAAATAAATAAATATGTCGAGATAAAAGTAACCGATGAAATTGTATGCAGACATTACTATTCAGGCGTAACAACTAAGTCAATATAATTTATAATTATTTTGTGTTTCACGACGACGTACCTACAGCTAGGAAATATATGATTTTATTATTTGGTTTTTATTATTATTATTATTATTATTATTGGTGGTGTTTAACGACGTACTCGACATCTTAGGTAATATGACGTCTTCCGAATCAGGTCCATCTATATCGCGGGAGTCGTCATAAGGGGAGTCCAGCAAGGGAGGGCAGGGTCATGTGGGAGGAGAAATATTCAGTGGGACACTGGGGGGGGGGGGGGGGAGGACAGGGTCTTCTTTTGTAGACGTATTTTGTATTACTTAATATTTTAATGACGTACTCGACAACCACTAGGTCATATTACGTCGGCGCAGATTAGAGGAAAGGGACGACTACGGGAAAAAATATTTAAATAATGGTTTAATGAGAGGAAAGCGGGATGAGAAGACATCATTTCGTCGCCTCTTACGACTTTCAGAGTCACTTTGGGAGGCAAGATTTTAAAAATCCGTTTGAAGTCAAAACGTGAATCCATCCCACTCGTTTTTGGTCACTTGAAAAATATGCAAGTTTTTAAAACCAAAACGTACGTTGTGATCTAAATGTGTATTGCTGTTTATTCCCGTTGCGATTGTTCCATGGTGTTCATACTTTGTGATTGTGCCCCGCCACAAGACTGTTTTCTTACTGGGGCATTCAAACTATTCTCTATAACATGTACATGCGTAACCACTATGAAATAAAATCTGAAACAAATCTAAACGTTCTGTGACCAATCAGAAACGAGCTTCGTTACGCTTAGCGCTAGCAACGACAGCTACACAAATATTTACCAGCTGTCATTTGTCAAACTTTGGTTATTCTCACAAGTGTCATAAGTGTGCAAATTGATGATTGATTAATGGGGCTTAACGTCTCATATTTGTGCAACAATGGCTAATCGAGACGATGAGCGGGTGATAATGAAGATGACGATGAAGAATAAAGCCGCATCCGAATCAGATCCATTGTACGTCGCGTGGGTCGTCATACGGGAGTCCAGCAAAGGAGGGCAGGGCCAAGTGGGAGGAGAAATATTCAGTGGAACATTGGGGGGGGGGGGGGGGGCGCAGGGTCTCTTTTTGTCGCCTCTTACGACTAGCAGAGTCACTCTGGGCCTATTCTTTCCCGGGCCCAGACGGGCAAGATATCATTGCATTTGAAAGTTGAAAAGAGTCTACGCGCTCAATCTAAATCATTTTTGTCTCCTTCATTAACTCTAAATTAAGTTGAACGTCCATCGTGAAGCCAGAAACGTTTAAACATCGTTTGAAGATACTTCAAAATCGCATTCTGCGCAAAACGTACGTCTTGATCATCACGTGACCCGCCAAGCCTCCTTTGTTTAAGAAGTAACTGCAAACCTGTTTGACAACTTGGCTCCCTGGGCCCAGACGGAAAATACAAGTGTCCGTTTACTTCGTCGGTGGTGAAATAGAACGATTTTTCAAATGATTCTTCCAAATCAAAAACAAAATTTAAAAAAAATTAAAGGAGAAAAAGAGTAAGATCAATCTTGTGAAATGGTTTGAATCAATATATTTTAAATATTTGGTGTTTGACGACATATTCGAAAGCTAGGTCATCACATTGGAGAGTGTAAGTAGGCGAAAACCAACGAATTTTGATGGGTGGAAAAGGGTAAATTGAAGAACCTCATTTCGTCGCCTCATACCACTGTCAAGTTGCATCAAAGACAAGTATTAAAATGCATAAGGAAAGGGTAAAGGGGAAAACATGTACATGGGAGGACGTGGACTTCGTTTCGTCTGCCTTCTCCACCTCGACCTAACCGGATATGGTGGCCCTATACCAGAAGCATACGCTTCCGCTGGCATAACTCTGGGGATCAGTAAAGCACACAAACTTGTCGATAAGGTAGCAATCCTTGCGGTCAGACAAAGCAGTAAAGGGGAAGAGATAGGCGAGGACAGCATTTCTTCGCCTAACGTAAGGTGCAGTTATTTACTGGATTGATCCAGCTTGCGCCTCAAACCGCAACTATACAACGATCTTACTGATATTGAGGGTCAATCAAACGGGTCGCTACGAGTGACCAATATTCCACAGAAAGGCTTCAAGAAAAACTTCCTGTTATGTTCTAAAATCATATTTTTATTATTCTTTCATTTGATTATTTCTTGGGTAACGACGTACTTGACAACTAGGTCATTTGGGGTTGGAGGGGATATTGATTGATTGTTTAATGAATTCAGGGTGCCTTTAGACAGGCCGAATGGGGAATCAACACAAGATGAATCATATCCATCGCCCAAATCCAAGAGGATGATTAATTAATGGGGCTTAAGTCTCACTTTTGCAACAATGGCTAATCGAGACGATGAGCGGGTGATAATGAAGATGAGAAAGATGATGAAGAATAAAGTCATATCCGAATCAGATCCATTGTACGTCGCGTAGGGTGTCATACGGGAGTCCAGTAAGGGTGGGCAGGACCAAGTGGGAGGAGAAATATTCAGTGGGACAGTGGGAGGGAAGGGATAGGGTCTCTTTTCGTCGCCTCTTACGACTAGCAGAGTCACTCTGGGCCTATACTATCCCGGGCCGAGACGGGACACTGACACCAAATCCAGGAGGAATTAGTGTCAAGCAATAGTTTCATCCATACTATCAGAGCCTATATTAAAAATGTTTTCCAACTATGAATTTTTTCAGGTTCACTTACAAATCGATACTTTGTTTGAAATTACGTAATTTCATATGACAGCCCCTGAAACTTAGATAGTTCTCTCAAAATCTGTAGTTATGTCACGCAGGTAATTAATTGTAAGGAATCAAATATACTCAGATGACTGATAATGATTGCTGAAACATATTGCAGCACGATACAAAGAGGGTTGGGGGGAGGGGGGTCATCTTCGAGAAGTTTTCGTCGTAATGGGTTTAAGATCTTCGATGATAACGGAACTATTCAAGAAAAACCGAAAAAGTGGCAAATGCAGGTCGACACATCATTTGACACCTTTCTTTATTATTTGGTGTTTAACAACTTACTCTACACCTATAGGTGTATGCCACCTGTATGCCTCTTATAGGTGGCGTACGACGTTGGCTCTTTAGTCGCCTCGAACGACAGGCAGAGCTACCCCGGACCAGTTCTACCTATGTACGAGACGGCGACGCAATGATGATGATATTTGGGGTTTAACGTCCTATATTTATGCAACGAGGCTTATCAAGACGATGAGTGGGTGATATATGAAGATAGCATCATATCCATTACACATAGCGGGGGGCGTCATAGGTAGTGGTTAAAGTGGACTCAGAGAAGTAACGGTATGCACTACTGCTGTGTACAGTAGACAAAATAGGGGGGGGGGGGGCTGGGAAGCGCGGCCCCTCAGTTTTGCCCCGCAAAGTATTTTGTTTAGGTATTTTGTCATTACCACGTTTAAATGGCTACGGAGAGAGGTCATGGGGTTGAGAACTCTTGCTGATAACATTATTTTGTGGGGAAAAAAACAAAATCTGCAACATTTACTTTAGAAAAACATTGGATGAGCAAATATAAATACAAAACACAACAAAACGTTCAACAAAATTAGTCAATATGCCAACAACCGATAAAAATTAGTGCCGGTATGGCATACTGTTGGTATTTTTAGTAACGGTATGCATACCGGCTCATACCGCCCCACTTTAACCACTGGTCATAGGGGACTCCAGCAAGGGAAGGCAGGGCCAAGTGGGAGGACGAATCTGAATTGGGAACGGCGACGCAAACCACAAGAGAAAATATTATGTCTCCTCTGATGATCGGCGATCCTTCACGAACATTTTGGTGGTACATTTTAACCAACCTTCAAGCATTTAGTTCATGGCTGGGACGCGAGTTGATTTCTGGTTCATACAACCACTGGGTGACAAAGTAGGCGGAGCCATTTCATACAACCATTGGGTGACAAAGTAGCCGGAGCCATGGATGACACCTTTCACCCTAGACTAAGATGTTACGAGCAGCGTTGTATCAATATTCTTCTGACGTAAGACGCCCCACTTATCTTCCCTTTTCTGGTCCTCTCAACTCATAAAGAGAACTATACACACCCTGTCGTTTGTTTGCGCAACTATATAAATGAATACCAACCAACAACAATAACTGCAGCAACAACATCGTCGTGAATATGTTTGCAGAAGACAATTTTAATATAGTTGATGTATTCATTTCATGCATTCATTCATTCATTGATTGATTTGATCGACGTGCATTAAGGAGTGATGCCATCGGTTACAGAATAAATAAAAGAAATGCTCATATTTCCCGATCGAGCAAGTTGACACCTTTTGAAGTGAGAACTAGGGTGTGACGAGTAATTGTAACCAACTGACAACAGCAGTGCGGCTCATCAAGCGAGTGGGAATTTGTTGGTTGCGTTACAGGTTTAGGTAATATTATTACTGTAGTATAGTATATGCAACGATGAGTGGATAGGGAAATGGGAAACATGGGGAAACGTTGTGTTTGAAGATGAGAAGATGAGTTCTACCCAAGGTCCACTAAATCCCCTCGTAGAGTGTCGTGGAACATTAAATCCCCTGGCGGGGTGTCGTCGAACTCCTGCGCGCACGCTACTGGCGATCTAGTGGACCTTGAGTTCTACCCAGTGTGTATTGCGTACGACGGGCAGAGCTGGCATAAGAAATTTCCGAAATATTCCAAAGCAGATTATTTTCTTGTACTTATTGGTGTTGATGTACAACAGGACTGCCACCTTATAAATTCGTCGGGAGGGAAGAATAGTTTAAAAAACAAACAAACATAGCTCTTTACATAGATGTACATCTCAAAACATTAGATATCTAGGGCTTTAATAATTGTTTTCTAAAGGAATTTGTATTATTTTTTTTATTTTTTTTACTTGACTACTAAATCTAAATCATATGTTGTCGGCCTAAGAAATGCTAAGGCATTGAAATGCAAGCGAACCCTCTTTGCGGACACCGGTCACCACGAGGAGAGAGCCATCTCAAACGAATATAATATTTTCAGTATTTTAATGCCTGCCCTTCAAACACGAGATAGCCATATAAAAATACACAACACCTCATTCATATGCGAGCACATAACGCAAAGACTTTCTGTTTACCGACTCTTCATTAAATAGACATTCAAGAGCAACACACGACTCGCATTTTTCTCCTAATTAGTAAAACGTTCCGTGGATTTGAATCGAATGCATTCACTCTACCCTAAATCAATATTTGTAAAGTTGAAGTAAGGTAAGTAACGTATGAGTGTGTGCTTCGAGTGGTTCTAACGAGTGGTTCTAACGAATTAAGCCTTGCCTTGTGTAAACACAATGTACTTTAGGGTGAGTCCACACCATGTCACCGGGTGACATGTTTTGTCCAAGTAAGTATGTGTTGAGGATGTGAAGGGACAGTGTGAGAGAACATAGCATGGCGGGGGTGGAAGATATAACTCTGTAGTCGGTACCATTGTATGGGCCAAAATATATTGCAAGTGCGTCACACCTACACAAGGTAAATGCGATTCTACACTTTCACGTGGGCATTTTTATTTTTTATTAATTGTTGTTAGATTACATTACGTCGGGGAGTTATTAGGGGAGGAAAAGGACAATTAGGAGGATTTAAATTAAATGCAGGGTTTAGGGGACGACCTCATTTCGTCACCTCTTGCGACTAGCAGAGTCACTCTGGGCCTAATTCTATCCCAGGCTCAGACGGGGATAATTGTTGTTTGTATACACAACCATAAGGTAAGATGTTAAATACTGTAGCGGGAATGATTAGAGGAAACAGATAAGTAGGAATAGGATTTATATGCCCTAAAAATCTTTCAAATATGCAAAAATAACGGTTAAATATTTACTTAAAAATGCCCTCAAAAATTAAAAATATCTACTGTTACTCACTACAACAACTAGGATTCGTTCTCATTTTTGTTTTTTAATTAGATGCATAAACATCAGCAAACAAGTGATTTAAAATATTCATACTTGCAATCCCGAATAGCAAGTGTTGGAATGATGGAATGATTCTAAGAACAAATTGAGTTGCTCTCTCAAGTATTGCATTCCTCAGATTACGAACCATTGTTACAACTAAAAGTGAACTGCCTAGCGGCAATGCCTTATGCATACTACTCCATACCAAATTAACAAAACCACACTTCAAAATATGAAATATATAGTTAATGTTTGTAGAAAACGTATTAAAAATGCAAATATGCTCTTAGATTAGAAGAATATGCTCTTAAAACAAATATGCACATATCTCCGAAAAAATTGCATTTTATCTATCAGGGAGCACTAAAACAAAGATATTTAAAAGAAAAAATGAAATATACCCTCAATAAAATTATATGATATTTCATCAAAAGCCTAGCCTTACAGATAAGCAACAAGGCCATTAGCGACACTTTTTAACTTTATCCCTACTCTGACCAATTACGATAGTTTTGAGAACTTTTCACCGGAAAGTTCGTGGACATGGACGCGCTCGCTTATCAACGCGTCACACGGAGCGTTTTCCTAGTTTAATTTATAACGCCCCGTCAACAATTTAGGTAGCCTAATTTTACGGCACAAAGATTTGAAGACAAGAGAAAATTAAGAGGGTAAAACGATTTAAATAGGGTAGTGGGTAAAAAATTACAAGAACTAATTTTCTCTTCTTTTACGACAAGTTGAGTCCAACTAGGCCAAATTCTACCCTTGGCCCAGACGGGCATGAACAAGGCGACAAATAAGAGGGTAAGAAGGCTAAGGATCAGTCTTACAATCTCTTAATAAGAAAGTTATATGTAGCAATTAAGCTATTTGGAGGATTTCAAAGGTTTTGATTGGTGGTTGCCATGGAGAAAACAAGCTATTCGACGAATAAGTAGTTATTGGGACATGGTAAGACTGGACCTTAGAAGGATTACTGTGTAGGAGAAATTATAAGACCCAAATTTTGTCGCCATTTACGACTGGCAGTCATCCTAGGTTCAATTCCACCTCAGACCAGACGGGGAAGAACGATTCAGACTTCACACCACGATTACATCTATAATCGACAACTCGTGCACTCCTAGTTGAAAGTCTTGAATACGGTTGGTTCTCTCTAGCCGACCCGGCCTAGCAATGCGAGCCAAGCTTATGCGACCCTCTTTGAAATCAAAAACGAGGCTGTGGCAACACCCGGCGAGACTAAAAGCCGCTACCTTCATCAATGAGGTTCAAGACTTCTATCAGGTCGCAGGCAATAAGACCAGCTCCTCGACTATGCCAGACTCCAACTCGTTCCACCGTGCCCTGAGCCCCGTGCTCGTCGTGGCGCAGTTCTTCGCTATCCTCCCCGTTATGGGGGTGACTGGACCCGACGCCTCCGCTCTGAGGTAAGAGGCAACAACACTGCTACGTCACAAGCTAGGTTATATTTTTATTATTATTATTTTTTTATTTTATTTTATTTCCTTTTTTTTACATGTTTGATGTACAATTATATTTGTTTTGATACAATGGACCAAAACCTGAACCAATAAACACGTGTTCGTGGCGGTTCAGGTTTATACTACAAAACTAATAGGTAACATACCGTTCTATATATTAATAGTTATACTTAAGCTAAATTAAATGCACACTACATAGAAATAACGGTACAAGGTATACAATTAATATAAAATTGGATTTTATTATTTGTTTTATTAAAGAGGTAACAACACTGCAACGTCTTAAAACTGTTATATTTTATTTATTTTATTATTATTAATTCTACTTTGTACTCGACAGCTATGTCATATGACGTCGGGAAGGGGGGGGGGGGGGGTGACTGGAGAATAGCATTTATTATTTATTGTTTCAACGAGGTACTCGACAACTGGGTCATGTGAAGTCGGGGGTGACTGGAGAAAAGGGACAAGTATAGGAGAAATACAATTAGATTAAAACGGGTTTATGGGAAGAAATCGAGATTGGTGAATCTCATTTCGTTGTCTCTTATCGGCAGAGATATATCCTGGGCAAAATTCTACACCGAGCCCAGACGGAAAAGATTGATTATATTGGGGCTTAACGTCTTATATTTTTGCAACGAGGCTAATCAAGACGATGAGTGGGTGAATTCTTTGATTTGTCGCACAGTGCACTCAATAGTTAAGTCACGTGACGTCAGAGGATGATGAGAGAACATGACAAGTAGGAGGATTCAGAAGGGTTAAGGGGGAAAAGAGGCAAGATCGGCAGAGCCTTATCATTGCCTCGTAAGATTGCCAGTCGCTCTGGGCTAAATACTACCCTGAGGCATACGGGAACTTATCAAAACGACGTTTATCAATCTCTTTTTTGATTTCATTGTAAGAGTTCAACTAAAATAAATTCTAACATTCCCGTAAAGTTTTTCGTGTTGACGACGTTGTCAACAGTTAGGCCGTAGCCATGCAAAACGAGACTAGAAACTGTTGTAATTCAGCATTGGTCACTGCTTCACTGGTCTTTCAATACACGTCTCGATGTTTGGCATTAATATTGAAACACTCGAATGACATCTTCTTACCGCGTTACATCAAGTCAAGCTGCTTTGAACTAATGCTCCTGTGTATTTTCGCCCAACACGATATGCAAGAACATCCCAACGCAGAAGCATGGTCTTCTTATGGTGCTACCATCTCCCAAGATTAGACAACAACTAACATGTTAGATTAATTAATGTTGAACTGCGTTATTTATTTTTAATATATTTTTATTATTATTGCAAGTTATGAGTATCTCTTCATCTCGGCAAGAATACCGGCAACAACTATGACAAGCACGACAGAGCACCCAGCCGCCACTACATACCGACTTTACGCACTATGTTCCGTGTCCAAAAGTCACTGTGTGTATTTAATTACTTGATATTTAATGAGGTACTCGACAACTTGGTTATATAACGACGTGGGTTGATTGGAGGAAAGTGACAGTAATAGAAAGAGTAGATATAAAATTAGTTCAGGGAGCATTATTTTCTCGACATTTATTATCCGGAGAAATATTACTCTTCTGAGTTGTATGAGCCAGAATTCCTTGTCTACAATGTTCATACTTTAGTTCGTTTAGCAAGTGATGCTTTGCGTTTTGGCACATTTAATACGTTCAGTGGTTTTCCATTTAAAAATTGTCTGGGGAAACAAGAAGTTTTTTGTTTTTTTTAGTAAGATGGGGCAAAATTCTATTTCGGGCCCAGACTATAAACGGGGTAATTGAAATAAGTATTTGAATTTGAATTAAAAGATAACAAGGGATGGGAAAGATAAATGAAAGGATTTCGTCACCTTTTCCGATCGGAATAGCTATACCGGTTTTCAATAGTAAATGCTTAAAGACGTACTCGATAAGTAGGTAATATGACGTCGGAGGGGGGGGGGGGTGATTGGAGGAAAAGGAGAAGTACGGCGCAAAGGGGAGGAAAAGGGGACGTGACGGTAAATTTTACCCCGGGCCCAGACGGGATATGGTTCAGTCGAGACCCGAACAAATCATTATACATTCTTTCTCTGCAGGTTTCGTTGGTGCAGCTTTCGAGTCGCCTACTCGCTGAGCTGTCTTCTAGGAACAATGTTCCTTCTCAGCATCTTCGCCATCGACTTGTCCAAGGCAAAAAGTTCTGCCCACCTTGAGATCGCAAGTATGTTTGGTGTTTGGTACATTTGGTGTTGAACGCCGTTCTTGACAACTATAGCTTATATATGACGAAGGGGGTTTGTTGGAGGGTGGGTACAAATTGGGAGGACATATATTGAAAGAGTTTAGGAGAGATATAGTTAAGGGAGGGATCCCGGGCCAACTTCTTCGAGGTGGGGCGGGGGGGGGGGGGATAGTGTTGTTACTATTGACACACTTGCTTTGGGCATAGATAGATTACCATTTGTGTAGGCCTATTATAGTGGCGCGAAGACAAAGGTGAGCAAGGAAAATCCCAAAATTGAAGGAGACGGTTCCCATCTTCCGAGGAAGAAGTGGAATGGTTTTATTATTATTATTAGTTGATTATTATTATTATTATTATTATTATTATTATTATTATTATTATTAATACATTTGGGCTATTAGTTGTAATATTTGGGCATAGATAGTGTAACATTTGTATAGGCCTATTATGGTGGCCCGAAGACACGGGTTGAGAAAAAAGGAGACGAAGTTTGAAGGAGACAGATCATATCTTCCGAGGAAGAAGTGAAAAGATTTTATTATTATTATTATTAGTTGTTTACTTCTTTTTATTATTTCATGTTGAACGACGTACTCGACAGCTATAGTTTATATTATATGTCGTAGGGTGGTTGTTGGAGGAAGGGTACAAATTGGGAGGACATATATTGATTGAGTTTAGGAGAGGTATAGTTAAGGGAGGACCCTGGGCCAACTTCTACCCTGGGCCAACTTCTTCGGGGTCTAGTGTTGTAACTATTGATACTGCAGTTATCTATAGGTTGAACTATTTGGGCATAGATAACATTTGTGTAGGCCTATAGAGGCCCGAACACACGAGCTGAGAAAAAAGGAGACGGTTCAAATCTTCCGAGGAAGAAGTGGAATGATTTTATTATTATTATTAGTATTATTAGTTGTTTACTACTTTTTATTATTTCATGTTGAACGACGTACTCGACAGCTATAGTTTATATCGGGGAGGGGGTTTATATCGTTTATGTCGTAGGCCCGTAGGGGGTTTGCTGGAGGAAAGGTACAAATTGGAAGGACATATATTGATAGAGTTAAGGAGAGGTATAGTTAAGGGGAGGGAACCTGGGCCAACTTCTTCGAGGGGGGAGGGGGGGGGGGGGTAGTGTTGTTACTATTGATACAGTTGGGCTATTGGTTGTACTATTTGGGCATAGATAGTAACATTTGTGTAGTCCGAAACGTAGAAAGAAGGAGACCCAAGTTCGAAGGAGACGGTTCACATCTTCAGAGGAAGAAGTGGAATGATTTTATTATTATTTTTATTATTATTATTAGTTGTTTTACTACTTGTTGTTACTTCATGTTGAACGACGTACTCGACAGCTATAGCTTATATTATATGTCGTAGGGGGTTTATTGGAGGAAGGGTACAAATTGGGAGGACATATTGATAGAGTTTAGGAGAGGCATAGTTAAGGGGAGGGAACCTGGGCCAACTTCTACCCTGGGCCAACTTCTTTGGGGGGTAGTGTTGTTACTATTGATACAGATGGGCTATTGGTTGTACTATTTGGGCAAAGATAACATTTGTGGAGGCCTATTATAGTGGCCCGAAGATACGAGCTGAGAAAAAAGGAGACGATTGACTTGATTATTTGGGCTTAACGTCTCATATTTTTGCAACGAGGCTAATCGAGACAATGAGTGGGTGATATATGAAGATGAAGTATGGGGCTGTTTGGAGGAAAAGGGCAAGTAGGAGGGAGCGTGAGGAAAGGGGAAAGGGGAGGAAAGGGGATTGGGGTGTGGACTGCACTTCGTCTGACTTCTCCTCCTCGACCAGTCCGGCTAGGGTGGCCCTACCAGAAGCCTACGCTTCCGCCTGCATAGCTCAAGGAATCATTAAAGCACGCAAACCTGCCCACCGCGATAAGGTAGCAGTCCCTAGGCAGGAAAAGGAGACGAATTTGAAGGTTACGGTTCCCATCTTCCGAGGAAGAAGTGGAATGATTTCATTATTGTTATTAGTTGTTTACTACTTTTTATTATTTCATGTTGAACGACGTACTCGACAGCTATAGCTTATATTATATGTCGTAGGGGAACGTTTGTTGGAGGAAGGGTACAAATTGGGAGGACATAAATTGATTGAGTTAAGGAGAGGTATAGTTAAGGGAAGAACCTGGGCCAACTTCTTTGGGAGGTAGTGTTGTTACTATTGATAAAGTTCGCCATTGGTTGTACTATTTGGGCATAGATAAAGTAACATTTGTGTAGGCCTATTATAGTGGCCCGAAGACATGAGTTGAGAAAAAAGGAGACGAAAATTGAAGGAGACGGTTCACATCTTCCGAGGAAGAAGTGGAATGATTTTATTATTATTATTAGTTGTTAACTACTTTTTGTTATTTTATGTTGAACGACGTACTCGACAGCTGTCTTATGGCGTCAGGGGTTATTGTAAGCAAGTGGACTAATATTGAGAAGAATTAAATGAAAATGGGGCCACCTCATCGTGTCGCCTCTTAATATAGGGGCACATATACACGACTGTATTGTTTACCCTTGGAAATATTCTGCACACGGCCCAGAAGAAGATGGAGAACAGACAAACCTGACCTAATCGTGCGTTTACCTCAGAACCGTAAACAGACAACATTACAACTAGAGACAACAGTAACACTATACATGCGTCCCTCTTATTGGTTCATTAGAGACAACAGTAACACTATACATGTGGCCCTCTTAGTGGTTCATTAGAGACAACAGTAACACTACACATGCGGTCCTCTTATTGGTTCATTAAAGACAACGGTAACACTACACGTGCGGCCCTCTTATTGGCTCATGAAACAGTAACATAATACATGCGGCCCTCTTATTGGTTCATTAAAGACAACGGTAACACTACACGTGCGGCCCTCTTATTGGTTCATTAAAGAGTAACATAATACATGCGGCCCTCTTATTGGTTCATCAGAGACAACAGTAACACTACACACGCGGCCGACTTATTAATTCATTTCATTTTGTTCACAGTAACACTACAGACGCGGCCCTCTTATTGTTTTATTTCAATTTGTTCAAAGAAACACTACATACGCGGCCCTCTTATTGGTTCTTTTCATTTTGTTCACAGTAACACTACACACGGCCCTCTTTTTGGCTCATTTCATTTTGTTCTTATTCTTTTCACAATATGCACACTATCAAACAATTATTGTTATTATATCACACACCACAAAACTTTATATAGCATATATATTATCTTTACTTTAATGTCTATCTTTAAATCCCTACTATCACATTTTGCAATAACAATTTATGTAACAGGATCCTCCTAGCTAGACTATTTGAGAGCTAGCACGAAATGATGCAATCTAACATTTTCTAAAATAATTTTTGCCATCTTTGTCTATTTTCAAATACTTTTCACAAATTCATCCAGAAAATACGCTCACCCACAAGATGAACCGTTATCTGCCATAGGCAAATACATAATAATTAATAAATATTAATATGATATATAATAATTAATATATAATCAATATATATTAATATAATTAATAAACAGAAAATAGATAGCAAATAAATAATTATTATTTATTATAGATCATAATTCAATGTAAAATTTTCTAACTTTAATCTTAAGCCTTTCATACATGTTTTATGCCAAACATGGAAAATATTCAATGCACTGTATACTGTGTATGTAATCGATGAATAAATTTATTTTTAATTTGAATTTGTAAAATTATTTCTACGTATTCTGGAAAAACATAACACACATAAAAAGAGTAAAAAGACCAATGTACTTTAGACGACGAGGTTTTCTAGCAACCTAGAAATAGTTAGCTTTAAACCTTTTACGAACTAAAATACAAAGACAAACCTGCGCACAGACTTTGTATTGTTTTAATTTATTTGATATATGACGACATATTCGCAACGAATACATACGACGTGGATCGCTTAGTCGCTTCTTACGACAGGCAGAGCTACCCTGAACAAATTCCAGACGGGGGTTTGACATGAGATGACTGAATGTTTGAGTGACTGTAGCATAGTAAACAGATGATATGTTACGCACTATCTAAAGTTCGTACCATATCAACTTCCTCCCCCCTCCCCAAGTTCAGGTATCAAGCGTGTACGGTTTCTTGAGCTAGGTACACTAACACACCCCAAAAGATATATATATTAGTTACGCTGGGTTGGATGTTTACGAACCTCTTGTGGCCACTAAAGATGCGGTTGAAAAGGTTATCCGACGACTAAAGATGCGGTTAAAAGGGTAATCCGACGACTAAAGATGCGGTTAATAGGGTTATCCGACGACTAAAGATGCGGTTAAAGGGTTATCCGACAACTTAAGATGCGATTAAAAGGGTTATCCAACGACTAAAGATGCGGTTAAAAGGGTTATCCGACGACTTTGATGATCCGTTAATTATATTCAAATTTCCAACCAACCATAGACAGATACACGGTCCGTTTACGGAATGAAATGAGAGCTACCTCTTTGTTCAAGGTTGGAAGTTGATCACGCACTTTAGTGTCTCCAATATGCAATTCTTGAACATTATACCCATTGTTTCAGCGGTGGTCGTGTATGAATGTATAAACACACTGAGTATACTACTCTTCATACATTTGGCCACTAAATGGCCAGAGCTTCTAAGAAACATCCATGACGTGGAGCTTTCTATGAAACTACACTACGGGTACCCTAAATCCTTGTCCAAGCAGCTGAGAATAATTGCAAGCGTCATTTTAACTTCATCACTAGGTAAGTGTTTTATGTTTTGTATAGATTTATTATTTGTGTTTAACGACGTACTAGAAAACTAAGTCATATGACGTCTGCGGTGATTGAAGTAAGAGAAGGACTTATACAAAGTTAAGGGGATGAAAGAGAAATGGGAGATCATTTCGTTGCCTCGTACGACTGGCATTCGCCAAATACAGGATAAAAACCCGGGCCCGAGGTCCTAAGTTTTTTTTTGTATTATCTCTATGACGGGCCTAACCTTAGACCTCTTGTAAAACCAGCCCCAGGTCTACGATGATTGATGATTGATTAATGGGGCTTAACGTCTCATATTTATGCAACGATGGCTAATCGAGACGATGAGCGGGTGATAATGAAGATGAGAAAGATGATAATGAAGAATAAAGCCACATCCGAATCAGATCCATTGTACGTCGCGTGAGTCGTTATACGAGAGTCCAGCAAGGGAGGGCAGGGCCAAGTGGGAGGAGAAATATTCAATGGCACAGTGGGGGGGAAAGGGGATTGGGGTGTGGACTGCACTTCGTCTGACTTCTCCTCCTCGACCAGTCCGGCTAGGGTGGCCCTACCAGAAGCAGACGCTTCCGCCGGCATAGCTCTCGGGATCAACAAAGCACGCAAACCTGCCCACCCTACGAACAAGTTACTAATTCCTGGTGAGAACAAGGACATAATGAACAGTCCAATAATATATTTTTTTTTAATTTGTTCTAAGATATTTTTCTGGTTTTACAAGAGGTTCAAAGTTCAAAGGGATAAGACCAAAAAAGACTAAGGACCTCTTGTGAATCCGGGCTCTGCGCAGTAGATAAGTGAAATTTTTTCAATTGTGGTTTTTAATCCTTAAAATTTTAATTATTTTTTCTTGAACTACGAATTCGACAACTATGATCATGACGTCGGTGGGGGGGGGGGGAGGGAGGAAAGGGACCAGGGACCAATAAATCGCAAAGGGGAGGAAAAGGGGCCTTTCGTCTGGCTTGTCCGGCCGGGGACGCTTCCGCCGGGACATAGCAGGCATAGGGGCATAGCTAGCGGGATCAACAAAGCATGCGAATCTGCCCACCACGATAAGGTAGCAGGACAGGGCAATACCTGTTACGAAACAACATAGCCTCGTCTCTTGTCTTCTTACAGTGGAGCACGTTCTCTCAAACATCAAGTCCCTCCAGCTATCGCTCGACTGCGCCGACGGCTCCAGCGAATGGGTCGAGATCTTCATGAACCACAACTTTCCGGTTGTGTTTACATCGCTGATGAGTTTCTCGCCTGTTGTCGCTTTGCTGATGCGCCACACGAGCTCGATCAACGTCTTCGCTTGGAACTTCATGGACATCTTTATAATACTGACCAGTAAGATGTTGTCCTCGCGGTTCAGACAGATCAACACCAGACTGAGGCTCGTGGTTGGTCAGGTAATCACACTCTTTGGTCTTTATCGACGTTTTAACCCTCACAATACTGATCAGTAAGATGCTGTCCTCGCGGTTCAGACAGATAAACACTAGACTGAGGCTCGTGGTTGGTCAGGTAATCACACTCTTTGGTCTTTATCGACGTTTTAACCCTCACAATATTGATCAGTAAGATGCTGTCCTCGCGGTTCAGACAGATCAACACTAGACTGAGGCTCGTGGTAGGTCAGGTAATCATGATTGATTGATTGATTGATATTTGGGCTTAACGTCTCATATTTTTGCAACTTGGCTAATCGAGACGATGAGAGGGTGAAATATGAAAATGAATCTTCATCGACGTTTTAGCCTATTAGATCCACGATCTCCATTATTTGGTGTTGACTGACGTACTTGAAAACTAAATCATAATATGTAGGCGGGGGTGATTGGATGAAAATCACAATCAAGAGGGTAAAAGTTCAATGAAGGGTTTAGGGATACAATTAAAAAGGTAATTAGTTATTTAACTAAGGGTTTAGGGAAGGGATTGAGGATGACATTTGAGTTTTATGTCCCATAATTTTGCTACTTGGCTAATCAAAACGATAAGTAGGTGAAATGTGAACACCTACATGTCCAAATCAGATCCATTACATATTGCGGGGGTCGTCATAAGGGGAGTCCAGCAATGGAGGCTAGTGCCAAGTTGGAGGAGAAATCTTCATTGGGATAGTGGGGGGAAAATGTACAGGGTTCCCTTTCGTCACTTCTTACGATTTGCAATCTCCAGGTATATTCTACCCCTGGGCTCATGCGGGCATTATACCATTATTTGGTTACCTGCCCACCTGCCAGTCACTTACTGCAAACAAGTTTCAGGACGTCGGGAGTGATTGGAGGAAAAGTACAATTAGAAGGGTTTAAAATTAAATGAAGGTTTTAGGGAAGAGAAAGGGAACCTCTTACGACTAGCAGCGTCACTGTCACGAACTGCGCCGCCGGGATGGCGATGCAAATGGAGCGCTCGAATGATGAGATAGAAACCAATGTCATCAAGTACAAAAATAGAATGGATTATTATTATTATTATTATTAATTAAATTAATTCAACTATTAATTTATCGAATGAATTAAAATGGGTGATGAGGATCGCCAAAGCTTGCCCCGATAAAACTACCTTTACTTACTGTCACCCTTAAAAGTAATTGTAGAAACGAAATGATTGATTGATTAATGGGGCTTAACGTCTCATATTTTTGCAACAATGGCTAATCGAGACGATGAGCGGGTGATAATGAATATGAGAAAGATGACGATGAAGAATAGAGCCACATCCGAATCAGATCCGTTGTAAGTCGCGTGGGTCGTCATACGGTAGTCCAGCAAGGGAGGGCAGGGCCAAGGGGAGGAGAAATATTCAATGGGTCAGGGGGGGAGGAAAGGGACAGGGTCTCCTTTTGTCGCCTCTTACGACTAGCAGTCACTCTGGGCCTATTCTTCCCCGGGCCCAGACGGGAGTACCACTAAGGTTTCATAATAGAAACGTAATGTTAGCTGGAAGCAAGCCCAGCCATTTTTACATAGAGCTCAAATATGTTAAGCACACGCCCCCCTCCCCCAAACCCTCTCACCACACTGTCAGTTCTTTGAAGCAAATTGTAGATTGATTGATATTTGGGCTTAACGTCTTATATTTTTGCAACTTGGCTAATCAAGAAGATGAGGGGGTGATAATGAAGATGAAATTGGGGGCTCTTTGGAGGAAAGGGGAAAGTAGGAGGGCCCGTGGGGAAGGGGTATTGGGGTGTGGACTGCACTTCGTCTGATCTCTATTGTAAGTTACGATCAGAGTTAAAGATACATTGCTCAACTCCTCCAACTGTCAATTAGTTTTGGCCACACACTGTCAGTTCTTTGAAGAAAATGTCATATCTTATAACCAAAGTGTAAGATACAGTGCTCACACTCAACTGACGAATAGTTTTAGCCGCCCACTCTCTTTATTTCCCAAACACTCTGGTGCATCTCGTACACGGGAGAGGTTAGTCGTGCACATTGTTCTTGTGACAGATATGAGAATTGAAACTTGAATCGGAATCAACCACAGGATTGAACTAATTAAATTCAAATCAGTTACGAATGTTTAATGCGATGCTGCTTCACACTGAATATTTGATTTATTGTTTTTACTACTTGTGTTTTTATTAACTACACTAAACAATATGTCATACAACGTCAGGGGTTGTATTGGTTGTTAGGAAGAAATCAACAATTAAGAACTTATATTCACATTGGTTTGAGCTGATTGATTGGGGGCGCTTCAATAGCTATAAGATCATTCGCGCCTCCCAGATGATTTAACTGAGCGGGGGGGGAGTAACTCTTATGAAAAGCCGAGTCACTCTGGAAGAAAAGGCAATGACGAAGAATCCGATGACTTTCATTCAGAATCGTCCAGTTTATCCAACTTTTTAGTTATTGTTGTTTAGTTCAGACTTGTGCAAGCGATACATGTGAAACTATATTATGAGCAGCGGTGTAGCTTCCTTTAGAGCGCAGTCTCCTCGACAACCACCAATCTGTGATAAATGTTTGTATAAGAACGTATTCACGGATTTCTCAAGTGATCCTTCTATTGACAATTGTCTACAAGAACTGGTGCAATTGAGTCTGTCTGGATTTGACACTTATCCAGAGCCCAGAGGCATTTGTAAATGTGAGAATCTAGTTTCTACACATTTTATACAAATAAGGTTTAGGAATAACAATACAATCTTAGCTTACACAGTGTCATAAGTAATCTGGTGGCCAGAAATAATGAGTATCTAATGACTTAAACTATACATTTCATTATTGTCAACCATTAAATGGTAGAGTCCAAAATCGAATCTCCAGCCGGGCTCCATTTTGAAATTTATTGGGTATAAGGGCGCTTCAACCAGTTAGGTCATTTTGCGCCACCAAGATGGTGTTTTGCAAGCTAAATGTAAATAAATCAATGTTTTGATTTTATATTTAAAATTGGTTGTATGTTTTTTTTTTTTAAGATGTTGATGTTATGTTCTCTCTTCAGGTGACGCCTGAACACTTCTGGCGTCAAGTCCGCGAGGATTACAACAACCTGTGTGTTCTCGTCAAGCTTGTGGACAAACACATTAGTAAGATAGTTACTTGTTGAACAATGTTCTCTCTTCAGGTGACGCCTGAACACTTCTGGCGTCAAGTACGAGAGGATTACAACAACCTGTGTGTTCTAGTCAAGCTTGTGGACAAACACATTAGTAAGATAGTTACTTGTTGAACAATGTTCTCTTTTCAGGTGACGCCTGAACACTTCTGGCGTCAAGTACGAGAGGATTACAACAACCTGTGTGTACTAGTCAAGCTTGTGGACAAACACACTAGTAAGATAGTTACTTGTTGAACAATGTTCTCTCTTCAGGTGACGCCTGAACACTTCTGGCGTCAAGTACGAGAGGATTACAACAACCTGTGTGTTCTAGTCAAGCTTGTGGACAAACACATTAGTAAGATAGTTACTTGTTGAACAATGTTCTCTTTTCAGGTGACGCCTGAACACTTCTGGCGTCAAGTACGTGAGGATTACAACAACCTGTGTGTTCTAGTCAAGCTTGTGGACAAACACATTAGTAAGATAGTTACTTGTTGAACAATGTTCTCTTTTCAGGTGACGCCTGAACACTTCTGGCGTCAAGTACGAGAGGATTACAACAACCTGTGTGTTCTAGTCAAGCTTGTGGACAAACACATTAGTAAGATAGTTACTTGTTGAACAATGTTCTCTTTTCAGGTGACGCCTGAACACTTCTGGCGTCAAGTACGTGAGGATTACAACAACCTGTGTGTTCTAGTCAAGCTTGTGGACAAACACATTAGTAAGATAGTTACTTGTTTAACAATGTTCTCTTTTCAGGTGACGCCTGAACACTTCTGGCGTCAAGTACGAGAGGATTACAACAACCTGTGTGTTCTAGTCAAGCTTGTGGACAAACACATTAGTAAGATAGTTACTTGTTGAACAATGTTCTCTTTTCAGGTGACGCCTGAACACTTCTGGCGTCAAGTACGTGAGGATTACAACAACCTGTGTGTTCTAGTCAAGCTTGTGGACAAACACATCAGTAAGATAGTTCTCCTCTCATTCGCCAACAACGTCTTCTTCATCTGTGTCCAGCTACTTAACAGTACCAAGTGAGTTAAACGCTGCTTTTTATTATTAGTTGTTGACGTCGGAGCTTTTAGGAGGAAAACGAGAAGTATAAGAAACAATTTTATTATTATTATTATTTTGTTTAACAACGTACTTACAGCTTAGGTAATATGACGTCTTCCGATTGATATTTGGGCTTAACGTCTCATATTTTTGGAACGAGGCGAATCGAGAAAATGAGTGGGTGAATTATGAAGATAATGGGGGGGGGGGTTTTAAGAGGTAAAGGGCCAGTGGGAGGGCGGGGAGGAAAAGGGAGATACATTATACATCGCGGGGGTCGTCGTAAGGGGAGTCTAGCAAGGGAGGGCAGGGCCAAGTGGGAGGAGGAATCTTCAGTGAGACAGTGGGGGGGGGGGGGGGAGACAGGGTCTTCTTACGACTGGCAGAGTTTCTTTGAACGGTGGACAAGATGTTCGTGGAACCCCTTGAGAGTACAGGGTCGTACCCGGACACCCACAACGCGACCGTCAACAGTTTACGCTGCGAGACACTAGACCTACTAACGGACACCGTCGCGTCGTACCAACGAGCATTGTTCACCCTGATGTTGCGCACCGTTCAAAGGTCTATTCTTCCCCGGGCCCAGACGGGTCAACGATGTACTTAACTGCATGGGTATAATATGACGTCGGGGTAGAAGTTAGGACGAAACGACAAACACAATTCTATTTAAAGGTGTAAATTGGAGGAAAAGTGAAAGGACGCTTTGTACATCAAATCATCGTCGTCAAATTTGGGACCTCAAATCGTCGCTTTTACGACAAGCAGAGTCATCTTGGTTTTGGCTGTATACGTATTGTGTCCAGCAGGCCCCCTACCCCCAACATTCAATGATCACAACATGAAAAAACGTCTACAGAACTTATGTTGCATACAACAATGTAAATTCTTCATTTTGCTTCGAGTGGATTTGAGAATGGATCGTTCATCATGACAACACCCTAAGAAATTCTATTCTGTAATATATAATTATTAATTTTGTATGAATTCATTTATTTTGTATTTATTATTTAGTTTACTACTGGGATATCGAAAGTTTACGTTTTCGATAATTCGGGTATTTTCCTCGATGCTGTTATTCTTGTCAGAGCCAGAAAGGGTCTTGGTTATCATATCACTAACCATCGCGTTATTTGTTTAGGAAAGGCTTGATACCGGAAGACTTCACCAACTTCTTCGTCTCTTTTATGCACCTGTTGCTGAGATCCATGGCCATGTGTCTGTTTGCTGCCAGTATTCATGAGGAGAGCAAAGAGCCGAGGTTTGCTCTGTTCTCGGTCCCATCGGAATGCTACACGCAGGAGGTGCGTGTGCGTGTGCGTGTTCTTGTGCGTGTGCGTGTGCGTGTGCGTGTGCTTGTGCGTGTGCGTGTGCGTGTGCTCTATAAGTGTGGTTTATTGAACGACCTACTCAATTGATTGATTCATTAATGGGGCTTAACGTCTCATAATTTTTTGCAACAATGGCTAATCGAGACGATGAGCGGGTGACAATGAAGATGAGAAAGATGACGATGAAGAATAAAGCCACATCCGAATCAGATACATTGTACGTCGCGTGGTTCGTCATACGGGAGTCCAGCAAGGGAGGGCAGGGCCAAGTGGGAGGAGAAATATTCAATGGGACAGGGGGGAGGAAAGGGACAGGGTCTCCTTTTGTCGCCTCCTACGACTTGCAGCCTTTCTGGACCTATTCTTCCCCGGGCCTAGACGGGCAAAGTGTTGCTTATTGTCAATATCGTTCAATAAGTGTTGCTTATTGAACGACCTACTCGATATGTATAAATAATGTGGCGTCAGTCAGATCAGAATCAGATCCAAGACACACCGGTGTAATCAGTCATGTTCAAGTTAAATGTATCCAAGTCACCGTGACTTGGATTATTCCACATAGACATATTAGAAGCCAATAGGTTAGTTCGCCCGACGTACTCTACTTGATCTGGCTGCTCTAGATCACGGAAATGCGTTCGTTTGTGCCACATTCCTACTCGAGTTGTGTTCGCCCGACCAGAGTAAAGTGATCCGAGCAACTTCGATCAAGATATTTTTACTCTCGTTTTGAAGTCAGATCAAGCTAGAGTAAGTTACTCGCGCACGAAGATGGCCGAGGAAGTATTCTGTGTAAACATGGAAGAAAGTGTCGACGGATGTTTCCTGTACAGGGGGGTGAGTCTCGACTTCCTCGCGGAAACGAAACTTTCGACAGGCTAAAATCTATTCTTGACCAATCGGAACCATGTAGCGCGTTTTAAGTATTTTCCACAGTCTGCTAGCGGTGAATCAGTGAATCATCCAGGTGGCGGTGGGTATTGTCATTAAAGCATTATCATTTGTTCTGATAAACATGTTAAACGGGAACGAAGTTAACAATAAGTAAGCTAATACTTTATTACAACACATTATATTAGAATCTATACATTATGTAGACTAGACTGTAGTACTACGTTACTAATGTAGGCCTATTAATGTAGACCTAGGCTTATTGTAGCCTAGTAATGGCCTAGACTAAAAGAGTTGGGCCTAGACCTAGGCTAGGACTACACCACGTGATGAATTGACGTCACTTTCGTCTGTAGGATGTAATTCCGACCGTATTCCGACAGCCAAATTGCAGATGGAATTTCTTTCCACAGTCGAAAGTGACGTCAGAAGATCACGTGGTCTAGGTCTAGCCTAGGTCTAGGCCCAACTCTTTCAGTTTAGGCCATTTCTAGGCTACAATAAGCCTAGGCCTACATTAATAGGCCTACATTAGTAACGTAGTACTACAGCCTAGTCTATATAATGTATGGAACCTAATATAATGTGTTGTAATAAAGTATTAGCTTACTTATTGTTAACGTCGTGCCCGTTTGACATGTTTATCAGAACAAATGATAATGCTTTAATGACAATACCCACCGCCACCGCCACCTGGATGATTCACTGATTCACCGCTAGCAGACTGTGGAAAATACTTAAAACGCGCTACATGGTTCCGATTGGTCAAGAATAGATTTTAGCCTGTCGAAAGTTTCGTTTCCGCGAGGAAGTCGAGACTCACCCCCCTGGACAGTTGATAAGAAAGTTGTTAGTTGCCGTAAGTTATTATTATTATTATATGCCTAGTTAGTTTGTTTACTCTCGGCACTGGAAACGCGTTCGTCCGTAATCAGTGCTCGGAGTTGCTCTGAAGTTTCAGAAGCCTACTCGCGGTTGCTCGGGTCTGATCGAAGTTGAGTAGGGAGTAAGTTAGAGTACGTCGGGCGAACAAACCTATTACTATCTCTATGTTATTCCACTAACATTACTACATTGCTGGAAAACATAAGACAGCAATACAAGCCGCCATTACAATTACAGTCGATTTGATAGGAGGCTCTTGTACAGCCATATTGTGGCGCACATTATACGTCTAACATTTTGAGTGTAATGTTGTTATCGATTTTATCATTTTTCTTTGTCGGAAAAACAAAAGACAGCAATATTTATTTTTATTATCGTTATTTTTTCCATAATGGAGAATGCGTATCGCGGTCTTCGCGTTTTACGTGCAAGTTGGGACCTCCGGACTTCAGGCCCCGGAGCCTCTATGCCTAATCCGGATCTTACCAGGTTCTGTTAAAAAAAAGAAAGAAATAAAATAAAAAACAAGCAGCCATTACAATTTGCATTCAATTTGATTAGAGCTCTTGTACAGTCATATTATATATATATATATACACTTAAAATAATTTTAAGTTTAATTTAGTTATTAATCATTAATTAGCATTAGTCTTGAGATATTATACTTTGTGATGTCACCCTCTTCTTCTTTTTCCAATGAATGTCCACAACCATGAAGGTTCCTAATTCATTGTATATGTATTGAATGTAATTTGTAATACGAAATAAATAAACTCGAACTTGAAAATATTGTGGCGTAGATTACACGGCCAATGTATTTAATTGTAATATTGTAATAGATTTTAGCATCTTTCATTTTTGGAAAACAAAAGACAGCAATAAAAGCCGCCACGTTTGCAGTCGTCGAGCATAGCAGTAAACAATTGCTTACTTCATTAGCCGTTTGGCACAAATTATACGGCCGATGTATTTAACTGCAGTATTGTAATAAATTAAGTAATACACTTCATTAATCTAGTCATAACGTACGAACCTATGGATTTTACCTTTAGTGTATATTTATCAGTCATTCTTTATTATATTTATGATTTATATTTTTTATATTTATGATTTCTATTTTTTATATTTATTTATTATATGTATATTATATTTACATTTATATTTATGTATGTGTTTATTATATATCTATACTAGTCCTCCAAAGAGTTTTTTAAATCAGCTTACCATGGCTTGAGGTAAGAAACCAAAACACGTCATAAGGGGAATCCAGCTCGGGGGGTTGAGGGGGCAAGGGGATGTGAGTGGGTGTATAGTGTGATTATTTGTGTTTCCTACTCTACAACTAGGTCATATTGTGTGGGGGGTTGATTGGATTGTTGTTAACAAAGTACTCCATAACAAGGTCACATGACGTCGGGGAGTGTTTGGAAGAACGGTACATATAAGAACACTCATCTTCAAAGGAGTCACTGGGTTCAAATGGATACGGAAGATCTCTCCTCCCCCCCCCCCCCCCTCCCCCCAAACATCGCCATCCACTTCAAGTGTTGTTCTACAGATCCATATCGTCTTACCATTCCACTTCACAGGTAAATTACGCATTGAATATGGCGCACATTATACGGCAGATGTATTTAAGTGTAGTATTGTAATAAATTAAGTAATAAACTTCATTCATCTAGTGATGACGACAAACCTATGGATTTTACCTTTAGTGTATATTTATATATTTATCAGTCATTCTTTATTATATTTATATTTATACACATTGAATTTTAAAATTACCTGTTGCACTCTATTTTAGGAGTAACTCTGGGCCACATTCGACCACGGGCCCGGGGGGGGGGGGGGGGGGGGGGCGAGGTATTCATAACGGAAAACTGTATAATTTTTTTGTGAGGGGGGGTGGGGGTGTAGTGATGTAAATACGGGGATGGCACGAACGAACTTGGGGAAAGAGACAGACATAAAGGGGTAAAAGAGGAAGATCGCAATGAATAAGAGAGTATGATTGATTGCACGAGAGACCCATGTTAGCGGTGACACCATAATGCTTGGCAACATTGCTAATGTATTATACAACACTAAACGTGTTATACATTGTTCGCAGGTGCAGAGATTCATTATGCAGGTGACAACCAACGATGTAGCCTTGACTGGCCTAAACTTCTTCTCCATTACCAAGACATTACTTCTTACGGTAAGGATTGATACATACATCATCTTGCTCTCGTCCATGACAATGTGAAAACACGCTTTTTAATTATTGAGTGTTTAACGCGAACCTTCATCTGGCAATTTAATTTATTATTGTTTTTGTTTGTTCTGGTTGTAACAACGTAGGCGAGCTCAAGTTTGATTATTTTGACTTGATTTATTTATTTAATTATTTAATGTCTATCCTTTATTTGTTGTTTAACGATGTGCTCGACAACTATGACCATATGACGTCGCGGGGTTGTTTGGGGGAAACAACCAAGTAGGACGTAACGGGTAGGAAAAGGGGAAACGGCTAGGGTGACCCTATACGCTTCCGCCGGTATAGGTATCGGGAACAGCAAAACACACAACCCTGCCCACCAAGACAATGTAACTGTCCCTGGGTAGGCAAGAACTTGGTCATACGGGGAACGAACTTCTAGTGGGGAAAATAATAAATAGATTAAAAAAATTAATGCCCTGAAATGGGGAATTGGAGATCGCCTCCTACGACTAGCAGAGTCACTCGGGGCCAAATTCTACCCCGGGCCCACACGCGGAAAATATCTTTGATATAATATAATATATTACAATGTAAGCCGCATTTACCATAGAAACCGATTGGTAGTCCCGAAACAAATTTAAGTTGATACGTCTGTGCAATTGTATTCGCAACAAAGGGGCCCGGAGACTCAGATACACGTATTTCTTTTATTATCTATTTATGTATTACTATAGCGTCGGCAAGATCATATAAATATATAAATAAATGACAGCAGATTGTGGTAAATAACGACATACTTGACAACGAAGGCACAACGTCTGGCTTTTAGTCACCCTCTTACGACAGGAAGTGCTACCGTGAGTCAATATTATACACCGAGCCAAGACGATGTATGACAACTGATGACAAAGTCACCCGGAGAAGAACTGATTTGCAATTATTTCCTTTCCCTTCATTATGTATTATAATTTTAAGCAAATCCTGGGTTTTTTTCAAATGTTAGTAGCGATTGAGTAATTATGTTCGTTTAACCGGTTTAACTAAGTATTATTATTATTGTTTGTTGTTTAACGACGTACTCGACAACTATGGCCATATGACGTTGTGGGGTGTTTGGAGGAAAGAACCAAGTAGGACGTAACGGGGAGGAAAAGGGAAAACAGCTAAGGTGACACCACCAGAAGCATACGCTTCCGCCGGTATAGGTCTCTGGAATAGCAAAACACACAACCCTGCCCCCCAAGACAAGGTAGCTGTCTCTGGGTAGGCAAAAACTTGGTCATACGGGGAACTAGTGGGGAAAATAATAAATAGATTCAAAAAATTAATGCCCTGAAATGGGGAATTGGAGATCGCCTCCTACGACTAGCAGAGTCACTCGGGGCCAAATTCTACCCCGGGCCCAGACGGGGAAAATATCTTTGATATAATATAATATATCACAATGTTAGCCACATTTACCATAGAAACCTATTGGTAGTCCAGAAACAAATTTAAGTTGATATGTTTGTGCAAATTGTATTCACAACAAAGGGGCCCGGAGACTCAGATACACGTATTTCTTTTATTATCTATTTATGTATTACTATAGCGACGGCAAGATCATATAAATATATAAATAAATGACAGCAGATTATGTTAAATAACGACATACTAGACAATGAAGGCACAAAGTCTGGCTTTTAGTCGCCCTCTTACTACAGGAAGTGCTACCGTGAGTCAATATTATACACCGAGCCAAGACGATGTATGACAACTGATGACAAAGTCACCCGGAGAAGAACTGATTTGCAATTATTTCCTTTCCCTTCATTATGTATTATAATAATAAGCAAATCCTGGGTATTTGCAAATGTTAGTAGCGATTGAGTAATTATGTTCGTTTAACTAAGTATTATTATTATAGTATGTTGTTGTTCAACGACGTACTCGACAACTATGGTCATATGACGTCGGGGGGTGTTTGGAGGAAAGGGACTAGTAGGACGTAAAGGGGAGAAAGTAGATTGCTTTTTGTAAGGATCCTCCACGTGCGCCTAGGGTAGTCCTACCAGAAGCATACTCTTCCGCCGGCATAGCTCTCGGGGTTTCACAAACAACCACAGAAAAGGGCCAAGAAGGACCTCACTTCGTCGCCCCTTATGACTTACAGTCACTCTGCACCTATTATCAATGCAATATCAGCCAGTTGACACTAGATCCCGCCCCAATCATCGTTCCACAAAATGCGTTTAGATCGGAATAGCCACAACAGGGTTCCTACTTGAATGCGTTATCAACCCTTCTATCCTGCTAGTGATGACGACATCTCGAACCCACAACTTTTGGGGGGGGGGGGGGGGGCTAGTTGGAATCCTCATGAATATCCTCTCGCCAAACGCTGTAGCCCACCAGAAACATGGAATGTCTGTTATGCGTTCATCAATGGCGAGCAAAGAACCAACAACAATGTTGAGGGCATGGCACAGTAAGTTCCAGAAACTCGTGACAGTACACCACCCTTCTCTGTGTAAGTTCGTTGAAGTTTTAAAAAACGAGCAGCACATTTTCTTACAGTTCGAGTGCCCCTCACTTGTAGCGCGTAGGCAATTCCCGATACACCTTCTGTTATTGCGCAGATAGAAGGAGGGCACAGGCAAGTTCGTCACTCGTATCTCAGCGTTACCTTTCTAACCAGTGCAACATTGAAGAAATCGTTAACAACTGAATGAATTGCATGCATAGGAAAAAAATATATAAAGACGAATGCCGATATCCGACACACATTTTTATATGCCGCTCCCATATGGGGCACCACAACACATTCCAATTTCCTCAAATTGCAGCGCCTTCAAAATACTGTCCTCCGCGTGGTGATGCACCTTCCCAAATGCACCCCCATCGTTCCGCTCCACACTTCTCTGGATCTACCTCTAGTAGACACATTGGTTCAGGATCGATCTCTTAAATTTTTCAAATCCTTAACACAGCACCCAAACCCTCTCGTGAGGTCACAGTTGGACTTTATGCCCGACCTTCGCGACAGATTTCTTCGTCCAGTCGCTAGCATCAATACCCTTAAATTCAGGCCTCCCAACCCAAAGGCATGTAAACGCCACCGCAACATTCGCCCTCCCCTCTTTGCGAAGAAAATACGGGTGCAGGTGTAAATCTAGCCATTCCCAGGACTCTTCCTGACCTTACCTTTTCTATTCCTAGTCGTGGCTAATCCAACCTCTTCTATTAATTCATACTAATATTACTTAAAATTCATTCTGCCTTCGGGCCATTTCTTTCTTTTTCAAAACGTTCTGTCTTCAGCAACACATCGATCACCTCTGTAATCTTATCGTACTTCTCTTAAGGACACTGTCCGGTCGAGATTTTAAAAGCAAAAGGAAACTGAGCCTTATTGCATCCATCCAAACGTCCAAATGTTGAAGACCTATCTTCGAGCTATAAGCTACAAGTTAAAGGCGAACCCAGCAGAAGTTACAGCAGATGCTGATTGAATGTTTACTGAAAAAATTTACATGGTGATAAATGGACGATTTAATAAATAGACGTTGATAAATGGACCAAAGATTAGGTTAGAGTTTTTGTAGATTGGACCAATTGAATTGGACCTTAATATTTTTGGACGTTTTAGATTGGACGTTTTGTCCTGTAAGCGGATGGACCCGTGTTTCAGATGATAAGGCAGTTGTTTTATAGTAGTGTATACTTTTGTTCAGTTGTTCTCAGACAGGAGACAACAGGTATTAATGGCAGGGATTCTTCTCCTCACAATAGGAAAGGAGGTAAGTCCGGAATGATATGCGGGATGGATAAGAAATCGGGTACGCTCTTTCCGGTGTGGTCTTGGATTGAGCGAAGATGTGTGTGTTTGGACTGATACCCAACCCGTCCCAGAAGGTTCCCTCCTCATGTCACGCCATGTTGTCGGCGAGTTTCGCTTTTCGCCGAGTCCTCTTCCTCCTATGTGCAGATGCATCATATGGCACGACAATTTAGTATTTACGCCAACTTGTAATAACACGTTTTGCTTCTACTAAGTGGAGTAGAGATGAACTATCTGTTACTTTTTGAGGAGTTCATATTATCGAAGTACCCTAAGCTCCTGAGAATTCGGATAGTCAGAGACAATCTCCGGAAGTATAGCCAAGCCGTGCAATACCTAGCATCCCTGGAAGAGTATGATCGGCTGTATGCGAAACTTCTCTTCTCCAAGCCGTCATTAATCGCAACAATTTCCATGTTGGCAACAGC
Source organism: Isoperla grammatica (assembly GCA_945910005.1). Taxonomy (NCBI): domain Eukaryota; kingdom Metazoa; phylum Arthropoda; class Insecta; order Plecoptera; family Perlodidae; genus Isoperla; species Isoperla grammatica. Next base: position 4,532,412 of record OX246748.1, read on the forward strand.
TGCCATGGGGTAGCTCAATTTGAACTGCCTTCCATGCGACACTACAGAGGAGGTAGAACTGATGTAGCTAGTGGAGCACTTATCAGCGTTATTAATCGCAACAATTTCCATATGTTGCCAACAGCTGCCATGGCGGTAGCTCAATTTGAACTGCCTTCCATGCGACACTACAGAGGAGGTAGAACTGATGTAGCTAGTGGAGCACTTATCAGCGTCATTAATCGCAACAATTTCCATGTGTTAGCAACAGCTGCCCATGGCGGTAGCTCAATACGAACTGCCTTCCATGCAGCATTACAGAGGGGGTAGGAATGATGTGGCTGGTAGAGCACTTATCAGCGTCATTAATCGCAATAATTTCCATGTTGTAAACAATTTCCATGTTGGCAACAGCTGCCATGGTGATATCTCAATTTGAACTGCCTTCCATGCGACACTACAGAGGAGGGAGAACTGATGTGGCTGGTAGAGCACTTATCAGGGTCATTAATCGCAACAATTTCCATGTTGTAAACAATTTCCATGTTGGCAACAGCTGCCATGACGGTAGCTCAATTTTAACTGCCTTCAATGCGACACTACAGAGGTGGTAGAACTGATATGGCTAGTGGAGCACTTATCAGCGTCATTAATCGCAACAATTTCCATGTTGGCAACAGCTGCCATGGTGATATCTCAATTTGAACTGCCTTCCATGCGACACTATAGAGGAGGTAGAACTGATGTGGCTGGTGAAGCAATTATCAGCGTCATTAATCGCAACAATTTCCATGTTGGCAACAATTTCCATGTTGGAACACCTGCCATGGCGATAGCTCAATACGAACTGCCTTCAATGCGACACTACAGAGGAGGTAGAACTGATATGGCTAGTGGAGCACTTATCAGCGTCATTATCTGTATCTCTCGACGAGGACACACTACAGACACCACCAATATTACTATCTAGATACGCCTACATGAGTGAAGCAGAAAAGCTCAAGTTGATAGAAGCCAACGAGAGGATTGATTGATTGATTAATGGGGCTTAACGTCTCATATTTATGCAACGATGGCTAATCGAGACGATGAGCGGGTGATAATGAAGATGAGAAAGATGCTAATGAAGAATAAAGCCACATCCGAATCAGATCCATTATACGTCGCGTGAGTCGTCATACGGGAGTCCAGCAAGGGAGGGCAGGGCCAAGTGGGAGGAGAAATATTCAATGGGACAGTGGGGAGGAAAGGGGATTGGGGTGTGGACTGCACTTCGTCTGACTTCTCCTCCTCGACCAGTCCGGCTTGGGTGGCCCTACCAGAAGCATACGCTTCCGCCGGCATAGCTCTCGGGATCAACAAAGCACGCAAACCTGCCCACCACGATAAGGTGGCAGTCCCTGGGCAGCAAGAGACTCTGCATGATCGAGGAGAAGACACATCAAGAGCTCTCTTCCCTTCTCCACCCCTAGAACCCGGTAACCCCACCGCTCCCACCAGTGTCGTGGGGCGGGAAATGAAGGGCGAAGAAACGCAATGTGTCATAATGAATTAGAAAAAATGGTAACCTGTGAAAAATGTGTTAACCATCAAAAATCATAAGGTGCCAAAGTATATAGAAGTTATATCATAAACACAAAATAACATCATAATGTTCATAATACAAAATTGTCACACACGTTCAAAATGAAAAAGTCAAGGCACACAAAATTGTAATATGAGAGTAGAGATATGTCCGTGTGACCAGAAATTGATTGACTTAGTGAATCCGATAATGAATTAAATGCACTAGATTAACCACAAGTTATTACAACCACACGCATGAATAAAGGTGTGTTTCTTTATTGGACGAGTAGATGAAGATCCGTGCGAATGTGTGGTTGGTAGTGTTGAGGAAAGGGGAACAGTCTTGTTGGATTCTTAGAGTTTAATTCATGTTGGGTCAGTTTTAATTTCGGATTCTGGGGGTGAATCCGTGAGGGGGGTGTCGACGATTGATATTTGGGCTTAACGTCTCATATTTTTGCAACGTGGCTAATCGAGACAATGAGTGGGTGAATTATGAAGATAATGGGGGGTGTTAAGAGGTAAAGGGCAAGTGGGAGGGCGGGGAGGAAAATGGAATAGGGAGGAAAAGGGAGTGTCGAATCCGATGAGAGTGGAAGCTCAACATGACTATAGTAAGTCGTGATGTCAGCGACGCGACTGGGGCTGTGAACGAAGATGTGTGGCCCGCAGTGATGTCCTGGACTCTGGTGGAGAACCCACGCACGACTTGTGATTTGACGGTCAGGGGTAGTTTGACCAGGGGATGGATTGTGAAGGTTCCCGCCGTGTTAGGAAGAGCAAGTGGATTACCAACACACACGGTGATGACGACATACTTAAGGGCAAAGGGTAGTCTCTACGTCAAAAACCGCATAAAATGTTCATTATTCAATTAGATCTCAAGATTGCAACAAGAAATCGAAAATCTAAATCAGCAGCGCACTTTGCTTTGGTAAGCTCTACAGGTTGAATAAAATATTATAACCATTAGCTTAGTATTTTGATTATAATTCGATTATTAGTAATAAAATTAATTATTTATAAAATACCATACCGATTATAATATAAGTCACGACTTAGCGCATTCAATGTGTAGGGCTTACTGAAAATTGTGTACGGTTTTTGACGTAGGGGTATCCTTCCCAGTTAACATTGTCTGTTTGTTACAGTTGGCCGGCACCATCGTGACGTACGAGATTGTTCTACTGCAGCTAAGCGGCAACACCGCAGACACCAATGACGTCATGCTTAACATTGTATCTGTTTGTTACAGTTGGCCGGCACCATCGTGACGTACGAGATAGTTCTACTGCAGCTAAGCGGCAACACCGCAGACACCAATGACGTCATGCTTAACATTGTATCTGTTTGTTACAGTTGGCCGGCACCATCGTGACGTACGAGATAGTTCTACTGCAGCTAAGCGGCAACACCGCAGACACCAATGACGTCATGCTTAACATTGTATCTGTTTGTTACAGTTGGCCGGCACCATCGTGACGTACGAGATAGTTCTACTGCAGCTAAGCGGCAACACCGCAGACACCAATGACGTCATGCTTAACATTGTATCTCTTTTGTTACAGTTGGCCGGCACCATCGTGACGTACGAGATTGTTCTCGTCCAGCTAAGCGGCAACACCGCAGACACCGGTGATGATGTCATGCTTAACATTGTATCTGTTTGTCACAGTTGGCCGGCACCATCGTGACGTACGAGATTGTTCTCGTCCAGCTAAGCGGCAACACCGCCGACACTAGTGATGACGTCATGCTTAACATTGTATCTGTTTGTCACAGTTGGCCGGCACCATCGTGACGTACGAGATTGTTCTCGTCCAGCTAAGCGGCAACACCGCCGACACTAGTGATGACGTCATGCTTAACATTGTATCTGTTTGTCACAGTTGGCCGGCACCATCGTGACGTACGAGATTGTTCTCGTCCAGCTAAGCGGCAACACCGCAGACACCGGTGATGACGTCATGCTTAACATTGTATCTGTTTGTTACAGTTGGCCGGCACCATCGTGACGTACGAGATTGTTCTCGTCCAGCTAAGCGGCAACACCGCAGACACCGGTGATGACGTCATGCGTAACATTGTATCTGTTTGTTACAGTTGGCCGGCACCATCGTGACGTACGAGATTGTTCTCGTCCAGCTAAGCGGCAACACCGCCGACACTAGTGATGACGACATACTCAACATTGTATCTGTGTTACAGTTGGCCGGCACCATCGTGACGTACGAGATTGTTCTCGTCCAGCTAAGCGGCAACACCGCCGACACTAGTGATGACGACATACTCAACATTGTATCTGTGTTACAGTTGGCCGGCACCATCGTGACGTACGAGATTGTTCTCGTCCAGCTAAGCGGCAACACCGCCGACACTAGTGATGACGACATACTCAACATTGTATCTGTGTTACAGTTGGCCGGCACCATCGTGACGTACGAGATTGTTCTCGTCCAGCTAAGCGGCAACACCGCCGACACTAGTGATGACGACATACTTAACATTGTATCTCTGTTTGTTACAGTTGGCCGGCACCATCGTGACGTACGAGATTGTTCTCGTCCAGCTAAGCGGCAACACCACCGACACTAGTGATGACGACATACTTAACATTGTATCTCTGTTTGTTACAGTTGGCCGGCACCATCGTGACGTACGAGATTGTTCTCGTCCAGCTAAGCGGCAACACCGCAGACACCAATGACGTCATGCTTAACATTGTATCTGTTTGTTACAGTTGGCCGGCACCATCGTGACGTACGAGATTGTTCTCGTCCAGCTAAGCGGCAACACCGCCGACACTAGTGATGTATCTCCGTTTGTTACAGTTGGCCGGCACCATCGTGACGTACGAGATTGTTCTCGTCCAGCTAAGCGGCAACACCGCCGACACTAGTGATGACGACATACTCAACACCACTCGTCGCGCCAACCCGTTCTGTCCTAACCACACCACTGTTCGAGGCTACTAAACTTTATATGCAGTCACACAAGAGTGGTGACCAGTATATGAGAGTAACCAAAACTTCATGTGTGGAGACGAGAAATTTCCAACTTATTGGCCTAGTCATCTGAAGAAAAATTCTACCCTGTCTAGTAAAAATGGTTGATTTGAATATTTGTATTATTATTAATATTATTATTGATAATTTATTATTTAATGGCGTACTCGACAAGTAGGTCGTGTGATGTCGGAGGTGATCGGAGGAAAGATACAGGTAGTACAAATAAAATAGCGTGTATTATAGATGCAATAGAATTGGGAAGCGATCAACGCTCAAAACACGTGTGTTGAGAAAACAACGAAGCGGCCTTTGAGAGGGGTGGGGGGGGGGGGGGGGGGGGACCTTTCATTGGACGATTGATTGATGGGGCTTAACGTCTCATATTTGTGCAACAATGGCTAATCGAGACGATGAAGAATAAAGCCACATCCAAATCAAATCCATTGTACGTCGCGTGGGTCGTCATACGGGAGTCCAGCAAGGGAGGGCGGGGCCAAGTGGGAGGAGAAATATTCAATGGGACAGTGGGGGGGGGGGAAGGGAAAGGGTCTCCTTTCGTCGCCTCTTACGACTAACAGTCACTCTGGGCCTATTCTTCCCCGGGCCCAGACGGGTGCCTTTCATTGCAGGATAACGTTCTAATGCAGGCTACCTCATACAGTTGGGGACCACTGTGTACCCTCCAATCGCTATCGAACCGATTACAGATGGCAACAGGTGGTCAGGTACAATGGGCATCTACTTGCATGTAGACGCAGACGCTGCTACTGCATCGCTCACCTGTCTATCAAGACTGGACAAGTGATACCACTAATAGCAATTGCATGGACCAAAAGCTCCGCCTAACAATCAAGCAATAGAAACTATAACCACAATATGTACCACCTATGAATGAAAACGTTACAACTACTATCAGTCGGCAAGGTTAACGATGTCAATGTAGGAGTAAACAGCATTGAAGAGGGTGGATTCTTTGTGAGTTTGTTTATTTATAAGTGTGTTTATTTAGTATTTTCCTAATTTACCAAATCCTGTCATATTACGTCGGTATTTGTTTGCGTATTAACCTACGACCGGCAGTTTAAAAGTATTTTTGTATATTTTTTGTTGTTAGTGTATAATTATCATTTTTTGTTTGACAAAGTACTCGACAACTAAGTCATACATTGGGGGGTGATGATTTGGGAATAGGGTCAAGTTGGAGGACTTATATTCAAAGAAGTTAAGGGAATGACCTCATTTCGTCGCCTCTTACGACTAGCAGAGTCACTCTGGGCCAAATTCTACCCCGGGCCCAGACGGGGAAGTAAACTACTGTAAGAAGAATCACGGAGAAGAGCGAGCGTGCCCGAGAAGAGCGAGCGTGCCCGAGAAGATGCCAAAACTGATCAATCAATCGAGAGGATCAAATTGAGGGGTTAAAAAGGGAATATTATGGACAATAGTTGATGATGATATTTGAGGTTGTATACGTCCCATATAGTAATCACACAGAAGAAAAAAAGGATTCTCACAGGAAAAAGAAACCTTACCAAAGATTCGGACGACATCAATAACGTCAAATCGGATACTATAGTATCATCAAAATAGTTGATTAATGATCTAGGCTCGTTTAAAAACGATGTAGAACAAAATATTTGAAATAAAATCAATTTAATGTTGTAGTAATGAGGTAATAGTAACTAAACAGTGATTGAAATATAGCCAGGCGTCGCTTCACTGTTATTTATATATTATTTGTTGTTTTACGGCGTACGCGACACATGTCGACCATTTAATCGCCTCTTACGATAAGCAGAGCTACCCTGAACCAACCTTAGCCCGGACTCGGGCGGAATTTGATTGTTTGGAGTTAAACGCCCTACTCCACTAGTATGACGTCGGGGGGGGGTGGATGAAAGGGACAAGTAGGATTTAATATAATTATAATTAAATTAAAAGGGGCCTAGGTCTGAATGATTAATGGGGCTTAACGTCTCATATGTGTGCGACAATGGCTAATCGAGACGATGAGCGGGTGATAATGAAGATGAGGAAGATGAAGAATAAAGCCACATCCGAATCAGAGCTATTGTACGTCGCGTGGGTCGTCATACGGGAGTCCAGCAAGGGAGGGCAGTGCCAAGTGGGAGGAGCAATCTTCAGTGGGACAATGGGGGGGAAAGGGACAGGGTCTCCTTTCGTCGCCTCTTATGACTAGCAGAGTCACTCTGGGCCTATTCTACCCCGGCCCGTGACGAGTCTGCTTTCGTCGCCTCATACGACTAGCAGAGTCACTCTGGGCCTTTTCTTCCCCGGGCCCAGACGGGTGGTGGGTGGAGGAAAGGGACAAGTAGGATTTAATATAAATATGATTAAATTAAAAGGGGCCTAGGGGAGAGGAAGAGAAATGAGAAGACCTCACTACGTCACCTCTTACGACTAGCAGAGTCGCAAAGGCCAATTTTACCCCCGGCCCAGACGGAGTAACGGTAAAACTAAGCTAATCAATTGTGATGAACAGATGTACGATCAACGTTCTGAATCAGTTCTCTTTCCGGACACTACGGTGACCAGTGCTGCAAACCACGTCGACCACTTGACGTGGGGGACTACGGTTGATCAAAGACAGAAGAATGCACCAACAGACGATGATATTTCTGCAACTTGTATACTCGAGACGATGGATGAGAAAGAAAACACATACGTTTCAATACGTATCCCTTGCTTCCTGCAAGTGCAACTCGCTCGCATTTCAAACTTCATTATAGCAAAGAGTTTCATTATGCATTATCAGTCATCATTATCCTATCGTGATCATTATATTATCAATGCGTAGCGTGCCATTGAACGACCCCGTCCTCAGTCGTATGCAACAGCAAGTAAGTAGTAACATTATCCGGCGAGGTGTGCGTGCAAGCCAGGCGAAGAAACTCCATCCATATCGGTCTCTTACCAACCGTTCCCTCAAACATTTACCATTATATTATTATAATTATATTTGAAATTTATTTGGTTAAATAAATAATGTATTTGCTACAATCAAGGGCGCTACAACCAGTTGGGTCATTTTGCACCTCAGAGATTTTGTTTTGTAAGTTTAGTAATTAGTAACCAAGACGTTGTAGTAACCAATGATTGATTTTGAGTGACTTACATCTTTGTGATAAAATTTATAATAGGTTTATTTTAAAATTGGTGGATTATTATTATTAGTTGTTGATGTTGTTTTTGTTGCTATCAGTGTCACCGTAGCCCAAATTCTACCCCGGGGAGGAAAATTAAACAGTACTACTAAACCTAATGCCACAAGACATATTATAGGCATCTGGGTAAATCCACAATGAAAATATGGGCTCAAAAAATTTGAAAAATGTCAAATGCCCTAATGAGTATGTAACAGAAACAGTCAAGTAGATATCTGCAGCAACTAAATTATTTCATTTTTATTATTTAGTGTGAATGATTTTCTATTATTATTAGTCTAGTAGTTTAACGACAATTTGGTAATATGACGCGGGGGTTCGTCGTAGGAGAGACTACAGTAGGAGGACGAGTAACATTCAAAGTGGTCAAGGGCAAAAAGCTGGTTGGGAGAGGACCTCTTTTTGTCGCCTCTCACTATTGAGTCATCTTGTGCAAATTGGTGCAAAAGAGTCCAGCAAGGGAGGGCAGGGCCAATGATTGATTGATTTATGGCTTTAGGGCGCTTAGAACAGCGAGGATTATTCGCGCCTCCAAGATGTATATAACCAGTATATAAATTAGAGCGATAATCGGTGTCCAAAAACATTGCCCAAGTCAACATATGACGATCATCGTAGCAAACAACACCACCACCATCACTTAACTGGGCACAATGTCCAGAACAATTATTATTACCTCGATAGGGTTAGGGGGCTCGAAGATTTGCCGCGGCCCCCGACCCCCCACTTTGAAAAATAAATACATCTGTAGTAAATATGTGTTATCAAGTTATTTGTAATATCATCCTGTTCCCATTTCAATATTTTTATTTTTAAAAATAAAAATTAAATAGTATTTACAAATTTGTTACGGAATCGGCCGTAAAAAGCGAACAACTAGGCAACATTGATCAATTTTTCGTTTATAAATAATACCACTCAGTAATCTTTGATCATAGTCATAGTAATTAAAACAAAGCCATGGTAGATATATGGGAATCATTTAATCGTTGTACCATTAAAACAGTGCGTTAGTTGTCATATTGAGTAATTGAATCGTAGTCCGCAGAACACAAGTGGGAGGAGAAATATTCAATGAGACAGTGGGGGGGGAAAGGGACAGGGTCTCCTTTCGTCGCCTCTTACGACTAGCAGAGTCACTCTGGGCCTATTCTACCCCGGGCCGAGACGGGTCAGCTACCCTGGACATTTGGGCTGTTGTGTGGAACGAACCATTTAAATATTATTTTATTTTTGTCGCATTATGAACAGCTGGGTGAATGTAAGGATGTATAATACACGATATGGTACTTGGACACAACGTGCACACTACCAGAAGCTAAAGATGGTCAAAATAACGTGTTTTGTAAGGCATTGAATGAAAAGTTCGTCAAGGGGATTGCCTTAAATGTAAAGTAGAAAGTAACTCCCCACATCGTTTATTTCGATTTGCCATCACTAATTTTTTCTGTACAATATGGTATTAATTATTATGCGTGTATGATTAATTTTATAGCAATAATAGCTGTATCTATTATTAGATGCAATATTTTTGCAACTTAGCTAATCGAGACGATGAATGGGTGAGATATGAAAATAAAAACCGCCACTTGTCCAAATCAGATCAATTAGATCATCTATATTGAGCATCGCGGTGGTCGTCATGGGGAGTCAAGACCAAGTGCGAGGAGAAATCTTAAGTGAGCGACTGGGGGGGAAAGGGACAGGGTCTCCTTTTGTCGTCTCTAACGACTAGCAGAGTCACTCTGGGCCTATTCTTTTCCGGACCCAGGCGGGCAATATTATTAGAAAATGCATCTATCTTGTATCGATAATTAGAGGCATCGAACTCGACAGGTAGGTCATATGACGTCAGGAAATGACATTGGACGAAAGAGAATTGTGTAGACGATTAGAAGGACTAATATCAAAGTTATTATGCACTAGCAATTTGTATGTCAGCACTGGAATATGGTATGATACAGTGATCGATTCATTCCGTTCTAATCACCATCAGCCATCACCTGCGTGTACGTACATACATCCGCAGCGCTTCCTATTAGACAGTGATGTTGGCTCACTCATTAAAGGGGGGATTGGGAAATGGGAGAATTGATTGATAAATATATATACAAAGCTTTATCACGAGAAACAAAGTAATTACAATACCCATGTCACCTTCTAGTCTGTCAAACGATGGCCAGTTGCTGCACCAACGACGATGGTAGGCCTAATACATGCGAATAAGAGGCCCACCCACGGATGCCGCCACTTTTTGGGGTGGACGTATTTGATCCGGACACGAAAATTCACTACAAACAATTATGAACCCAAACAGAATCAGCATAAATCGGATCTGACCAAAATCTATTACAGACCGATACTCCCCAATTATAATCACTATAATTACAATGATTTAGTTGAACTTTAATACACAACGGGCAGGGTTGTCGTAAGGGGAGTCCAACAAGGGAGAGCAGGGTCAAGTGGGAGGAGAAATCGTCAGTGGGGCAGTGGGGGATGGGGGAGTCTCCTTTCGTCGCCTCTTACGACTAGCAGAGTCACTCTGGGCCTATTCTACCCCGGGCCGAGACGGGTAACCAATCAAAATTTGTGTGTAACTTTCTTTAAGTGAAGCAGGCGCATTTGAAATTGACTTGGTTCAAGGATATTTACTAACCTTCAACTCGCAACCACTACCAAACTTTCTCCATGAAAGTGCGCTCGTCAGTCAGAAGTTCTGACTGATATTCTCGAATGGCTGACCTATGGTTCCACCAACCCATGATCAATCGCCGCTACCATGGAGTCTGTGAAGAACATATGACTGTCAAGTCGTCAGATGGACTTGGTAAGAAGGTTCTGTGCAAACTTAGCCAATACATTACATGGTACATCAAACTTTAGATAAGTGTTACAAGTAGTAGTAATTTAAATATTATTATTATTGTTGTTTTTTTGTTTTTTTACGACGTCCTCGACAACTATAATCATATGACGTAGGGAAGTGTTTGAAGGAAAGGGACAATTAGTAGAAGAATGTGGATTGGCTTTCGTCTGTCTTCTCCACGTCGACCTGTCCGGCAAGGGTGGCCCTAGCAGAACACCGAATTGACTGCCGTTATTGTATCTCTTGAGATCACCAAAGCACGCAAACCTACACGCCATTTTGTTGTAAGTCCCCCGACAGGTCGAATAAATTTTATAAAGTGGAATTTTAGTATTATTTATTTTGATTATTTTGGTTTACTTAACGAAGCACTTGACAACCGTGTCATATAGCGTTGACGAATCAGGTAATCCTGATATTAGAACCAGAATTAATAATTAAGCATCCTTCCATTAATGTTACTATAAAATCTATAAAGAGTGTAATACACTCAAGATTGTACTACAATAAAGATTCAATAGTAATAATCACACGTTGCCGGGGTAGTCATAAGCAGGGTCGGATTAAGAGATGTGTTGGTGGCGTGCATCATGGTGGCCGCACGAGGGCAATCATATCTTCTCGCGACTCAGTTTGATGCCGGCAACACTAGAAAGCAGGACTACTTAGAACTTGTTGATCAAAAAACACTTAAGTGGAAGTAATAGTAAATGATTTAACTCTCAAGGGTAACGAGAGTTGTGTATAGGGGCAAGTAAGTAGGCAATTAGGGGGATTACAAGTTAACGATTTAACTATTCGCTGACCTATCAGGCAGTGCTCGGTGGCCGGAAACTCACAGCGTTGCATATTGTAGGCATTTGTTGTACGCCTCCCATAGAGGTAGAACATTAACAAAATAACAGTAAATATTTTAAAGAGTGGTGTATAGGGGTAAGTAGAGGGTGTACAAGTTAACGATTTAACTAGAGGGGTTTCGCTGACCTAGGAAGTGTTCAGTGGCCGGAACACTCACAGCGTTGCATATTGTAGGCATTTGTTGTACGCCTCCCCATAGAGGTAAAACATTAACAAAATAATAGTTAATATTTTAAAGAGTGTTGTATAGGGGTAAGTAGGGGGTGTACAAGTTAACGATTTACTCGACTACTAGTTCATACGGCGTCAGGGTAAATAGGAGGAAAATTACTAGTAGGGGGAAAAATAAATTTAAAGGGGAAATGGGCGGATCATATGACCTACACGCACATGACTGTGTCATGTGACCTACACGCACGTGACTGTCATGTGACCTACACGCACGTGACTGTCATGTGACCTACACGCACGTGACTGTCATGTGACCTACACGCACGTGACTGTCATGTGACCTACACGCACGTGACTGTCATGTGACCTACACGCACGTCACTGTCATGTGACCTACACGCACGTCACTGTCATGTGACCTACACGCACGTGACCGAAGCCTCGACAAGTAGTGCGAGTCGTTGAAATGGGGTAAACGGAGGCGTAACACCTAACAAAATTGTTGTAATATTTTTTTAAACCCCGAGAGCAAAGTATTTGCCCTATATAGACACAAATTTTAATAATTACTTACTTATAACAAAAATATAATTTCTACAGCAGCTGATAGTTATTGTCTGATGTTTGATTGATTGATTGGTTAATGGGGCTTAACGTCTCATATTTGTGCAACAATGGCTAATCGAGACGATGAGCGGGTGATAATGAATATGAGAAAGATGATGAAGAATAAAGCCAAATCCGAATCAGTTCCATTGTACGTCGCGTGGGTCGTCATACGGGCGTCCAGCAAGGGAGGGCAGGGCCAAGTGAGACAGTATTCAGACAATACACACACAGTATCGGACACTATTCAGTTGGACAGTGGGAGGGGGGGGGGGGGGGGGGGGAGGGCAGGGTCTCCTTCCGTCGCCTGTTACGACTAGCAGTCACTCTGGGCCTATTCTTCCCCGGGCCCAGAAGGCGTGGGGTATTTGGTTAATGTGATTATTTGTTGTTTAACGACGTACTCAACAACTATGATCGATCATGACATCGGGGGGTGATTGGGGAGAGTGTAATGTTAGTACGCGTTTGGTCCGGAAACAGCTCAAAGAAGTGAAACAGGAGGGAGAGGAAAAATTCCTAAGTCCACGTGTAATGGAGATGGTTCAGCAGACAATAGCCACGGCGAGTCACCACTTTTCAGCTGGCAGGCAATGAATTGAATTTGTTGTTTGCCCGCACAAGGCCATCACAAAGGAACAGCCCAATGTAGTCTCCAAGCCCATCGAAGGAAATTTTTGGTTGAATTCACAAGAGAACTGTTATTATAATACTATTACTATTATTATTATTATTATTATTATTCGACGTACTCGACAATGTTAGAATTATATTTTTTCATTTTGTTATTATTGTTATCTTATAATATAATATAAAAAAAAAAAAAAAAAATATAATAAAAAAAAAAAAAAAAAATAATATAAAAATATAAAAAAAAAAGAAAGATGATAATGAAGAATAAAGCCACATCCGAATCAGATCCATTGTACGTCGCGTGGGTCGTCATACGGGAGTCCAGCAAGGGAGGGCAGGGCCAAGTGGGAGGAGAAATATTCAGTGGGACAGTGGGGGGAAAGAGACAGGGTCTCCTTTCGTCGCCTCTTACGACTAGCTGAGTCACTCTGGGCCTATTCTATCCCGGGCCCGGAAGGTGGCCCTACCAGATGCAGCATACTCTTCTGTTGGTACAGCTCAGGGTCACGAAAGCACGCAAACCTGCACATTACGACAGCAGTCCCTCGTCTGGACTACTTCTACCCCGGGCCCACACGGTAGAATATTGTATTATTTTACTGTTTGTGTTCAACGATGTACTAGAACCCAAATAGTTCATATATCTTCGGAGGGCTATTGAAGGAAAGGGGGAAGTAGGAGGACCAATATTCAGGGATGGGCAAAGATCATCATTTCGTTAAATTCTTTCCCGGGTCCAGACGTGGAAAACTGTCACCAAATGAGCTTGTACTAACTATACTTATACTTGGCTGAATTAAGTTTTACACATTTGTAATATAGTCTCGCATTTAGAGAGAAGTACCTTACCGCATTCTACGAACCCGTAGGCCGTACAACAAGTTTGTAAGTCCTCACGAACAATGTCTGAATCTGAAATCGGAATTGGAATGACGGAGGTTTTAATTTGGTTGTCTACTTTAACTTGCAGTTGTCCTCAGCCACATTCTACTATTTCTATTATACATTTGTTTATTTGATTATTTGGTGTTTTGACGACTTACTCAACAACTAGGTCATGTAACCTCGGGGGGAGGACATGATGGACCAAAGGGCAAGTAGATTGTTTTGATATAATTCCTTGTTTAACGACGTGCTTGACAACTAAAACATGTCGTTGGTGGTTGGTGGAGGATCACAATTTTATTATTAAGGGTTTAGGAGAAGAAAATGTAAAGAAGATTATCTCAGAACGTCGCCTCTTACGATTGGCAGCGTCACTCTGGACCAAATTCTACTTGGCCTGATTGTGAACGAGGAATATGACCAAAACATACTTGCCAACCAGACTGTTAAAAACTTCAAGTGAATTATATTGCTATCTAAAGCATAGATAAAGAAAGAAAAAGTTTTCGTTATAATATAATCATACATGTTATGATTGATCGATTGATTAATGGGGCTAACGTCTCATATTTATGCAACGATGGCTAATCGAGACGATGAGCGGGTGATAATGAAAATGAGAAAGATGATAATGAAGAATAAAACCACATCCGAATCAGATCCATTGTACGTCGCGTGGTTTGTCATAGTTTCATAATGAATGTAATAATAATTTTGTTTTGTGTTTAGTGCCATAACCGCAGGTAGGTAATATGATGTCGGGGGGTGATTGGAGGAAAGGGACAAGTAGGGGGAGTTATAATCAAATGGGTGATATGAATGAAAAGAGACGGTTGAAGACCACATTAATCCCCTATTACGATTGACAGTTACCCCGTAGGCCGAATTCTATCCCAAGACTAATCAAATCTAAATTGTCTTATATTTGTGTTTACCAACGTCCTCGACAACTAGGTCTCATGATTTATCGTCTATTATTGTTTGATAACTAGGTCTCATGATCTATCCATTATTGTTTGATAACTAGGTCTCATGATTTTTTCTATTATTGTTTGATAACTAGGTCTCATGATTTATCTATTATTGTTTGATAACTAGGTCTCATGATTTATCTATTATTGTTTGATAACTAGGTCTCATGATTTATCTATTATTGTTTGACAACTAGGTGTCATGATTTATCTATTATTGTTTGACAACTAGGTCATGATGTATCTATTATTGTTGGACAGCTAGGTCTCATGATTTATCTATTATTGTTTGACAACTAGGTCTCATGATTTATCTATTATTGTTTGACAACTAGGTCTCATGATTTATCTATTATTGTTTGACAGCTAGGTCTCATGATTTATCTATTATTGTTTGACAACTAGGTCTCATGATTTATCTATTATTGTTTGACAACTAGGTCTCATGATTTATCTATTATTGTTTGACAGCTAGGTCTCATGATTTATCTATTATTGTTTGACAACTAGGTCTCATGATTTATCTATTATTGTTTGACAACTAGGTCTCATGATTTATCTATTATTGTTTGACAACTAGGTCTCATGATTTATCTATTATTGTTTGACAACTAGATCATATGACGTCACGATTTTAGAATAAAACAGCGAGTAACTGTGGGAGAAGTAGAGAAGGCAAATGTTCCAGTACATGGTCTGCAGATAATGTGATAAAGGTAGTTCTCTGTACACTTGTTTCGACAAGAAGAATGGATGACGATTGAAGATTGATATTTGTATTTTACGTCATAAATGTTTACAACGTGGGTAACCGAGACGATGAGTGGGTGAAACATGAAGATGAAAAAACGTCACATGTCCGAATATGATCCATTGCACATCACGGGAGTCCAACAAGGGAGGGCAGGGCCAAGTACGAAAAATCTTCAGTGGGACCGTGGGGGAGAAAGGGACAGGGTCTTTTTCCGTCACCTCTTACGACTAGCAGAGTCACTCTGGGTATTCTTCCCCGCGCCTAGACGGGACAGAAGTTAATATAAATTGGAGGACCCTATTTCGTGTTCACTAACGATTGGCAGTCACCCTATTATTATCAATAACTTGTTATTATTTGGTATTTAACGGCGTAGTCGATAGTTGATCATTTTAATATTATTTGATAAATTGGTTTTTAACTATTACTCGACAGACGACAACCATGATCATATGACGTCGGGAGGTGTTGGAAGAACAGGGCCAGTTAAGACGTAAAGGGGGGAAGAGGGGAGCGAGGACGTGGACTGCTTTTCGTCTGGCTTCTTCACCTCGACCTGTCCGGCCGGCTAGGGTGGAGCTATGTCAGAAGTGGAAGCTCTTTCGCCGGCATGAGCTCTGGCGATCACGTACGGCACATAACGGCATCATAACGGCACGTTTTGATTGATATTTGGGCTTAACGTCTTATATTTTTGCAACTTGGCTAATCAAGACGATGAGTGGGTGATAATGAAGATGAAATTGGGGGCTCTTTGGAGGAAAGGGGCAAGTAGGAGGTTGCGCGAGGAAAGGGGAAAGGGGAGGAAAGGGGATTAGGGCGTGGACTGCACTTGGTCTGACTTCATAAATGCACAGGAAACACATCCGCTATTCTTTCTTGCTATCCTGCTCTGAACCAGCAGGGACAAAGTATCCTCGCGAGGAAACTGAAGAATCTGACGCATAACTGCGGAAGAAGACCAACATCCAGGGAGTAAGAAGACCAACATCCAGGGAGTAAGAAGACCAACATCCAGGGAGTAAGAAGACCAACATCCAGGGAGTAAGAGGATGAGATATACTATCAGATTATTATTTGTTATTAATTGGTTTTTGTTATTATTTATTCATAAATTGTTGTTTCACGAGGTATACTCGACAACTATGATCATATGACGTCGTGCGCCTAAACGTTATTTTAATTTATTATTTGGTGTTTATACTTTATTTATTATTATTTATTCATAATTTGTTGTTTCACGAGGTAAAGTCGACAACTATGATCATATTACGTCGGGCGTCTAAACGTTATTTTAATTTATTATTTGGTGTTCATTTATTATATTTTATTCATAATTTGTTGTTTCACGACGTATACTCTACAACTATGATCATATGAAATCTGGCGGTGTGGATAGAATGATATTTTGGTTTTACGTCCCACATTTTTCCAACTTTCGCTAAACGAGACGATAAGTGGGTGATACACGAATAAAAGATCGAGTAAACGTCACATATCTGAATCAGATCCATGGCACATCACGGGGGGTCGTCGTAAGGGTTTCCAGCAAGGGTGGGCAGGGTCAAGCAGGAAGACGATCATAAAGTGCGACCGATCTGGGGGGGGGGGGGGGGGGAGGGCCAGGGTCTCTTTCGTCGCCTAGAAAGGGACAATAAGGACTTGAGGGAAAGGCGAGGACGTGGACTTCACAGCTTCTCCACCTCGACATGTCCAGCTAGGTATTATTTAGTGTACTCGACAACTAGGTCATGTGACCTCGGAGGTCGATTGGAGGAAAGCAACATTAAAAGGACGACGATGATGATAATGATATTTGGGTGTTTTTGCAACTTGGCTAATCGAGACGACGAGTGGGTCAAATGTGGATGAGATGTTGGGAGGACTAATAGTATTCAAAGACGATATAGAAGGGCCAAGGAGGGGGGCTCTTTTCTTGCCTCTTGCGATGGTCAAGGGCTTAAGGCCGGCCCGTCTGAGTACTTTAAAAACTGTGAAGAAGCCATTATACGAGGGGGTCTTCATTCAGACCCCCGATTGGGCCCTACCCTGGGCCCATACGGGGATCTACAACGAGAGAACGATGACGACATACCTCGGTCAACAATGACGGCGGTCAGCTTTGACTGCTGAGGAGTTGACCGACAGGTGTATACAGGATGTACAAATGTACAGATGTACACATGTACATATGTTTGTACACGGTTGCGAATATTTCGCCCGGCGAGAATATTTCCCAGCACGATGTTTCGCATAAGAAAAAAATCTTTGGAGATAGCCAATCAGACTCCCCTTTGTAGCTCTCCAGTCTACGTAGTGTAAATGTTCTTATTCACCAATAATGTATATTTTATTTTATTTTATTTTATATAACCTTTGTTGATATAGTTGCTTAACATTTGCAGTTGCGTAACAATTGTAATGGTCTCGAAATGTGTTTTCATGTTTTCATTCAAATGCTAAACATAATTTAAAACGGAGTAATTCTACCAATTTTGTTTCGGGTAACAACAGATTATGTGATATCATAGAAAGGTCTTACAAGATCCCAATAAGCACTTATTCGTCGAATAGCTCGTTTTCTCCTTAGCAACCACCAATCAAAACCTTTGAAATCCTCCAGATAGCTTTAATGCTACAAATAATTAGGAGAGTATAAGACAAGCCCTAAGTAGAGTATTTTTAAGATTGATATTTGGGCTTAACGTCTCATATTTTTGCAACTAGGCTAATCGAGACGATGGTTGGATGAAATATGAAAATGAAATAGGGGACTGTTTGGACGAAAGGGGCAAATGGGAGGGCGGGGAGGATAGGGGAAGAGGTGATTGATTGATTAATGGGGCTTAACGTCTCATATTTATGCAACGATGGCTAATCGAGACGATGAGCGGGTGATAATGAAGATGAGAAAGATGATAATGAAGAATAAAGCCACATCCGAATCAGATCCATTGTACGTCGCGTGAGTCGTCATACGGGAGTCCAGCAAGGGAGGGCAGGGCCAAGTGGGTGGAGAAATATTCAATGGGACAGTGGGGGGAAGGGGATTGGGGTGTGGACTGCACTTGATAGGGGAAGAGGGAGGAAAAGGGAGTCGAGAGGATGTAGACTGCATTTCGTCTGATTTCTCCTCCTCGACCTGTCGGGCTAGGGTGGCCCTACCAGAAGCATACGCTTCCGCCGGCATAGCTCTCGGGATCAACAAAGCACGCAAACCTGCCCACCACGATAAGGTAGCAGTCCCTGGGCAGGCCACATTTTTGCAACTTGGCTAATCGAGACGACGAGTGGGTCAAATGTAGATGAAGATGTTTGGAGGAGGACTAATAGTATTCAAAGACGATATAGAATGGCCAAGGGGGGGGGGGCTCTTTTCTCGCCTCTTGCGATGGTCAAGGGTCTACCCTGGGCCCTACTGGGATCTACAACGAGAGAACGATGCCAGCATATCTCGGTCAGTTGACCGACAAGTCTATACAGATGTACAGTTGTACAGTTGTACAGTTGTACAGATATGTACAGATGTACATATGTACGGGTGTACACGGTTGCGAATATTTCGCCCGGTGGGAATATTTGCCAGCACAATCGTACGGTATATCAATACAAGTTCAATAGCCAATCAGACCCCCCTTGTAGCTCTACAGTCTACGTAGTGTAAATGTTCTTATTCTCCAATAATTTAGTTTTTATTTTAATAATATTTAACCTTTGTTGATATAGTTGCTTAACTTTTGCAGTTGCGTAACAATTGTAATGGTCTCGAAATGTGTTTTTATATGCTTACAACAATTGTACATGTGTACTTTGTACAAATGCTAAACATAATTTAAAACGGAGTAATTCTACCAATTTTGTTTCAGGTAACAACAGATTATGTGATATCATACACAAGATGTCTTACAAGATCCCAATAAGCACTTATTCGTCGAAAAGCTCGTTTTCTCCATAGCAACCACCAATTAAAACCCTTGAAATCCTATCTTTATTGCTACAAAACAAATAATTTGGAGAGTATAAGACAAGCCCTAAGTAGAGTATTTTTTAAACATAATGGATTAAAATGATTTCATAATTAGTTTTACAACATTCTCTCGACAGCTTGGTTTTGATTGTGTGGTGTTTAACGATGTATTCGACAACTTTGTCGTATGACGATGGGGAATAGTGGTTATACATTTTTTAGGAGGGATAATAAGAGTAAGAAGAAAAACAATAAGGATGGAGACAATACGAGATACCAAGATATCCAGTTCCAAGTACAAAGCAGAGTAGGCCTATAGCAGGTTCACTTAACGATATAAACGATACCTACGGCATTCTCAATTTTATTTTTAAATTATGCCTATTTATATTAAATTGTTTACGTCGTGCCCTGGTTGTTTGGTAAGGACACTTTATTTGTTTGTATTATTATTATTGTTGTTGTTGTTTTTTATCTACTACTTCGGGCCCAGGCGGGGAGGACAAAAAGACACACAGAACATAAAACTGCGATAGTGAGCGATCGAGATAATGGTGACTCCATCCACGTCCACAGAGTCCACTAAGTCCATATAGTCCATCCACGACCATAGTGCAACCACGACCATAGTGCAACCACGAGCATAGAGTGCAACCACGAGCATAGAGTGCAACCACGAGCATAGAGTCCAACGAAGTACATAGAGTCCATCCACGACTATAGTCCATCCACGACCATAGAAAGTAGATCCACGGCCATAGAAAGTGAATCCACTACCAGAGTACATCCACGACCATAGAGTCCAACGAAGTCCAATGGAGTCCAATGAAGTTATCAGCGTAAAAAACCCACAGCAAACCCGGAGGATCCCAGAGAACAAGGACTATTACAGAGCCAGATGAGTACACCTAAATTAAAATTATTTTAAGTATTATTATTATTATGATTATTATTATTATTATTATGATTATTATTATTATTATAAGAGCATTATGATAAAGAGATACATATTTGATATCGCTATTGATTGAAAGATTAATAAAAAGGGACTAGTAGGACGACAAAGAAGATTCAAAAGAGTTAATGGGGGAAACAGGAAAATGGAGGAGATTTTTCAACAAGCATATCATTAATCTTTCATTCATAAAGTCATGAAATGTCTTGATTTGCCTCAAAAACTACGGTTGGAATGACAGAAAACTTGTGAAAGAGACCATCTACAGGTAACGGAAAAGTTTGTTTTGGATGCATTCCAATATGGATGAAGAAATATGACAACATTCGAGCCAAAATTCAGATAATACAGGATAAATATGCCGAGTGTAGCCTATATTAGTTGCTTTTATTATTATTATTCGTGGTTTTTAAGGATGTACTCGATAGCAATCGGCCAAGTGTCTGCGTCCCAGAGCCAAAGCCCTCTTTGCGGGCACCGGTCACCATTGTAGTAAGCCTGTCAGGCCTGCGTGGGATTTTTATAGTTGCGATTCAGTTTTTAATTTGACTTATTTGGTGTTTTAATTAGTTTTTCGTTTCTCTGACCCATCCTTACTGTTATTTTGTAGGGTTTTTGTATGTATATTTTATTTTGTATATATAGTTTTTTTTTTGTATAGTTTGTACCAATATTTGTATTCTATACAAATCGAATGAGGAAATGGAATGAATGATACGGAGAAGAGAGAAAGGGAGGATACCATTTCGACGACGACTCTTAGGGTCACGGGGTGGGGAGCGACAGAGAAAGCATGTTTGGGCTCAATGGAAACATTGCTAAAAAGAAAATCTTGTGCGCTAAATACACAAGTTACAATAAGTTATACGTGCACCAAAGTTGCATAAAGTACACAAACACTCGACACTATTTTATTTATTTATAGTTCCATACGTATATATTTTTCACAAGCATGGACATGGTACTGCCGAGATGTCTACTTGCACATAATGCAAAATTGTGGGTTAATAGAGTGAGGTGAATACAAAATAAAGGGAGCGTTATCAATACTTTAACTTAAAATCTAAGCTTGTTTTGTATAATATAAACCGTTTAGACACAGATCATTTTCATATAATTATTATTACAGTATAGATTCTATAACACTTGTTTTCCAATGCACTTATTCATTGTGAGGAGTTGCAAAATAATATCGCATTATGTTACATATTGTGTTAACGTTGTTAACTGTGAATCTGTGATAGTGATATTTTTAGGTGTTACGTCCCATATTTTTTGCAACTTGGCTAATCGGGACGATGAGTGGGTGAAATTCAAATGACGTCGGCGAGTGTGGAAAGGGAAGTGGGAGGGCACCGGGGAGGATGATATTTGGGGGTTTTTATGTCCCAAAGTTTATAAAAAAAACTTCATCAAGAAATGAGATCGGCCAAACAGAGCGTATAATACCACACAATGGTAGGCCTCGCAAAGAAACGTAATATTGATAATATGATGATGATATTTGGAGTTTCACGTCCCATATTTTTGCAACGAGGCTAAACGTCGATAATAAAAAACACATTGTCCAGAAGAAAAGATCAACCCTCGTCTGGTCTCCGTTTCTGAAGAATTAGTTCAGCAGTCTTAGGTGCAGAGAAAAGTAGTGTCAAATTTCACGCCAGGAGTTTGATAGTTAACTAACATAAAAGTATAATATCTATATTAAATAGTTTTCATTGGTTGCGCGCTTGTGACCGCCAGTCGTACAAACAGGATTACTTGTATCGGAACAACCGTGCAGCATAATCGTTGAATTGTAACATGGCTTGTCAACGCACGAACTGCATGAAAGTCGTCTGAAACTGAACTGTGCGCAAGGTCGATGGCCTCATGTGGTATAATTTTTATATATATATGGCTGTTTGTTTTGTTCTATTTGTTGTTCTATTTGTTATTTTATAACGTACTCGACAGCTCCCTCGTGGAAGGAGATTGGGGGAAGAATCGGATTTAAATTGGTATGTGTGGACCTCAATACGTCAGCTCTCACGATGGGCCTATAATTTTTATATGTATGTCTGTTTTGTTCGTTTTCTGTTTGTTGTTTAATAACGTACATAACGTAAGCTACCTAGTGGAAGGAGATTGGAGCAAAAATCAGATTTATATTACTAGGTGCTGACCTCAATACGTCAGTTTTCATGATAAATTCACCTCGGTTTCAAACGGGGATGCGAATCTGTCATAATATGCTCCAAATATTATATATTCGTTTTGCTAAGACTTGGTGAAGGGAGAAAGATAATGTTTTATAGCATTTAGTTGATATTATTATTGTTTTAGTTGATATTGTTTTACGAGATACTAAACAGCTAAGTCATATGACGTCGGCCGAATCAGAGTCTACCAAACATCGCCGGGGTCGTCATAAGGGTAGTGCAGTTTGGGGGGTGTTTGAGGGCGGAGAGACGAAACGTGGGGGGTTGCCGAGTGTTCAGGTCCTAACGAAGGTCGGCATGAACGGGAAAGAGATTCGGAATACAGAAAAAGTTGAAAAGCGAACAAGATGATTGATTAATGGGGCTTAACGTCTCATATTTTCGCAACTATGGCCAATCGAGACGATGAGTGGGTGATAATGAAGATGATGATGAAGAATAAAGCCAAATCCAAATCAGATCCATTGTACGTCGCGTGAGTAGTCATACGGGTGTCCAGCAAGGGAGGGCAGGGCCAAGCGGGAGGATTATGATAAATGAGGGAATAGTGAGACGGTCACCTCGAGGAGAAACCCACCACAACTGAGTATATTTACATAGCGTCGACAGAATCCATCGTAGAAACATGGGAAATCAACGTTGGGTGCGCGAGCGAGGGGCAAAGACGAGGGTGGGTGGGGGGGGAGGGCCGTGGGGGGGGGGGGAGCGTTAAGTTCAACAAGCGGACTGGGCTACCTCTTCTCTCTACGGGGCCTGGCACACGAATGAGCTCGAGCGCTGTCGCCACTCGTATTTATACCCGTGGTGCGTGGGCGGCGAGCGCTTCAGTTTCTAGTTTTCTTCTGCTTCTTATCGCGCAGGAGGCCCAGCTTGAGAATTGCTTCTACTGGCTTGCGTGTTATTCACCGATGATGATAGTTGACGTGAGCTCTCTGTAACGTGTGTTACTATTTTGTTTTTACCAGCGTTTTCCCATCAGACCTGTGGGATATCCGTGGAAGTCATTGGCGTGTAGTGTCAAAACCGGTGTCCAAGAATCTAGCAACCTTCGAGGACCAGTGGCCGGATTCACAAGAGGTCTTAACTTAGGACCGGTCCTAGGTCCTGCTGTACCGTATGTGCGATTATAAATCCATGATAGGCCTACTACACGGCCCAATTGATAGCTACTTTCGTGGAAATCACAGTGAACTTAAAATATTGCAAGGCGGTGTTTTAAAGTTTAATGTTTTGTTTTCTAATACCTCTACAATCTAAATAAAAACAGAGAAATGTGTATGTCAAGGTAAGTAAACGATATTTATTTATGTTCACACTTCGAAGTCATAGACGTATTGCCACCATCTTTGAAGACCAACTCAGACCGGGCCTAAATTTTTGTCTCAAGTGTTTGTTATTTACTAGGGTTTCTTAGCAACGTCGAGTCGAGGCTATGTGTAGGTCCGTATCAGCCAATGGCGTAGTGGTCCTAAAGTTAGGTCAGGCCCTGTAAAAATGGAGCGAAGACCTCAAGTCATTATGACAGTAATTAGTTATTTGTTTCTTTGTTGTATTATTATTATTATTATTATTAATTTTAATGACCTCTTGTGAATCCGGCCCCAGGTCTCTTCTCTGTTTGAACGCTTCTCTCATAACACGTGAATGATGATGCCGGGACGACCACAAATAACAAACAGAGAACGTTTTTGACCCTTCAAAGTTGATCCTATCTCCTCTTCTCACGTGTTGGGCCAGCGCCGAAGTGTCTTTAACATGACCTACTGCAAGAATGTGCTCATCTACCTTTCCTGACAAAATACATTATCTGGTGTTTAACAATATAGTCGACAACTAGAACATGTAACAGCGGGGAAGAAGATTGGAGGAAGGGACACACAGGAGGAAGAAAAATTAGATTTTAAAAGGGTAAATGGGTAGAAAGGGGAGATGGAGGGACCTCGTTTTGTCGTAAGAGCAAAGATTACCCACTCAGTAATCTTTGGTAAGAGGCGACGAAATGAAGTCCTCACTACCCTGTTTGTCCCCTAACCCCCTTTGAATATAAATAAATAATTTCACATTTAGAGTCTACCCAATCAGTAACGAAACTGATTTGCAGTGGGGGACTTTATTTTAAATCATCCTACTTGTTCCTGCTTCCAATCACTCTCCAACACCATGTTATGAACTTAGCTGTCGAGTACGTCGTAGAACCACAAATATTGCCTTGAGAAAGACGACGTCAAGCGGAAGTTATGTGGCCGCTTATCTTCACAGCCATATCGGTGTGGTTAGCATCCAAGCATATTAATTCACAATCGACACGTTTATATGGAAGGTCAGACACAAACTACCGACTGTCTTCTTCAAGCATCTTCCACGAGCATTTGAATCGGTTTTGTTTAAACTGAAACAACGTGTGTTGTCATAAAGGTAAGATAATTAAATTATTTAGTAGAATATTTGAAGATTTAGTTAGTCTAACTAAGCGTTTTTTAAAGTTTGGGTCGCGTTCCTAAATTGGGAGACGGGGAGTTTCGTTTAGGACACAAACAAGATGTATGTTCTTTAAAATATCATTTAAAAAAGTGATACTAAGGGAAGGGAAATGAACATATAAAATTATATATTACAACCGGAAAAGATAATACAAATAATTAAGAATACGAATAATAATGAAATATACAAAATATACAAGATAGAAGAAAACAGAGTTGCAAAGGTTTTAAAGTAAAAAGGCTGTAAGTAAAAAGACATTATACAAAATGTAAAAAAAATAAAGTATAAAATAAGAAAGTATAGAATAAGAAAAATCGAAAATTTAGAAAACAACATTCATAATAATTTCCGTTGAAAACGCTCTATTACTAATGTTCCAGCAATGTTGGGAAGATGGTGCTTGGTTCTACTCCCGGCCCTGGCTATCCTCGGGACCGCCTGGGCTAGACATGCTCACGGCCCCAGCAAGATGTACGTCGTAGTAGCGACGGGTGAAGTAGACGCAGCCCCGAACTGGTCTACCTCGTGGAAGAGCCTCGAACAGTCCCTGAGGAAGGACTGGCCGGACGACGAAAACACCCACTACACGTTCAACCTGAAGCTGATCCCGAACCAGAAGCCCAAGAGGAAGTCTGATAACGCGATCGCCTATACCGTGTTAGAGATTGACAAGAAGTCACCTCACAGCAAGAAAGTATTGAAAAGTTGAGGAGAAAAACGAAACAATTTGCTTTATGTGCCTAATTTCAATCTCCAGTTAAAGTGTTAAATAAATTTAACTGTCAGGAGCCCAGTTTGGTGTATTTCTATTGGCCGTTGTTATGGTGAAAACAATTTAACTGAAAAATAGATTTTAACTAGTCATTAAAATACCGGCCATTATATGATTTGAGACTTTTGCTGGTAGGAGTAATTAAGTGATTAGTTCACCCTTATGTATCTCTAATCTCAATAAATTTAAGTAACAAATATTAAACTCTTTACTACTTAACTGCTAAAATTACAAAATGTCTCGATCTGTGTCGAACGAATTTAGTCCCGGGTGAGTCTTGTCAGTTTGTAAGAGGCGACGAAATGAGGTCCTAAATTTTCTCTTTACACACAATAACCACCCCGCCCCCAAATCTATTTATTCATCCTACTTGTCGCTTCCCTCTTATCACATTCAATGAACTATGTTGTCTTTTGTTGTCGAGTACGTAGTAAAACCCAAAATAATCTTTACAATTAGCGATTTCTTTCTGAACACAAATATGTAAATAAAAAATTCAAATATTATTAAAAGACTTCTATTCATAATAACATTACACTGGAAAGTGGTAGACTGTGTTTTGTACACATAAATTCGTTAATATTTAGTGTATGCTAATTTTAATAGAAATCCATAAACATATAATGGCATTTATACGGATTTTGTCAAGAGCTTGGCCGCCACAATATTTGTGTTTCAACGGATGTTTATTTATTAAATTTTAGCGGATAAGACAATTCCTGTAAGTAAGAGACCAGACGTACCGGAACATTTGTACCGGTGCCCCGAGAGACCCGTTAAAATGACGTATTGTACCGGTTAGTACTTTGAGGAAAGAGTGTAGCCTGTGAAATAGCGACGACGCTTGCTAGTTTACCGCTCGTCTCTCGAAGACGGTAACCACAGCGCTCGACATACAAGGCTCACATTCCAGATACCGTTGACTCATTGACCGACAGTCAGCACAGTTTACTCCAATAACAGGCGGCTGCCGTAATAAGACCAGACATAACATGACTACAAAGTGTCGTGTTGGGCAGGGGGGGGGGGGGGGGTGGATTCAGAACGTTGTTTTGCGCAGCTTTTAAATAATACTTTCTTTCTTGTATACGTGTGTAGGGTCAGCGCATGATACAATGATATTACTGTGTGGGGTCAGCGTAAAATTGCCCACGGAAAACTTGCCCACGCTTAACTGAACAATACCCCCTAACCGGTGTACTGAATGAAGGTATAGTTGTCCCAAGACTACCTTACTCATGCTTTGGTCACAGGCGACTGGTTCATAGCCAATCAGCGATCGGTATTGGCCCGGATGTGTCTCAGGCGGTTCGCTGGTTGGCTACGACTGCTCCGGATGTGACGAAAGCAAAAGCAAAGTAATCTTGGGTCCAGTATATTAGGGAGATTAGGATTTTGGACGAGTTTTTCGTGGCCAAGTGTACGCGGTCCCCTTGTGTACACCGCGTGTTTTATTGTACAGTTGATTGTCTGTCTGTATTTCTGTGCAAAGAGAGGGGGAGAGGGGGTTGATTATCGGTATTCGGTGACCTTGGCCCTGGCAAGTGTTCAGCCAGTAGTCCAGTGTAGGTCAGTGTCACAAACAAGACACATCTTTGTTTATCCTGCATCGGGAATCACAACACACGGAAAAGAAAAGTATGCGAGATGACTCATCTCGAGAGAAATAATACGATATGAACCGACTGGCGGAGAGTATTTCACGTAAGTCAAATTAAATTACTACTACAAATTGGTATATTGTCACCTGTCTTTTCTACACAATCTCTCTACGTCTAATGAAGTAAGGTTATTCATAAAACGCGTTAACCCAGCGTTAACTCACCCCTAGAACATGCACACAATCTAAAATTGTCTATGATGAACCCCCGTTCATCAAAAATAATTTAAGATTATATACATGGCAATAAACAGTACAGTATAAACAGTACAGACAATAAACAGAGAACGAACATAAACAGTTTGTTTATGTTCGTTGTCTCTATATGTTAAGTCGTCATTTAAACATAACAATTGATTGCTAATATATTAATTATGAACTCACCGAAATCTAGTGGACGTTATTGCTAGGTTATGTTTCTTGAAAACCAAGAAGGGTTGTTTTGGTTGGTGATTTCCTTTTGTACGTGTGTTATCCAGTCCATTCTTGCAATACTCTATATCTTGGTTGTATACTATACATTATCTCATTACTATCAAGTAATTCCTATCTTCGTACAAACGTTCACGAACACACGGTATTCGTCCTTTTGACATCTTGATGTTTACAAAAGTAGCACTGGCAGCCGAAGAAGACAGACTACAATGACTCGTCCACATTTCATAGTCATTTTATAGTGTTTGTATTCACGGCTATTATTATTGGCCCCGACTCACTCATATATGACGTCAGCATTCACAAGGTAGTTGTGAAATCAATTTATCGAGATGTGAGATGTATCAACAAGTAAATACGAGTTATGAACTGGTTTAAAACTCACACCTCAGCAAGTACGTCAGATGGTATGAAACCAGTTTATGACAGGATGTGCACGTGCCAACAAGTAGATTAAACTGGTTTAAAACTCACACCTCAGCAAGTACGTCAGATGGTATGAAACCAGTTTATGACAGGATGTGCACGTGCCAACAAGTAAATTAAACTGGTTTAAAACTCACACCTCAGCAAGTACGTTAGATGGTATGAAACCAGTTTATGGTCGGATGGGCACGTGCCAACAAGTAAATTAAACTGGTTTAAAACTCACACCTCACCAAGTACGTCAGATGGTGTGATACCAGTTTATGGTCGGATGTGACACGTGCCAACAAGTTAATTAAACTGGTTTAAAACTCACACCTCAGCAAGTACGTCAGATGGTATGAAACCAGTGTATGACCGGATGTGCACGTGCCAACAAGTAAATACGAATTATAAACTGGTTTAAGACTTTTTAAGACTTGCCCATGGTTCACATTATCTCGGCAAGTAGTCAGGTGGTGTGAAAATAGGTTATAATACGATGTGAGATGTAAGAAGTAATACTAATTCTGGACTCACCCCACGTTACCAAAAAATCTCCGCAACTTTGTCACGGGTGGTGTAGAAAGTTGTGTGGTGTAGCCATGTCCCATCCAATGTAACAAGGCGACGTACTCTCCCCCCCTCACCCCCTGCTATGTAAGCCACTTCACATACGATGATTCCTCGCTGACAGATCCGACTAGACTGAACTCCTAAATGAATCACACTGCGACGATGTTTGTCCATCCCCTGTCTACCGATAGAGGTAGCTCAGCGGTAAGACGCGAGCGAGACTACTCAAATTCGAGGGGTCGCCGATTCGATTCCGACCACCGGTAATCCTGACTGAAAGTTTTTTCGAGATTTTCCTCAGTCGTAAAGGCGGGTAATTGAGTCCTTCTAACAGCGCTTGGACATTCCTTCCAACTATCCAAATATCCTAACACACATAAATTAAGAGGTTAAAGCTGGTGTGCACGCTATGATAGGTGTATTCCTACAAAAAATGATTTTTATCCTTCATCCATCGCGAACCGGCTGTGTGCATTTTAATTCTTCACTTTTATAATTAATGCATCTATGCCCACTTTTACGTTTGACGACACACTTGCCAATAACTAGATGTACAAATTATATTTCAATATTGTTGTAATTAACATTTTGTATATTTTGGCATTATAAACATATTTACAAAAATAAAAAGTACATTCGAATATTAATTAGCAACAGAAATCTACATCAAAGGTTTCACAAAGACGCGAGGCATTCAGCACTCATACCAATGAAACCTCCTAGGGGTTTTCCTTCTTGAGCTTCCGAAGCAAAATCCTGAGTTGTTCCCACGTGAGCCACATCATGATATTCCAGCTGACGATGCGACACAACGAGGGCGTGAAACTGTAACAGAGAATCTCGAGATACAGTTGACCCAAAGTTGACCCTTACGGTAATGCTGTCAATATACTTCTTTAGCTACTACTCCTGCCCAGGGACTGCCACCTTATCGTGGTGGGCAGGTTTGCGTGCTTTGTTGATCCCGAGAGCTATGCCGGCGGAAGCGTTTGCTTCTGCGCCTTGATTCTCTATCGTCAACGATAAGGTGATCACCGGTTTTGGTCGTTATGAGAAGGCTGTGACCCAATCACAGCCATCCATTCGCCTTCCGTAACGACAGAAACCGGTGAGAACTTTACCACAGATTTAGAGAATCGGCTGCCTGCACTGCGATCATGTAACTTTTGTCGATTAACGTTGAAAATTTAGCGATCGTTATTGTGTAGCCAATGAGAGTCCGAGAATTCGAAGAAGTTCACAGGAACTCGTCAAAATCTAGCAAGCTGTGAGCAACATTGGCATTCTTTTGTTTTTATTGAACGCCTGTAAAATGTGAAAATTTACATTGTATGAGTAGATCCACAGAGTAACTACTCACAGCACGATTCATTATAATATTCCACTGTGTTCTAGAGGTAGGGTTTTAACTTTAATGCTATAGTCTGTCCTACTTTAGTTTGTGAAATAAATTCGTATACACACCGGCGTTTCCGCCATTTCTTGGTATCGAAAGCTCTAATGGCTCGGTGCTTGCGATCGAGAGCGCGAACGATATTCGTGATGATTATGAAGATGATATTTTAATTTTACGTCCTATATTTTTGCAGCTTTGGCTAATTGTCGTCTCCGGGATGAGTGTTCAACGTTCAATAGCGTTACCGAGCTGTTCAATATTGCATTCAAGAGCTACGATCGTTCAAAAGTACGGTTTTCATCGCTGTCGATCGTTATCTACCAAAGTTACATGATCGCAGTGCTGGTAGGGCCACCCAAGCCGGACTGGTCGAGGAGGAGAAGTCAGACGAATTGCAGTCCACACCCCAATCCCCTTTCCCCCCACTGCCCCATTGAATATTTCTCCTCCCACTTGGCCCTGCCCTCCCTTGCTGGACTCCCGTATGACGACTCACGCGACGTACAATGGATCTGATTCGGATGTGGCTTTATTCTTCATTATCATCTTTCTCATCTTCATTATCACCCGCTCATCGTCTCGATTAGCCATCGTTGCATAAATATGAGACGTTAAGCCCCATTAATCAATCAATTTAGTTACTACTGTATACTTGAAACAGGGCCATATAAGGGATGATTTAGGGATGATGATCAACCCAAGTTTAATACCTATACACAGCGGGTGTTACTCCGAGGCTTGCACAGTCTACTAAGCGGAAGACAGTCTTCATGAATGTGCGTAAAACCCCAGGAATCTGTTCATTGTTGTTGAAGAAGCGTGCAAAAAAAGGAGAGTAGATAATAATCTGAGGTCGCTACATGAGACTATAGTAACGTTACGTTAGGGCTAGTGTAGGTGGGAATTGAATTGAATCTATTGAGGTTTTTTCTCCCGGAGGCGAGAAGGCCGATATAGGGCCACAACACGGCCCTCTGCAGACGGTTGTTTTAGTTGCCGCCATTAAGCCTGTATTACACGGTCAAACTTTTTCATCCAACTCCTTGAATTCAAGGACAAAAGCGCATCAATAAATAATTCTTATTATTGTATTTGACTACATATTGACTGTTTTTGATGCGCTTTTGTCCTTGAATTCAAGGAGTTGGATGAAAAAGTTTGACCGTGTAATACAGGCTTTAAAGTGCTGCTCTAGGAGATCGTGGTAGAAATTTTCGTGTCATATAGTTGGCCGTGTTATTTTTACCAACAATGTTAAGCAATACTGGTAACAATGGTAGATGCCTTATATATAGTGTGTAATTTATTTGAAGCAGCACTTCAATGGTGTCAAAGTTCAAGATGTCAGCGCCCATATAAATCCTCTAAAACAACCGTAGGACTGGCCAAGTTAGGCCTACTGTTGGGTGAACAAAAATTAGGTGGGGTTTTTTCATTAATTTTGGTTTTACGACGTACTTGACAGTTATGTCATATCACGCCGGCCGAATCGATCCATCACACATCGTCGGTGTCGTCAAAAGGGGAGTCCATTTGTTTGTTTGGTGTTTCAAGACGTACACTCAACAACTGGGTCATACGACCTAGGTTGATTGGAGGGAAAGGACGAAGGAGTTTAAAAGCCGTCAAAAACCGCAGAAAATGTTCATTATTAAATAATATCTCAAGATTGTAACAAGAAATCGAAAATCTAAATCAGCAGCACACTTTGCTTTGGTAAGCCCTACAGACTGAATAAAATATTATAACCATAAGCGTAGTATTTTGATTATAATTCGATAATTAGTAATAAAATTAATTATTTATAAAAAAAAACATACTGATTATAATATAAGTCACGACTTAGAGCATTCAATGCGTTGGGCTTACTAAACCACAATGCGCTGTTGATTCAGATTTTCGATTTCGAAGCCAATTCTTGTGATATAATTTAAAAATGCGCGGTTCTGCGTGCGTTCTGGATATAGAGGTATCCTTCCCTGTTATGTTTGACCTTGGAGTGTTGTATCTCACCCCTTGTAGAAGGCGGTGAATCCCTCATTGCGGAACATGCGCAGTGTACAGTCCATCGCCCCCTTGTATTCGTCCTTGGACGCGTTCATGTAGCGAGTCTTGACCACGTCCACGGGAGACACGACCAGAGTGGCGCAGAAACCTTCATCCGAACCACACGTTTAACACCAACAGCCAATATTAAAGTCGTCTTACAATAACTTCGGAAATGCTTTCGTCATCAATCAATGACGTGTTTACGGTCTCGGCCAACCCGAGCAGGTATCTGAATTAGCCACGGTCGCTGGTTGGCTGCCGCTCACCCACCCGTGACGGAAGCATTACCGAAGATGTTGTACGATGACTATTCACTAGCTACTCATGCAATAGACACACAATAATTTGTATTGAAAGTGCTAATAGAGTAGCCAAGTGCAATCCGTATTGACATAATTAATACCTATTAAAGTTACTCTCATTCCAGTACGCAAGATGCAACTGGTTGCAACTTTAGGGGCGAAACTTTACAACCACCTGAAACTGTTCTGGAATGGTTCTGGGCCGAGTCCAATGCCACCAACTTAAATTAATTAATTAATTATTTAAAATCCATATTTAGAGTCTACCCATCACTCAGTAACAAGACTGTTTTTCAGTTGGGGACACTTTAATTTAAAGCGACTAAACCAACCCCGTAGGCTCCGAACACCATCGACGAGTGTTAATATTAATTATCACGCATTATATTATTATACATTAGTAATCAATTATTAGTAATTTTCTTCTTCTCTAGTTCCTTCCATCTGATTAAAGCAGGTCCATTAAGGATAATTAATGTATGACCTTCGGTTGGTTACCCGGACCGGTTATGAGGCTTGTGCACTCTATACTATGCACATGACTGAATTTACGAAAGTACTCCAGAGGAATATGTTGATTTTTGTTGAAACAGCGTGCATGAAAGGGGCATTAATGAAGATCAGGGCCCGTATTAACAAAAGAGGTCCCAAGTCTTTTTTTCTGGTCTTAAGTCAAAGACGGGTCTAACTTTGAACTTCTTGTAAATCCAGGCCTATGTCCCATGAAGAAGTTACTAATTCCTAGTCGGAACAAAGACGCAACGAACAATCCAATAATATGTTTCACAATTCGTTATCAGACATGGGCCTGGATTCACAAGACGTTCAAAGTTATGCCCGTCTTAGAGTTAAGACCAGGAAAGACTTGGTGACCTCTTTTACTTTACTTTATTGTAATTAGGCCTAGGGCCAGTGTAGGGCATAATGCCCTCTTTAGCCTGACGAGTGATGATTGATGAATGATAATGAGTAAGAGAGGAGGGGAAGCCTGGTACAGGCACGTAGCCTACTCCTGTTGAAAAGTACCGTAAGGGGACCATCGGCTTTACGTCCCATCCGAAGGGACGGTGTAACTTTGACCAGTCATGTAGGTTCCTCCACTAACCTGGACTGCCGAGCAGTTGACGAGAAGAACGAAGCTGTTACACATGCTTTCGAACCCTCTAATCCGCTCTAACCAACGGTAACTGGTGTTTCAGAGGAGAGTGGTCACCCATCCACCTCCTGACCTAGCCCGAGGTTGCTTAACTTCGGTGTTCGTATGGGAACCGGCTAAGCGACCGCGGATAAGCCGTTGGATCGGTGACCTCTTGTGAATCCGGGCCCTGAGGTCTAGTATTGGGGGTTGTTTAACGCAATGCGAGGGACGAAGACTCACCAGCGGCGACGGCGGAGGCGAAGTGACACGGTACCCCGTCCTTCATCAACCCCCGGGTCAGAATAAACTCCTTGGTGATGTCGTAGCAGACGATCTCGCCGACGTTCACGATGGAGTTGCGGGCTATGTTGGGGATCCAGCCTGAAGCATGGTGACGTAATGGACATACTTGAAACTACTTGTTGCTTGGAGGTCATGTGACCTCGTGGACATAAGTATGAGTATGAGCATGAGTATGAGTATGATCTTTATTTTGAGGTTTAAGCTTACGCTTTTTACAACCTACCTTATTTACTATGTTAATTAATTTGAGTACAATAGTTCAGCATTTCTGCTCTAAGATTAGATTAAATTAAAACAAACAAAAAATATTATTACGCTTAGGACTAAATATACATGTTAACTACTACATATGTTGTTAATATCTAACATAACAAAAAATGAATATATATATATATATATATATATATATATATATATATATATATATATAGGCAGTTGAACTAATGTAATTGCAATAAACTAAAAACTATGACATATAATGAGAAAAGATATATTGAATGGAGGACACAAAATCTCAATTACAATGCACTTACAGCCGGATAATACACAAACTGATGTCATGATAAGAATATATTTATTTTAGTACAGTAAATTACGTAAAAAGATATATATATATATAATAAAATAATAATAATAAAAAATAAAATATATAAATATATATATCATAGGTTAATTTTAATTTAAATTTAATTTAACTTAACTTTACAACCAGGAAGTCAGGTGGTGTCTGGTTATTACTGTAGATGCTGATGCAGCTTATCGAGGAGAAATAGTTTAATTCGTTTTTTGAAGAGAATGTTATTCAGGGATTTGTATGATAATGGCAGATCATTGTATTTTTTAAAACCATTATGCATGATACTAGCTTTTCCTAAATATGTACTTTGGATATTATTTAAGTGTAGGTCATTTTTAGTCCTGGTGTTGTGGGAGTGAAGGTGTGAGTTAGTTTTATATTCTAGGTTAGAAGCTATGGTTTTGTTGACAGCTTTGTGAATGAAAATGTATGTTTGATAGTCACATATGGATTGAACTGGAAGGATTTGGTGTTCAGAATACATGTCAGAACGATGAGTGGAAAATGGCAGGTTGAATATATTTCTTATAGCCCTGTTTTGTATGACGCTAATCTCTTGAATCTTATATTTTGGTGCTGCTCCCCATATAACGTTGAGATATTGTAGGTGACTATGGATAAAGGAGTAGTATGTTTATGAGTAGTATGTTTGGAGGTCATGTGACGTCATAGACATCAAACTACTTGTTGTTTGGAGGGAATGTGACGTCATAGACATACTTCAAACTACTTTGGAGGTCATGTGACTTCATTGACATACTTCAAACAATTTGTCCGGTCTGGTTGATCATATATTTAGTATGTGTTAATTTAAAAATAATATAATACCCAGCGGTGCCTTATTCATACATCTTTCTGAACTATGTAACAGATAGATAGTAGATACGTATGTTTATAGACGGTGAGGATGCAGGACACCGATAGACTTGTCTCAGCAGAAAGACTCGGCAGCGAGAATTCGGGAGGTCCGGTAATCCTGACCGAAGGCTTTTCTCGAGGCTTTCCTCAGCCACAACGCTAATACTGGTATTGAGTCATACTGTAACAGCCCTAGGACATTCATTCCTAACTATTTCAAATACTACCCAATTAGTCCTGAAGAGGGATTTGGTGTTCAACGGCGAACTCGACAGCTGAGTCGTATGGCGTCGGGGAATGATTGGAAAAAACAGACATTTAGCAGGACTTATATTAAAAACTGGTAAAGGGGAGGAAATAGAAAATGGGAGGACCTCATTACGACTAGCAGAGTCACTCTTACCTCTCCACAGACTTCCGACCCCCTCGTCGCGTACGATGGTTCTGTAAGCCTGCAGCGAGCTCTTGTAGCGCTTTACCCCGGGGTTGCGTGTACCCGCCTGGAAGCGTATCTTGACGACGTCCGTGGGTTGCGCGACGACGACAGCGATGGCGCCCGTCGTCAGACCGGCCAACAGTCGGGCGAAGAAGCTTACCTCGCCCGAACCCGTCGTCAACCCGGTGCCTGCGAGGGAGGTTCACTTTCATTGCCATTCTGCTACCATCGGTGTTAGTGTCGATGTCAGGTAAATTAACAGCATTTTAATGAAATCTTGAGAACGCTTCAAGATGTTGAAGCGGTAATTCATACCTCAGGGTGCGAGTTGACGGCTTGGCAGAGGGGGGGAGGGGTCTGGGGCAAAGCCCCAGCCGCCAGAGGCAAAAACAATTTAGGGTTATTATTGCCCTCGAGATGGCCTTAGAAGCGATCTAAGATATTTCTGGCTAGAAATATGTGTAAATTGACGCATTATTCACGAGATAGTGACTTAATATGATATGATATGACATGAGTATCCAGAGGTGGGGACTTAGCCATCCCCGGCGGGGATACCTTTCAGTAAAACAGAGCCAGGGATAAAATTACCAGAGTGGGGGAAATCCCCCCAATCACCCCCCCCGTCAATTCACACCCTGCCGGCGATTGTGTTTTTGTATTAGCTAAACAATGAATCTAAAAAATTCAAAATATTGTAATTTTAAATTAATTAATTACAAATATGATAGTCATACCAGTTATAATGTTTGAAAGTGTTTAAATTAATTGTATAGCTAATACGAACCAAACCGTTGGTAAAGGCCTACCGCCTACATCACTTTTTCAATATCTAGAGGCGTTATCAAGATATCTATAACATAACGTGAATTTAGCGCATTAGGTAATCTCAGGTATTATTAATAATATTAATATGAATAAAATAATCTCAGGTATTGTTTTATTCATATTTGTTTATCAGGTACTCTCTGGTTCACATTGGTACCATCAGAAACTACATTATCACTAGAAGACAATGGTTGTATGTGTGCAGAAAGAAACGCCATTTATTGTAGAGTATACGTTGGTACTTGACAGATAGAGTGAATAAATGAACAAATAAATACATAAATTCACATTTAGAGTCTACCCACTCAGTAACGAAACTGATTTTCGGTGGGGGACTTTAATTTGAAAGCGACCAAACCAACCCTGTGGGCTCCGAACACCATCGACGAGCGAGCGATAACCAATCAAAGATCGATATTTCAAATACGAAACATATGAATCAGTGATTGGACAATGCGAACACCTGCGGACAAATGCCAGAAGCAGCAAGGCCGATTCAGAACAACTTTGAATTTATTGAGTGCTTCTTTGCTAGGACGGCTCCAAAGACACCGTTTACTTATTCCTAAGTGAATGTTTGTTTGTTCTTACTGTCAAAGAGCTTCTGGTAGAGTCCCTTGACTGGTTCGTACAGCCCAAGCCGCACAGGGGCGAAGCACATTTGCCTCTGTAGACCGGGGGAGAGGCCCTTGTACAGAGCCCTGCAAGGGATTACACACAGTTCACGTTACAATAACGTAGCCGTCTACATTATTACAAGTCAACTTAGAGTTAAAGAAACAGTACGAAGTAACTGCGCGAGGGAAAAGAAGGGAACCGCTTATAAGGAAGGAGAAAATGAACGCAAGGAAAATTGATAAGAAAGAAAGAATAAGGGTATACGTGGCAAATTTCCGGATGGACACCGGCCACGACTACCTTAAAGCCCATCCGCACAAAATAGGAGTGGTGGATACAAGAATATCCCCACTCTGTATAGAGAACAAGACCAGGACGCGGAACATCTTGTGACATGTGTCTCCCTGACAGCAGAAATGGATATAATGGAGGGGCAAAATATATAGCAAGACGGAGATATGTGTGGCAAACCTTTATTGGGCAACTAGACAGAGAATGGCATAAGTTCAAACTCCGGGTGTTCGAAAGAAGAAGAAGAAGACATTATTATTGATTATTTGTTGTTGTTTAACGACGTACTCGTGAACTACGATCATGACGGCAGGGGGTGGTTGGTGGAAAGGGACAAGTACAGGACCTAACGGGGAGGATAGAGCAAATGTGAGGGCGTGGACTGTCTTTCGTTTGGCTCTTCTTAATCATTAGAATACATAACATAAGATTTAATCAATTTAAAGCTTCTTGTTAGTTGAGTATTCTAACTATTGCGAAACCGAAAGTAGTAAAAAACACATCTTGTGTGGAAAGTAAAGTTATAGTACGATGGAGGTAAGAG
Source organism: Isoperla grammatica (assembly GCA_945910005.1). Lineage (NCBI taxonomy): Eukaryota > Metazoa > Arthropoda > Insecta > Plecoptera > Perlodidae > Isoperla > Isoperla grammatica. The sequence goes on from OX246748.1 coordinate 4,570,689, forward strand.
CAGCTGATTACTGTAGTGAGTGATAAATCTCAATTTTTATCAATATTTTATCCAAACAAAACAACAACACAGCAATTCAATTCAAACAGATACAAATGTTTAGCGGCTGACAAGAATGTGATACAATGAATCGGGCTTCTAGAAACCTATTACTTAAAAAAGACATCCATGGGTCATGGTTTACATTTGTTAAAAAGAATTATCACATCAGTATATCCACAATGGACAAAAAAAAAGAATAAAAAAATAAAAAGACAAGTGCTAATCTAAGAAGGAGTAAACTGTTCTTATCACCTGAAGCCTCCCTGACGTACTATGGTGATGACTGCTTTCACGAGACCTTGTTGCTTCGACCCTGCGTGGTGTGCAGACAAACAGTGTTGAGTTCAAGCTAGTTAACTGTGACGTTCAAACCTGCGCAAGTCATCATTACTAATGCTTTAATACTTCTGTCTGTATTACTTGTTATATAGTCGCACGGAAGAGAAATTTTGTACTTCTTCCCTAAAGCTGGATTCATGACATTACGTTCTTCTGCGGGACGGTGCACAACGGAGGTTTTGGGCCAATCAGGAGTGACCTGGGTGCACTTAGGTCACTCCTGATTGGCCCAAAACCTCCGTCGCGCACCGTCCCGCAGAACAACGCAATGTCATGAATTCAGCTTAAGACATATTAATTAAAGACATATTTTATGCCTATATAGTTATTATTTGACGTCCTCGACTGCTAGGTCATATGACGTCGGCCGAATAAGATCTATCAGACATCGTCAGGGTCGTCATGAGGGGAGTCCAGCAATAAAGGGGAGGGACAAATGGGAGGAGGAATATCAAAGTGAAGGCAAAGTGACATGGTCTTCTTCTGTCTTCTCCTACGTCTGGCAGAGTCATCCAAGGCTAAATTCGTCCCTAGGCCCAGTTATTCAAACTAAGCAACGTCGTAAAAATAGAACAGTAAATTCACTATATCCTTACAAGTTTAAAGCAATAAAGGTAATCTTAAGCTTTAGAAATGACGCTTTGCGGGGTTTTGGACGACACTCAGTAAGAAGGAACATTAAACATAACATTGTTCTGTTTTTCTCTCCTTGTTTTTGAAGTAAACAATAGTTTTGCAGTAGAAACTTTCTGTCTCATTTTCTTTTCAAGCAAGCAGTAGTTTTCCAGTGAAAACTAAATTCTACAAAGAGAATTCCTAACGAATTTTTTCTTTAAAACAGAACTTATACCATGGCTGTGTTTAATGCTTTCCTCAGATGATTATAATAATTTATTCAAGCGATGAGTGTGTAGCCTGAACTCAACACTGAGTTCTAACCTTTTGGTGTACTGCTGCCTGATTGCTCTCCCTGGATCTGAAAAGAACACACGTGCATCGACAGAAGAACATAAAACTATATGATTTCTTACAATTATACCGACATATTTGTTTCTCAAGAATTATCCCTAATTGATGTGTTTCAAGCATTAGTGAAGTAGGCCTAGAACAATAAGTTGGTCACCTGTAGCCAGACTTTGGTCGTGTCCAGAGGAAAGCTGACCAGGTCAGCGAAGCAGGCCGCCGCTCCGGCCGTTAACAGTCGCTCCACAAGGGTCAAGTCATCCGTGGCCGTCATTGAGGCCTCCCGCTAGAGTCGAGGTGGTAGCGGCCCTCTTTCTAGGGACCGCGGTGACCACTGCATGTGACCTATTGTGAGGTGTTTTGGCCTTTTACCTTGAAAAGTTAACAAAAAGTAAAAAGTTTTTTAAAACCTACCCCTTCTTCTCTTGTCATGTTTGTTATCAGTCAGGCGGTCGGTGGATGAAGCAGGTCTCTCCCCTTCACGTAGTGACCTTCGTGAATGTATCAATTAAAACCGGACGTGACAAAACTCTTCCTGAGAGAATAAAAGACAGTTTAGCCTTAAGACGCCTCTTACGACAGGCAGAGCTACCCTGGACCAATTCTACCCCAGGCCCAGACGTAGATTCTAGTAATCAATATGAAAATCTAGCGTTACATCAGTATACCTGGAATTAATTCTAGTAATCAATAAGAAACTGTAAGCATTACATCAGTATACCTGGAAATAATTTTTGAAACCTTGATCGCACCATTTTGTACACTTGTTGCAACGCTAACAAGTGGTTGAACTGTTTTAAATACTCGGCCCTGAGCTAACGGTAGCTAGACGGTGATGTTTAGTACTTGTCTACCTACGATTATACAAAATGTTTGGTAATAGTTAGTGAAATATTAAGTTGGGGTGACAGGAAGATAAAAGAAACTCTCGAGTTTTCATCGATCATTTCTAACAGTGCTATACAAGGTTGTTTTGAGTTGGTATCATAGTTATAAATAAGATTGCCAAACGACTGTATTGTAACTTATTCAATCCAATTGTATTATAACTAATGTATAAACCTAATTTCTGTCTATATTATGCCTCTTAAATGAAAACAAACTAAGCATATTCTACATTCAAAATGCTGTTTAAAGAGTTTTCTTTTAACCATTTGTTATGAACGGGAACTGAACTGGGTACCGAACTTTGATAAACTTCAAGTACAACAAACAAGATCACTTACCGTTGTCAAGACTAGCAGCAATGTTGTCATATACAACCCAAATGCGCAATATTTTGCTTCGTGTGTGGCACGATCGAGACAGGCCACGTTCCAAAACACAACAATACTTTGATGTCTTGATTTGCATCTGTTTTTTTCGTTGTACACAAGAATGTCGATACAGTAGCTGTTTTTAACTGAAACTTCTTTATTGGCATAACAAAAGTCAAAATTTGAAGGGCTCGTCGAACTTCCATTTTTGGGAGGTGTTTGCGCGCTCCTAGTAGACATTTAGTGAACCTTGGCTCCACACGGACGTTGCTGCGTTGGATAGGATGGTATAGTTTGGTCTTGGAAAATAAATGTATATCAGATGCAGAAAGGGAACTGGTACAACGAGACAAAACATTTGATTGGTTTCTTTTCAGAAATTAATTTTAAAATCAAAAATGTGTTTTTTTAATTACTCACTATGTTACTTGATGGAACGGTATCAATTTCTTATTTTACACATTGAACGCTCAGTTATTAAATACTTCCATTGTTTATCATGAATAAAACTTTATTATACTGATTCAAGAATGTTTACTAAAATGTCACATTTGAACCCATGGGTCAGTTCGTCTTTTTGCATTCCAGACAGTCTTACATTAATAAAATATTTTATTATTATTTTTAACATTCTCTGTTCTTGTTCCGATCAGACAAGACACTGCATAGTTTAAGTTGGCCATCCTGTTTGTGAGATCTTAAACGTCGTCGTTGTCTTTGTATCAATGAGGCTGATAAAGTCGCCTCGACGTTTCAAGCAAGGTGCTGTCGTCATAGTTGTATAACTCTCAGAAGAGACGATCGCTCCACTCGGTATTTTTCTACGGAATTTGCTGCAGGATTTTCCGTTACCTACTTGTTGTTTTCTTGGTGCGTAGAGTGTAATAGCCGTGCTGGGAATGTGCTGAAAGTATCACTACAAGTTGCCACTAGATTAAAGTTGGTATTGGTCACATACATCATTTCACTATTACATTATCTATGATAACAGCACCTTGATAGATACGTCAAGAAACTATACCACGGCCAGAACTACCAACTGAGCAAATATGAAGATAAGTCGCGGAAGACCATATACATTAATGTTTAATAATGTTACACTTCATGGAAAATTGAAATAATATTTGAAGCCAGTAACTAACTATTGGTTGGTTTGATAGTTCTATACCAAAATTATTGACGATGAATTAATACACATTTTAAATCATTAAAGTAAAGTGTGAGTGAGCATATATTCGTTTTTTTTTAAACTGAAAAATCAAAGTGATACAATTTTCAAAAAGTTAAATTTATATCTAAAACGGGGGGATTATTTTTTACCTTGAGTGTGATCTTAAATCATAAACATGTACAAGTAAACCTGTATTCTATTTCGTACACTCAGTAGCTCTGTAAAGAAAATTAATTTTTGTTTGTTTAAACGGGCTAATGGAAGTAATCTTTGTCCCTAGTGACCACCAAATGCGTCACCATCTCTTTGGGATATATATCCGTATCATAAATCCGGTTTTAAATAATTACATTGTTACATTATAGTATAACTAAAGATACCATAATACATTTACAATGGCTCACTAGTTGTGAAGTATTTACGAAAATGTATTTACAAATAACATAATATTAAAATGAGTAGTTTTCGTTAACTGTTAATTTGCAGCGGAATACTTTCTTGGGTTGGTATTGTTTTCGTTGTTGGTAATTGTGTCGTTTGAGCTTAGTCTATTAAAACAGTAATTAACAGGCAAAACTAAAACAGTTAATATTTTAAACAAATGTGGAGGGGTTCGTTACCTTTTACATCACAGTTTCAAGTCGTTAGAATTGTTTAGAGAATTTATAAAAACATACCTCAAAGAAGACACGTATTTTGAACCCATATTTCTAACATGGGTGTACAACTTTTACAAAAACACACACAATTAATTCAAAATATAATTACCTTTTGGTCTTTCTACATTGAGAAATCATCTGTCTGGAAGTAACGTGTTTTTGAAGCATTCTACAATTCCTTCTTATCATTATTATCATTGAGTAAACAGAAAGGAACAGAATTGGCAGAAATTTGAAGGAAATATAAACTATAGCTACATTTTAGTTCGGTAGGTTCGAAGCAAACACTCTTGTTTCCCTATCTCTTCTAGTGTTATGCACGTCATCAACTTCCACATCTTCGAGTTATTAGTCTCAACCAAAATGTCACCCATCAACAAAAGGATCCTCATCACATGAAAATCCACAATTTTCTTCCATAAATTATTTCAGCTTATTTTCTACACGTCACTATTTCATAATAATACACAATCCAAAAAATGGACAACAATCACATAATTTATATATCTAACATCTCCTTCAGTAATGTTTTCTCTTGTCACAGTTCAACACTTTTGCCACGACACTCACACAGTCACCATTGTCTGTACCCACACATGACTCACGACTGTGGTCTCCTGTGAGATGCGCGGTGACCTGCGCGGATGATCGTGAAGTGGTCGTGTTAGAAGTAGACAGTGAGGTTGTTGGAGTCTGACAAGGGGCTGTCGCTGTTGATGGGGGTGACTGATGTTTCAGGGTCCAACTCCGGCTGGAACAAGGTAAGACAACGTAAAGCTAGAAGATAAGTGCAAAGTTAAGCATTATGTATTGTTTCTCAGGAAACCTGACGGGATAGTTCATTTCATACCACTCTCTAGAACCCTCATTCCAAAACAGTTTTTGACGGTTGAAGTCGGTTGTTAAGTAGCGCCCTTTATTCTTGGCATGCAATACAGTCATTTGTTTGTCTGCAACAATGACTTCGTGTACGGGATGGTGGCCGCTATGTGTAGGAACTGCAATACCTCATGTACGGAAATATGGCCGCCAACAATGTCAGTGACGTCACGTGAATATAACCTATTCTGTAACCAGAGCGCATAGTTGCAACCAGTTGCCTCTTGCGTCGGGCAACGTACTGGCTGGAATGAGGGCTCAGGTGACTAAAAATTTAAACCCATAAAAATTAACTGTATTCCAATTAAACTTAAAGGTAATTTTTAAGATAAAAAATACAGTCCTGCGACAAAGATAAAGTAAACCGTGCAGCTAACTAGTTGGCATTTGTATATACACTCAACATCGTTAGTAAAACGTACACCTGAAAGTTGAGCTTGTAGCTGAAGCTTAACACAAAATTACAGGTAGACTTAGGTCCAGTCTTACAATGTCACAATAACTATTTATTCGTCGAATAGCTTGTTGTCTCCATGGCAACCACCAATCAAAACCCTTGAAATCCTCCAAATAGCTTAATTGCTACAAATAACTTTCTTATTAGGAGATTGTAAGACTGGCCCTTAGTAGAATACGGGGGATGCAGAGAAGCAAGACTTACTTTGCTGGGTGGGCTCGAGTTGGACTCATCGTCCCACGATAGTTTCTTGACCCTCCGAGGGATGGAGCCACCTGGCCACGCGATCCCCGTCTTGGACTGGTTGTTGTTGTCTGTGGGGGTGGGGGGCCGGGGCTCCACCACCGGCAGCTGTGGGGGGGCGGGGGCTATGCGGGTCTTGGGCTTCAGGGGGGCACCGGTGGGGTGGTGGGCCGCCCCCCCTCGTAGGGTGGCGTTGCGGGACATCAGACCTGCGCAGAGAAGAACGCCTTAGTCAGACCTAGGGATGAATACCTACATGAAAACAATCTTAGGACCTTCATAAGGCACAAGATGGGTATAAACTAGACGGTACGTTGTGACGATTTCCGAACTAAAAAACCCCAGACCGCACTGGGAATCGAGCCCTTAAACTTCTGGTCCTGGATTCACAAAGATGCCTAACTCGAAATTGTCCTAAGTTAGGCAAATCCTAACTAGATAAATCAAGATTAATCATCTCTGAGTATTAATACACATTCACAAATAACATATTATTAGTTAAAACGTTGATATTTTACTATATTTTATCTTTATGACATTGCAGAACGTCATATGCGTGATTTATATAACTAAGATTTGCCTAAACTAGGACGTCTTAGCACTTAGGCACCTTTGTGAATCTGGGCCCTGCATTTGAAGCAGAAATAAATCCTCAAGACCATCCAAATTTTATTTTATTAGATTAACTACCAACACTTTGTAAAAAATAGGGAATCAATCGTCAAAAATGCTAGCACTCGTGCCTGTAGATCAGTAGAAAGTTATGTTGGTACGTTACACTCCACGTCAGCATGAGATAAGATAGTGTGGAGCGCATATTGAAACGTGTGTTCTTACTTTTGACGGTTGCCGTGTGGGCTTGTTGTAGCGTCTCCTGAATGTTGACTCCTGTAAACATCGGGTTCTCCATCTTCCCATTCCTGGATCCCAGGACCTCCGGCATCTTCTCTTGTTCTACCCCGTATCCCGCCATGCTGTCCCGGTCCCGGCTTCCCACGGACTTGGGCTTCTTGCTACAACCACAACAACAACAATCTGAGCACAGACACACACTGACGCACTAAGACCTATGACTCTATAGCCTTCCTGCTTCATCCATGGTAATTACTATTGATCATATAACATATATTAGTGTCCTCATATTTAACACAAACTTTAACAAAGTATATTCAAAGAAGTTAAAAAATCAGTAACAATCAGCATTACTTATCTCACTTCTTTGGGTATTACAGTAAACCTCCACCTTTATCAGTTTGTTCTACCGTATACGCGAAATTCTAACTCTTAGAATTGGTATATTATAGTGCGAGTTGATGTAACGACGTATCAATTTTTTTGAACTAACACCTTCGTCCATTCATATAGTAAATAAGGTAGTTGTTGTGCCAACTTACTGTTTGTAGATGTAGAGTATGAGCATGATGATGACGAGTGCCAGTATCCCTAGCAAGGACCCGAACACGACCATCAACAGGAAGCTGGTCCCGCCAGGAGACCAACTACTTCCGGCCTTGCGCACGACAGTCTCAGGGAAGTGGACGATCACAGGGGCCGAGGCCTGGAACAAACATGGGGTCAAGGAACTCCCTAGGGATTGCCATAGCAACATCGGGGACGCTGCGGTTGAAACCATCCGGTCTTGCAATGCGCTGTGATGCCAATAGCGTTGGCAGTTCCAGAGGTATACGACAGGTAGCGCCAAACGAAGACAGGCCGAAATGCACTAACAGATGCCTCGCCTGACACTATTCACTATTTCAAAGGACTAATCATGACGTCACGGTCTAACATAGCGGCTACAAAGAGTACTTGTGGTGGTCGTTGTTTACGAACAAGTGCAATGTCGTCCCAATCCGCACAAAGCTATAGACGAGCGCTCTACGTCAGTACTCTTTGGCTCTAGGGACACGTTTTCCCGCTAGGAAGCGTATCTAAGCTCTGCGATTGCGAATTAATGTAATAATGCTTGTTGCACTACATGGACGTCGACGAGCGCCGAGCGCCGGAAGTGGATGATCCGACCGATCAGGGCAAAGCGGCGCTTGCAAGCGCAGAAGTTTGTGGGTTCAACTTCTTCGGATCATCTACTTCCGGCGCTCGGCGCTCGTCGACGTCCATGTAGTGCAACAAGTATAAGTAATAACGTGAAACTGGCAGTTCCAGCAGGTATACAGTTTAGGTAGCTCCAAACCTGTGACTAACCTGTCTGGGCGGGGTTCCACTATCAGTAGCGACCACCACAAAGTGCGCCGTACTCGTGTTCAACTGCTCCATGTCCAACAAGATTATCTCTCCGTCGTTATTGATGTCGAACATATTCGAACCCGGACCCTTCAGTTCCAGCGATATCGTGTCACCCCTGTCGCCGTCAGCCGCCTCGACGCGTCCCACCACGGAACCAGGTTCGAGACCCGCCTCCGTCACGTAGAAGTCGTACTGGGGGTAGCGGAAACGGGGGTCCCAGTCGTTGACATTGAGCACTGTGATATTGATGCGAGCTGTGTCGTTCTGAAAAATAGGGCGATACTTCATAAAGCTTCAATTAAGTCTGTGCAGATGCGAAAGATGGGGACGTGTAGCATTACCCCTTCTATAAAGGAATCAAATGAGGTCTACATACTTTCAAATTGTTTGGAATTGAAGTGCTCTCCTTTGAAGTAACGAATCTGCTCAAAATTTCTTTAGACCATCCTTTAGCCCAGGTTTCCCCAAACTTTTAGTCCTGAGATTAGAAGTTGAAGAGATTTTCTCCAAACAAACATTGCACCTTTACTAGAAGACACCCTGAAATTTTTTTTCCTTCTTGTGCCAAGATGGCTATTTCAGCCATTCTTTTGTCTAACTATCCAATATAAAACAGCTTCCTTTTCTGGCCTGGTCATGTCATTGGGCAGAGAGTCGATAAAAACCTTGAGGGCAGCACATCTAAAAAGATTTGCCCAGTCCCGGAAATTTTAACATTATCTACCTATGGTGTTCTACTATCACCCCTTACCCCTCCATCTCTATCCCGCTCTCCCCCGACTGTACATACCACGATGCCATCTGTGACGTGAACCTTGAAGGAGAAACGATCCTGGGTCTCGTAGTCTAACATCTTCGTGAGGATGATATCTCCACCCGTCGTGACGCCGAATATCCCCCGATCCTCCAGCCAATAGGTCAATCTCTGAAACACCAAACACAATGTTACACCGAGATATTCATAGTTCCCACGTGACGTCACAGCGGCCATGATTGCGACACAACTGAGAAGGACCAATTCTAGATCATTGGCAAATACTATTCAAATTTAATAAATAAGTCTAATTTAAAATTCAAAAAAATAAACGTAATACAAAAATAAAAAATTTACCACGTAAACCAATTTTATTTACAAAAGAAGCTGAATTTCAAAGAACTAAAAATGTATATGTTCTCCCACAACAGCTTTTAATTGTTTCTCCATAGCAACGTCAATGTTTGATCACAAATGTGGCCGCCACGCGCAAAGATGTGACGTACGTGCAACCTATGAATATGAGTTCCTATTCCTACTACCTCAGGCAGCCTGAGCAGTGTAGTTCAAGGTCAAGAGATTCACCTTGTCCCTAGGATGGTTCGTCACCACTGTCACTATGGCGCTGTTTAGCGGGACGTTCTCCAGGACTCCCACCGCGTAGGTCTCCTGCAGGAACTGGAGGTCCCTCAGGGAAGTACCAGGGCGCGCCACCGTCAGGGTAGCCAGGGCGTAGCGATCAGCGTTGTCGAACTGAGTGCCCTGAGGAACGAAACGGCAACATTTTCTATCATATCTGACTAGTTTGGATTATTTGGGCTCGACAGCTAGGTCATATGACGCCAGGGAAGGAGATTGGAGGAAAGGGACAAAATGGAGGAAGTTTTTAAGGGTTAAACGGGTGGAAAGGGGTAATGGAAGATCCTCATTTCGTCGTTTTTACAACTGGCAGACACCTGGGCCAAATTCAACCCAGGGACCAGACAGAGCTCTAATTAGTAAAAAACTATTTAAACCAATATATTATGTTTTAAAAATTTTAGTTAAGGGTAGACAAATCTCAATGTCTGCCCTGCGTTGCTTGAGGGCTGTTGACGTGGACTAACTCACCCTGATAACGAGTGTTGCGGGTTGCATAAGGTCCGAGTCGTGGATGGATCTCTTGATAGAGACCTGGCCCGTCGTCCGGTCGATGTCGAAAAATCGATAGTCTGATCCTCGACTGTTGAACGAATAGAAGATGGCGGCGTTGATGCCGACATCCTGGTCGTAGGCCTGGATGTCTCTCGGCTGCATCCGTAGCGGGGTTCCCTGTGGACGAGCGAAGCAGATCATTCATCATGTGGTGTTTAACGACGTACTCGTACCAGACAACTACGTAATGTGACGTCGGTCGAATCAGAGCCATCAAAAATCTCCGTGGTCGTCATAAGGAGAATCCCCTTGGATTATTGAGTTAGGTATAGAAAAGATGAACATCCTGCCTTGCCCTCTCAGTTCCCACCCTAATACTAGCACAAGTGCTTTGCAGAATTTTGTCATGTTGTCCTTTTGGCACGTTGTTACATGATTTGAATAATTGTTGTCCACATTGAAAAGTTGTCCAATACAGGGTTGCCTCAACCTACCTCGAGTGGCTTCTCTGGCAACACCGCCGAGTATCGATCATCGAAGAATCGAGGGTTCTGATCGTCGGCGTCGATCACGTTGACGTAGAGGAACGTGTCCGAGTGCTGCGGTGGAGCCCCCTGGTCCTGCAAGTCAAGCATTTACAAGTGTGAGTGCTCAACTCCTCATTCTACGACGAGGACACTCATTGCAGTTGCCCCACCCTACTAATAGTCATGTTTACCTAATAGCCGAGTCTAATAGTTTCTGCTTCTCTAGTTTCTACCATCTACTTGAATCCTTGCCTGGGAATGGGTTATAACTTGTCCAGGGTAACTTCCTATTCTCAGAACGTCTATGTAATCAAAACGCTAGTCTTGACATCTATTTTGCATCCCACAGGAAATATTGTTGTATTAGACAATTTTTGACGTTCCCTTACACCACTCTCCTGGGTCAACGGCTGGTGTCGTTGGAATTTGCGATACTCAATTTTGATTTCACCAAGATCTGGCGCTTTATGAAACTAGAAAGTGCTGATATAGAAAGATGGTTCGAATCGTCAGTTTCAAAATTTTGATACCTGCGCTAATTCTACTCTGGGTCCAGACAAGAACCTAACAAAAACTTTAAAGTTAAATTGCTAAGAAAAGTCAACTAACAGTTTCAGCGAGATACAGAAGCCAATACCCGATGAAACACGCACAGCTAATGATACAACTTTGCAGACATGCAACAAGTTCGAACACGATTTCTTACCTGGGCTCTGATTTTGATGGTGAAGTTAGTGAGGGTCTCGTAGTCGAGCGCTTTCCTTAGGAGCAACGTCCCCTCCAGCCCGTTGACGAACACGAAGAAGTCCTGGACAGAGAGACGTGATTGTATTATGCATTCATTCATTTCCTTGTATAGTTCAAGACGGGCAATACAGAGAAGACATTAGCTGAAGAAGAAATATGCGAACCAGGTTTTGAGTGTTGTTCTCCGTGGCGTTATGAGAGGCCGGTAGCTGCATCCACGTAAACACGACAAACACATGATTAACTTAGGATTTGGCGTTCAATTGGGGTCCACAATTATGTATTTATTCCAAAATTGAATATACTAATGAAATATCACCCGCCAAGCAAGTGAGGGAACATAATTTAGAATAAACATTAAAATACAATTAAACGCCAGTTCATTCTACGAATATGCGAATTTTTGGAAGGCCAGGCGAAAGACACAAACGCATATACATATTCAATAACTTATCAATTATTTGGTTTACGTACATAAAATATATTTAAAATAAAACTATAAACAAAGAGAGAATGGTTACACGACATATAACAGAACGCTTCTAATACATATCAAACAAATTACAGAACACAACATGGCCATAACATTATTTTTATTAAATAAAGCACTTTAAAATAAATAAATATATGCATTGAAAAATAAAAGAACTCTCTGCTCATCAGGCACAATATTTAAACTAAAAGTTAAATAGTGTTTGTTAGCTTCAGCTTCAGTCATAATGATAATCTTACCGAGTTCGGTCCGGGCAGAACAGAATACTGGACCGTGGAATACGGCCCTTGCTGGTCCGCGTCTACGGCCTTCACCCCTTGGAGTACTCTTGTCCCAACCACCGTCACCTGAGGCAAAACATAGCAAGCTGAATTATCAGTTGATTCATAGTAAGGAAATATGAATTTAAAACTTAAAAATAATTAAAAATGTAAGTACTTCCTTATTTTGTTGTTCAAAAAATTGAAATTGCTATTGTGCAAGGTATAGTTATTACTGAACACTTCAGAAGTTTAAATAAAATCAGACAATTCAATACATTTGGGGTTGAATTATTATTTTTTTAGTTAATTATTTATTTAATGTCTATCCTATTCAGTTATAAAAACTGTTTTACAAAGGATGACCTTAAATAACTATATACTGAAACTGTTATCCCGCCCAGAATGGCCAACCTACCTCCGATATGTTGAGCACATACGGTGCGTTGATAAACTGTGGCGCGTTATCATTAGCGTCGGTAACTCTTATCACCACTGGGATGACGAAGCCGGGGTCCGTGGTTCGAACCCGGTCGCAGATCACGTTGATGTACACGGAGTTGGGGCCGTCGATGCCCTGAAACAGAATAACGTGTTAGTTATATAGCCTACCTACTGGCAACTGACGTCACAGATACCTTTATCCTTCCCTCAGGTGCCCAGAAATAGGTGATGGACAGCTTTCGCTCCAAGCTGACAAAGCGAGAAGCGTTAGGGCGAGTTTGCTATCAAGGTTTGCGCGGCGCATCTGTATGGTACACTTCAACGCTTACCACGACCAAACTGTTAATGTATTGATTTTTAATAATATTTAATTAACATATCAATGGTTAATATAACTGTTCTTTCAAAATTTTAGACATAGCATTTGACTTTAATAAAAATTCACATATGAAACGTGGAAGTTTTTATATAAGGGGATTTTCTCAACTTCAATTGGCGAAAAACTAAAACCATGAGAAATGGTCTTCTTGCTACCTATGTAGAAGGTTCAGGGCTAGGTTTTTTTGTTGTTGATGAATAAATTTCTATCGATTGTATGATATCGTCCATGTTAACAGTGACTTTGAAGCCACCAGGCCACAAGTTACATCGTGTAGGCAGGGGTTAATGTACTATACGATTAAGATCGGCACGATCGCCTACCCTAGATCGCGCGATATGAGAACTTTCTCAGTTCGATCAGCACAAGGATCAGCAATAATTCATTCATGTATTTCCTGCGTGCTCCCACCATAAGCTATGGTAGAATGACAGTTTGACATAGTGATTGCCATATTTTGTAATTCCTTTATTCCAAAAGAGATAGCTCACCAACTATTTTTAATCAGCTAGAACTAGTAGGAAGCCACAAGAGGCATAAAGCAAGAGTCAAGACAGCCGTAGTTGGGGACTTTCTATCGTCAACGTCTTTCAAAATATACTCAGAACAAAAGGAGGAACAGAACCAAGTATATTGTCGTTCTTATCCTGTCTTTGTGCAAAGTCAAGTCTCAGATGGCTTGCTAGAGAAAAGCACTTGATCACATCATGACGTCACCACATCGACCAGTATCGACGCATGCGTGTCAACGACGGAAGGAAACGACGAGGGTATAGTGTGAGCCCATGCACGACTCTTGAAACTTTGTTTGTAAGTGACATTAGTGATCGCCCCGGCCAAGTAGCAGGTTATTGTCGTGTTGCGTGGGGTTACATTCAGATCTTTATCCGCCTCGGTGAAACGCAGTTTTATAACTTTAGAAATGCAACGCATACAAAACAAACAACTACTTCCCTGTTTCCTGAATGTACTTTTTATATTTCACGTTTATTTCAATATTCCAGCTAGCATTTTGTGAACGTTTATACCCTTCAACTTTGCGTAGGGACGGTTTGATATGTAAGGGATGATTAGGAGGAAAGAGATTTAAAGGGTAAAAGGGACATTATGATCGCTTGTCTGTACATCGCCTGTTATGACATGCAAAAGATAACCTTGCACTATAAACTACATTACATTACATTGTGTTTGTTTTTCTATAGTTGTCGTGTGAGGGTTTAGCTTTGTATTATAAATGCATGTTATACTAAATTATCGCTGGACCCCTTCGTCATCCAATTTTAATTAGTCAGCCATCTATATTGTAATAATAAAGATAGTTTTTTCTTCCATCCTGAGGGGGGCTAAAGAGGAGGGCGAGATTGGAGGAGGAAATGCGGCCAGTATAATTTCGGAAAATGGGTTTTATTCCATTGACGAGTACTTCATATTTTACAAGGGTACAGAAGGTAGTTAAATTGACAAAGTGAAGTGATGTATGAACGAACGTGTACTTATGGTAAAGTGTATGCACTTTTGTAAATATAATAATAATTTGAGGTGTTCTACACAATTTTTACAAATTTGTAATGGAAACTAAATAAATGAATGTAAATATAAGCAAAGAGGTTGCAGCTCTCTCGACCGGCAGAGTCACCCACCTCCTTGTCCAGCCTCCTTGAGAGGGTGATGTTCTTAGTTCCCGGCTGGATGCTGACTGGACTGTCCGTCTCCTTCAGCCTCAACACGACGTTACCGTTGATGTCGCTGGGGTCGCCGTGGATACGGAGGGTCCCTGAAACAATATGCCCGTTAACAACCATCTATATACCCTCTAGGACACGTGGTTTAACAACTTTACACCCTGTTCGACACTTTCTATTCTTAGTTAGTACTTAGTTCTTAGTCTAGATTATAAGTCCACTTTTGTACATGGCTACAGAGGGCCATTTGTGCCCTACATTGGCATTCCCGCTCTCAATAAATACAATACAATACAATACAATTCATGCCCGGTACGTGCTTGCCTTATACGTAGCCTAATGTTAGGTCTACCGAAAAGTGTCATCCTAAAAAGTTAATACACTTTTTTTCAGAGAAAAGTACATCTTAGCTCTCTAGCCACTGCGGGTATGGGGCACATAGCACCATTTTAAAAAAATTGTATAGCATTTTATGGTAGCATTTTACGAAAATTGTATAGCATTTTAAAGTAGCATTTTACGAAAATTGTATAACATTTTATGGTAGCATTTTACGAGTTTTGTGACTGTTTTGGTAGAAGTTTGATATCACTTGATGTATTGTAATAGAGTATAATTAAATTTTAAATAGATCAATGTTGAATACTGGAGTTTATTCATTTATACAAATACGAGTAGGTATACTCAAAAGGTGGATCATATGTGACGTCGGTCCAATCAGATCCATCACACTTTGTCTGGGTTGTGATAGGCCAAATTCTACCCCGGGTCCAGACAGGGT
This sequence comes from Isoperla grammatica, assembly GCA_945910005.1. Classification (NCBI taxonomy): domain Eukaryota; kingdom Metazoa; phylum Arthropoda; class Insecta; order Plecoptera; family Perlodidae; genus Isoperla; species Isoperla grammatica. The sequence goes on from OX246748.1 coordinate 4,586,143, forward strand.
TAATTTATACCCGACCGTATATAACGACGTATACTCCTATTGTTGTTTATAGGTATAGTGTATATAATAATGTTTTATGAGAAGTACCCGCGCATCCTACTCCACCTTAAAGTGAAAACTAAATGTTATAAACCTAAATACTTTCATCTCGTCATCTTTACGATGTTAAACAAACCCGCGTAACAGTTCCCGTAGTCTCTAAGTCATAACACACTCAAATAACAGCCGAGCAAAACAAATTATGAGTTTGTATTTTCTAAGCGTAATATGTAAAACAGAGGTCGCTAATTAATGTGAACAAAGACGTTTAGCTGTGGTCTAGAATACAAAGGAAGCCATCCTGTGCCTTCACTATTTCAGAGGGAGCAATTAACATTCTTACGATGTAAAAATCAGTTGTTCTTACAAATGTTTATCAAGACTCTCACTGACCCATTAAGTAACTCGCTTAAGCCCGAATATATTCTGTGCAACTTCCTTCGCTACGATGTTTTAAATTGATAGAACCACATTTACGCAAGTAGGAATTATATATTACTTTATACTTGGTGTTTAATTAACAGATGATGTGATAGCGTTAGTTCAATCACCTCTAATAGCCCACGCAAAATATTCAACACGCACAATTACATTCTCGTACGATGGCATGAGCTAGTGTATTCATTGCCGGTATAGGAGAAACCCCTGCTTTGTCAACAGCATCCTTTATTCTCGATGCGGGGCAATCATAGCGTACATGAAGGTTTGTAAACATCCTCAAGGAGGCGTAGAGAGAAAAAGTTGGAGCTCCACGAAATTGGCCACAAATATACGAATCAGTGGCGGGGGACCATACAAATTTGGGGCAATGGCCCCACGAGCGGAAAGGGGTGGATGGGTGTAGGTATAGTTAGTCGAAACTATAAACTAATGAGGTAATTGTAAAAAAAAAATGAATTATAAAGAATATGATAATGCTAACCTACAAACTACTAATACAGAAACACTACTGATACAACAACTTGACGTGAAATATCTCAAAATCACCTTTCCTCAAAAGCCAAAACGATTTACAAACAAAACATTCTGATTACGGACAGTGATGGTTTGTGCTGAGTGCACACATACTTATTCCGAAGGTCACAGGTTCGATTCCCACATCGCAATCGTACATTGTGTCATGTAGCATCGTATTTCCATACGGTTCCCAAGCTTACTGAAGTTATAGGAAATTATGTTAACGATTGACATCGTGTCAAAATTTCTCAATCACAAACAATACAACGCGCGGGAAAATGTCGCATATACACACTTTGTAAAACCCATAATACACTAACGTGCAATTTATCTATTAGTGTCAATGTCACTACGGGGCTAAAATATGTGCATAAATGTATCCAAAGTGAACAATACTCTTATATACTGGTTGGGTCTCACGTTTATTACAAGACGAGCTTCTAATAAGGGCGTAGACGGTGTTAAATGGTTTAGAAGTAGGCTAGCTAGGTACGGTGGGAATATGAAGAAACTAACAAGGATATTAACCTTAAAAAACAACGAACAAGTATTATTTTCTTTTGTTTTTAGAATTTGGCCGTGGAATAAGTTGAAGGTACGATAGAAGCATTCAACGGTGCGAAAATGGCGTTAATGAGATTTAGTTAGAACTGAGCTAGATTCGATTTGTTATGAAGATTATGATGTGTTTTTATTTGTATGCTTTTTTGGGTTATTCTGGGTCAGTTTCTACGGCGACTCATTGTTTGTTTGAATTGCGATTAGCGAGGATCGTAATTAGAGGTGTGATATATTGTTTAGCATGGGAATCTCTAGTTTGATGAAATGAAAGAAAAATCGCCGAGTTGTATTTTAAATACAAATTAACAAATGTGTGCCATTTTTCTACCCGCTCAGACATAACAATGAGTTTAACATAAGCACACTTAAATCATTAAATTTCGTGCTTTTCTTAATATTTATTCTGCAATCAAGTTAACTAAAGTTTTAGGAAATACATTTGTTACAGAGGAATTCTGTAGGACCTTTCCCATTATTGGTCATTGTTAGTAGTAATTGTGTTGTCTTGTAAAGAATGTCACCAAAATTAATACTTATACTAAGCCTCGATATTATGACGGCCCGCTAATTAATATTTAAGTCCGTAGCTAACTTATTTCTTTCTTGGTAGAAACCCACGCTTCTGATTGGTAGTTGTCATGGAGTATGAGAAAACCAATTAATCCCAGAGTAAATAAACAAAAGAAATGTGTACTTCCCTCCCTCGCCTCCCCCCAGCTCAGTGTGTGAGAGGAGGGGGGGGGTTCCTCCGCCACTGGACTTGCTCGTATGAGGGGGGAGGGGGGGGGGACTCACCAACTGTCGCCCCCACGGCCAGGTCCTCCCGCACGAAGAAGCTCTCCGCCGACCCCCCCGTCTCCAGGAAGCAGCGGTTGTCAGGACCTGGAACACATAACAGCAGCTTCAAAACACAACAATACGCGGGGGGGGGGGGGGGGGGGGGGAGGTTTATTGGGGCGTTCGGTATCCCAGCGGCTTTCCTAAATTTGGCGTGTATTCCGTTTTGGGCGCTGTTCCGCCCTCCCAGCGTTGGGGTCGCCGAACAGTAATAGGAAGGGGAAAAGTGATAAAAAACCACTTGAGAAGAATAAAGGAATGACGAAAGAGATATACGACAGCCCTCTTTGCGGACAACGGTCACTTCGAGGAGGCACCCACCTCTACCGGAGACAAATTAGTATTATTTGTTGTTTTACAGCGTACATAGACATTTTTTTTTTTAGGTCATACGATGTCGGCCTTTTACTCGCCTCTTACGACAGGCAGAGCTACCCTGGACCAGATGGGGACCGAAAAAAAGTTTTATGTTTCCTCATTAATAAATTTTTAAACTTTGCTTCGTGTGTGTAGGGTATTCTGTTACATATAAACAGACGGCGAATGCGATGAATGCAACTTGGGAATGCTGGGCACGTGCCTAAGGCTGCCAGCCCAGCTGTTGCTCATCAGGCAGACAAGGCCGCTTGCCAGATAGTTCACGTTGTAGCCGCACTACAATCACAGCGGGGATGTAGCTCAGTGGTAGAGCGTTCGCTTTGCATGTGAAAGGCCCCGGGTTCGATCCCCGGCATCTCCACACTTTTTTAACAACACACTATCAGTTACATGAGTGATTACGCTATGTCGTTACAAATTTGGTTTAGTCCGTTTTTACCACATTGTTCTTTTTTTTATATTATTATTTATTTATTATTTATTGACAACAGGACTCTAAGTCCCACAAGTGCTAAAACTAAGCTAAATAAACTAATAACAAAACTAGCTTGCTAACTGTACTATACTATGTATACTAACTATAACTAAACCTGTGATAAAATATATTTGTTTTGTTTTTGTTTTATGATTGTGTTCGATGATTTTTATTTTAATTTTATGGTATATTTCCCAGTTGTCTTTATTGTCCTCCATGGAAAATAAGTTTTATAACTGAATAGGATAGACACTAAATAGATAATACTCATTTAATTTTAGAATACTAACTTCAATAATATCATATTTAAAATAATGTATAACATGGAAAATTACGATAAATTAATAACGTGTACATGCATGTTTAATGTTAAATTGCCCTTCAACAAGAGAGTGTACTCACGTAAAGGGTAATGTATACTTATTTAAGGAACGTACTTTGAATTGCTCTCTTGTAAAAACACGCACGGCATTGGACACAAACGAGGGGACAGTCCTAAGCTTGGAAATAAATACCAACTCTTTGTGTACTCAGTAATGTGGGCCAAAGTTTTTAGTGACTACTCGAATGTACTCAAGATGATAGAATGTAAAAACAATATTGTGAATTTGACAGACTATCATTCCAAATAAATAACCTCTAACAAAAGATTATCGTTCCCAATCTAAAGACAGAGAAAGTGAAATAATTAATTTTCTGCAAATAAAACGAAAAAATGGTAGTGTTGGGTGCTTTGAATGAAATGTGCATCGTAATACTGTTGTAATTAAATATTCAAAGAGTGAATGGTCAAAGTGTTTGAATTTTTTTTTTTCAAGCAAAACCCCACCAAAAACTGTAAGAGATATCGCGTTTATGCGTTTTCGCTATTTTACTTTTAATTTTTTTTAATTTACGGTCTATAAGAGAGAATGGCTATTGCGCTATGTATGTCCGTCCGCTAACAACCCCTTTCCACGAACTTAGTTCCACTTATAACACAGATACATATGTATTTTATTCTTACTGTATGTATACATTACACTACATTACACATAATAAAATAGAGAAAATACATTAATTGTATTACAATAAGAAGCCCACCAGAATCTTCTAGAGATTTGTGAGTGGACAATTACTTATTATATGATTAATTTGGGGGATGTGATGCGGACTCGTCGACAATATGCAAAGAAACCCACTCTATGAAATTGGCAACAAGTATAATAGTTTAATCCAAATATCGGAAGACAATCAAGGCCACGCTTGAACGCTCGGCCAATAGTAGTACCGGAACAAGTGGCGATATCGCTTTTTGCACAGTTGACTTCCCGCGACGAATACGAACGGACAAGACAGATATTTGCGTAGGAGGACGAAAGCTGCGGTCTCGCGCTTGCTTGGGCATCTATCGGACCGACCTAATCCTAGCTCATGCGTTGAAGAGCCGTGCGGTGGGATGGGAATAAGATGATATACACAGTCATTATGTGTTTACTTAAATCAGGAGGACGTGGGGAAGTCTTGTTACATTCCAATCATTTTGCACGGCTTAAAACATGACTTACAATAAGAATAACAATAACAATAAAACAATAAGAAGAAGTGGGAATAAGAAGATACGCAGTCATTATGTGTTTACCTGGACTAAATCAGGAGGACGTGGGGAGGGAAGTCTTGTTACATTCCAATCATTTTGCACGGCTAAAACATGACTAATATGCAAATTTATCAACTTAAAAAAAATTATCACGTCGAGGTGGATCCTTCCTCGTGGTGACCGGTGCCCGCATCAAGCATCTCTTTTGTCATTCCTTTCTTCATCTCACGTAGCCTTCGTCATTTTTCTCCTCTCCTATTTTCTCACTTTTTCATACTTTACTGCCCTCTTTGCGATTCAAACGTCCACCTCAATGACTCTTCGAAGATCGCTGGAGCTTTGCTGAACACAGATGCTGTCGAACTCAAAGTCTGGATGCAAGGAACTCCTATACTGGGGCCCACTTACACGAAGTAGGAGACAAAATATGTCATCAACCTGACGGCAGGGGTGTGATTCTAGTAAGATATTTGGTAGGCAACCCAAGACTACCTTACACATCACATCCAGGGTATTCCTAGCCAATCAGCGAACCGCCCGAGAGAAGACAGCGCAAATACCGTGCGCTGATTGGCTAGGAATACCCCGGATGTGACGAAAGCATGTGTAAGGTAATCTGGGGTTGTACTGTTGGATTTTCGTTGTACGAAATGAAGTCCTGCCGTTTCTCCTTTTAAATCTAATTCTTCGTTGTCAGCCCCCGACGTCATGACCTAGTTGTCGAGTACCCCGTCCCCGTAATATCTGCACGATGAGTCAGTCACCCCCACCGACGACCGAATGCAGTAGACCTGATGGTGAAGCCCCCCCCCCCCCCCCCCCCGCGGTTCTGACGACGCAGTCAGTCTTGAGCTGCAGTTGGAGCGAGCATCGCATTCCTCAGGGGGCTGACGCACTTGAAAATGCAGACGAGGGCTCGGCGTAGCGTGGAAGTAATACAAGGTATGTAAAAATGTCCAATTACGTTTGTGACGGACTAATATCAAAAAACGCAAGTTTCGTTTCATATTTGTTCGTAAAAATCTCCGTTCCTACAAAATGTAATGTTTGCTTTAAGTTCAAACCATAATGTTTATTAAACAGCTGTTCAAGCAATTTTTGAAAACATGTTTAATAAAAACATTAAAACATTTTGATAACAAATACATTACAACAGCTGGAACTTCGAAACATTTATAAAATATTGCATTAAATTCTAAGGAATGATACCTCTTTTGTTTCTTGCAATTCGAAATGATGACTTACGCGGGGTTGGAAGACAGTTCTCGTGTTCACCGCTGCATGGCGCCACCAGACGGTGCGCCTGCAGAAGGGTGCATAGGCAACCCGCAATACTGAATTTACTCTATTTTGCAAGACGAGAGGCGAGAGTGTGTGAGAGAGAAAGAGATAAATAGTTAACGCATTGCGTTGTTGAGACTTGTCGACATAATATAATAACAATATTAATAAATGAAATTATGACATAATCCCGCTTCAGGCAGAAGTTTTTTAACTTCTTATGTGGATTCAATTCCATTACTTCTTGGCTTAGAAATAAGTAAACGGTGACTTTGGAGCCGTTCTAGCAACGAAGCACTCAATAAATTCAAAGTTGTTCTGAATCAGCCTTGTTGATTCTGGCATTTGTCCGCAGGTGTTTGCACTGTCCAATCACTGATTCATATGTTTCGTATTTGAAATATCGATCTTTGATTGGTTATCGCTCACTCGTCGATGGTGTTCGAAGCCTACAGCGTTGGTTTAGTCACTTTAAATTAAAGTCCCCCACTGCAAATCAGTTTAGTTACTGAGTGGGTAGACTTTAAATGTGAATTTATTTATTTAATAATAACAATCGTCTTGCACGGGGGCGTTAGTATCTAGATTAAGATAATAAACAAAACAAAGTGGACTAGACTCAGTGACATCCATTGTTCTGAAGGCCACCAGTGTCGTGTGGTCTGACTACCGAACTAGGCCGAATACGTTCAGCACGTGACCCAGAGTTTTGTGGTTTTCGGGAATTTCGAGATCGTCTTCGTCAGGCGGACGTGCGGAAACCGTGTTTGAGTGTCTCACGCTATAATCAATTGTAACCGTCTGTGGTCGAATTCATCAGTCGTGTCACTCATTTTGTACTGGTATACTTGTTGCACATTTTGTGGAGTGCCGGCTTTTTCTTTTTACTCTCCTTGAAAGTATTTAGAAACCTTTGAACCTCTCATGTAGTCTTCAAGTAACAATTGATTGCCAGGTCGGGAATAAGGGATGCTGATGCCAAAGTAGTTGTTTTTACTACCTACAATTTAAAACATTAATCCATGCTTTTAATATAGCAAGAATATCATACACAGCATATTAATATATAATATGTTAAAGCAGTTATCATATTGTGTGTCTACGTTTAAATACAAAAATTCGAACACTATTTTCGTAGTAAACTATACAAATTTGTAAATAAATCTATTTCTGTACACTATATTTGTAGATCATATAATATATATATAATATACGAATATTTGTATGATCTACAAATAGTGTGATTCGTCTTTATGAAATGTATATTTTAATTCGAATTTATAAAAATTCGATCCACTACGGCCAACATATTATTTTAAGAAATCAAGAAAGAAAGTAATGTATCTGGTCTGAAAATTATCAGCTGTATGAATAAAATAAAATAATGCTCTTCTGTTCGCTTTCTAAAAACAACACATTATCGCCTTTAATTCACCATCGCGGCAAGAACGAATCGAAGACCGGATGTTGCTATAACGGTGACCGGAAGTGGCTTCTTCTCTAGTCGACCACGTCGTTGAGTGATTGGCAGGTGTGAGAATCTCTACTCGCCACGCTGATTATAGATCGGTGAGATTTATTTCACGCTTGCACAGTACACAATACTTTCCTTGGTTTCATAGATCGACTCTTAATCATATCTGACAGCCGTGAAGTCAAGTTCCACACCAACAGATCACAATTCATACCAACGTAACATCCCGCCTTAATAACCGACTCTAGTAGTACCAACTTAATTTTCTACTTTTCTAGAAACTGGATCATTAGTGATAACTGATAAGGCTTTTGCGCTCTACTTTCGGGAAGTCCACGAATGTATGAAAGAACGCCATGTTGATTTTCGTTGACTAAATTGTCATTGCCCATCTAAAACGACTACTTATAACATGTCATGGAGTATCTGTGTACAATTCTACCTGAATTTAATGAAAAAACTTCTCATTCCAAAAAATACACTAAGTCCTGTACCGATCTCAGATCATAATCTATTTTCCCCTTCCATGCACGCTGTTTAACGAAAGCCAACAGATTCCTGGCGTAGCGTAAAGGCGGTCTTCCGCTTAGCGGAGTGCACAAGCCTCATTAGTTACTACCGCTGTGTTTGTATATTCTAGATATCCAATATACGGTCGTTAATTATCACTAAAATATTTGTTTCAAGTAGATGGTGAGGAACTAGCACAGTATGAAATACATAAAGTACTGTTGGACTTCAGCATTAGCTTAGTTTCATTGGGAAAACTCTACCAATTGTAGTCAGGGGCGGACTGGGATGAAAAGGCCAGGGATGAAGGGTTTTGGGGGGGGGCTCGCACGAGGTGGCGTGGCGCAGCTGGGGTCTGGGGCAAAGCCCCAGCCGCCGGAGGCACATGCGCCGATAACGTAAAACATTTTTTGGGGTTGCATTGAATTAAATGGCCTAAAATACGATTTTAGGGCGTGATTAACAGAGGCCACCCTACCAGTAGCAAAATAATTTCCATTATATTCAATTCATTACATTGAATATTTGCAATAAATATTACAAATAATTCAATTATATTTCAAAATAATACTTATAGAGTGGGGTTAAGATTTTTTTAGCAATATACAGAGAAGTATTTACATCATAGGAACTTTCTGGTAGCAGCCCGGGGGCCCGGACTGCCAAACGGTCCGGATTTGCCCAGGGGCCCGGGATGCGATCGCATCCCGGCATCCCTAGCCAGTCCACGCCTGCCTACGATGCACGGTTTAGCTGTAAAATGCAATTATAAATTGATCCCAAGGCAGCCACTAGTGTTGTATGGGAGTCTAGTGAGGGTGTCTGTGTGATGCCAGAATAAGCCCCGTTTCCCTCTACGATGCACGGTTAAGCTGTAAAATGCAATTAAAAATGGATCCGATGACAGACAGTAGTGTTGCATGGGAGTCTAGTGAGGGTGCCTGTGTGATGCCAGAATAAGCCCCGTTTCCCTCTACGATGCACGGTTTAGCTGTAAAATGCAATTACAAAATTGATCCCAAGGAAGCCACTTGTGTTGTATGGGAGTCTAGTGAGAGTGTCTGTGTGATGCCAGAATAAGCCCCGTTTCACTCTACGATGCACGGTTTAGCTGTAAAATGCAATTAAAAGTGGATCAGAAGGCAGCTACTAGTGTTGTATGGGAGTCTAGTAAGGGTGCCCGTGTGATGCCAGAATAAGCCCCGTTTCCCTCTACGATGCACGGTTTAGCTGTAAAATGCAATTAAAAATGGATCCGAAGGAAGCTACTAGTGTTGAATGGGAGTCTAGTGAGGGTGTCTGTGTGATGTCAGAATACCCCCCTTTCCCTCTACGATGCACGGTTTAGCTGTAAAATGCAATTAAAAATGGATCCCAAGGCAGCTACTAGTGTTGTATGGGAGTCTAGTAAGGGTGCCCGTGTGATGCCAGAATAAGCCCCGTTTCACTCTACGATGCACGGTTTAGCTGTAAAATGCAATCAAAAATTGATCCCAAGGCAGCCACTTGTGTTGTATGGGAGTATAGTGAGGGTGTCTGTGTGATGCCAGAATAAGCCCCGTTTCCCTCTACGACAGGGGCGGACTGGGATAAAAAGGCCCGTGATGCTGGGTTTCGGGGGGGCCCGCACGAGGTGGTGTGGCGCAAGTGGGGTCTGGGGCAAAGCCCCAGCCGCCGGAGGCAAATACGCCGAAGGCGCAAAAAATTGGTTGCATTGAATTTTTTGGTTTAAAATACGATTTTAGGGCGCGATTAACAGAGGCACCCTACCAATAGCAAAATAATTTCCATTATATTCAATTCATTACAATGAATATTTACAGTAAATATAACAATAATTTCAATTATAATTTCAAAAAAATACTTGTAGAGTGGGTTTAAGATTTTTTAGCAATAAACAGACAATTATTTATATCATAGGAACTTTCTGGTAGCAGCCCGGGGACCCGGACTGCCAAACGGCCCGGATTTTCCCAGGGGCCCGGGATGCGATCGCATCCCGGCATTCCTTCCGCGCCTGATTGTACCTACTTGGAATAATATCATAACAACACTGTCTATGTCCGGTGAATACAGTTAGCTAATGATTGGTTAGCCTACGTTGTCTGTCCGCAAGATCAACTAAATGTCAAAGTCTCCATCATAAAACGAAGACCGTTAGTACTGAGGCAATATGACACTAAGTACTAAGTAAAGCACTTAGCGTTAATGTCTTCAACGACTCAGTGAACCAACTAGAACAATTGCTGTGCGGTAGGACTTAACACTGGGCTGCGTGCATGGGTCAAAAACCTCTTGGCAAGGAAGACGAGCATAGTTTTAAGGTGTGTGAGATGGGACAAACAAGCAAACAAAACTACATGTGAAAGTGCTTTGCTTTATGCGTCTACAGGATCTAGACCAAATTGTGATGATTTAAGAACTGGGTATTGTAATAGTGTGAAATAGTAAAATAAATTACGGGTGCATTTCGGCGGCAAATTGATATCGAGCTAAACACATCCTATGACAGAATGTTCCATTCCACCATGATGCTATAAAAAAAAAATCTTTACAATATCGGTTAGATTCTTTATTTCATCTATTTCTATTCCTCCACCAGAGAAACATCAATAGTCACTGATAGTATTGTTTTTAAGGGGTTTAAGCTATAATTTGGGGTATAACCATTCATTTTACTACTGTAATAGTTCGTATTTATTTCGATACTATTTTTTTTTGTTAATTTTGGGTAGTGTTTTGTTATTGACATCATTATTTCTCAATGGCTTTGACAGAACAAAAAACGGTAAGCGTAGGTCTTATAAGAAAACCATCAGGGAACATCAGCTTCTAATGGTGTTGATTATGTTGCGCATGACTGGCATTACACACAACATTATATATACACAAAGTTTAGCTATTGAGCCGTTCAGGTTTTTTCATACGAGCAAGAAATACGATTAATCTCTAAAACTGTAACAAATGGAGCGTATCAAATATTAAACGTAAGTTATGTTAATTAAGAACAAAGGTAAATCGCTGGTTTTGTTACGGCTGTGTGATGATAAATTCAGCACTACAATATTCTATTTATATGTATGTTAATTCAGTTGTTAGATTATTGTGCTGTTCTTGTATTCTTCGTTGCAGTATATAGCTACATTACTGATAGTCACAATACTCGATAAGCTTCATTTCAGCATTTTCCTGCCTTAGTTCAGTTTCACCGGAAATGCTCCAGAACTATCAATCACAAACATATATTTTTTATATTTATCTATTTTTATCGAGAAGTCCTTTACAAAGATTTCAGAAACCGTGTATCACTCCACGACAATTGCCTCTCCCTTATTTCATTATAGTTCATAGTTCTCCTGTAAAGTCTTTTCTCATGATATGTTATGATCGCCTTCATTTGACATGTCCACAATAATTGAGTCAATTTTAAGTGGAGCGTGCAACTATTCTAAATAAAAGGATTCAATCAAAAGAGGATTATTGTCCAAGGAAAACAACAATATTTGCTTTGCAACGATCCTCTTTGTTGCTGTTCTGTCATCCGATTAGGCCGCAAGAGGTTAGACAGGTTGTAATCATTGTGAGTAAACCTACAGTAGGTAGACTAGCTACAGTTTCTGTCTTTGTATATACATACACAGTTACTTGTCCCGAAACTGCTATACAGATTCCTTCGTCTTACATGAGTGATTCGTGGCCAACCAGTGAGCTCCAAATGTAAATGCTGATCGCTGATTGGCCATGAACCACTCGTCTATGACAAACGTTGTTACAGGACAATAATACATGCAGGCAGGCTGACAGACCAACAGAAAGACATACCTAAACGGATCTGTAGGAGTCTGATTCGTATGGTCAAAGATTTGATTTATTTGGATGATTTTTCTGTGTAGATTATGGCGATTTTTGTTGCTTTACGTCACTTCTATTTGAGGGGTGTTGATTAAGACGAAAGACAATAGAAAACGTTATGCAAGATTTTAACCCACATCCCTATAGGTGGCATACGCCTATAGGACCTGCGCCCCAACCGCATCAGCCATTTTGGGCAGATATTAATATTATAAATAGTTACTGTATAAGCGGGTAGACCTCAGAACTGAGTTGATTTGATTAGCGCACGTAAATGACTGTTTTACAAATGCACGGTTGCAAAAGCCACAGACCTACTTACGGTCGGTTTTCCGGCGTGATCCTACTCTGTGGTTCCGGGAGATGAAACTCATGCACTCGCTTACCACAACAACAAAAACAACAACAACAATCGGTTTACGACACCGAACTGAAGGAGACGATTGTCCGACGGACCCGTCACCCATCACCCATCAGGTCACCGATGTCACAAAATTAGGAATAATGCATTCGTTTTTCTATTTTGTTTTGAAACAGTCTTTCATCAATTTTGGGTTCGAGAATTTTGACCCAACAAAACTTATGTCGTTTTATACAGTTAAGTTTTTTGAACTTTTTTGGCATTAGCTTTTCTCTGTAATTTCTTGGAGTATTTGGTTCTTTCCTGTATATATGCTTTAATCCTGTTTCATTCGTTTATAGTTATTAATTTTAATCAGGCATGGCTGGCTTGAAACTTTAAACAAAATGACATTTTGAATGAATCCAGTACTGTTTTCAATATCTTATGTAATGCTTTATAGAAGCCCTATTTTGTTTTTAATCAGTCACCGATAAGTGATCGCTGCTCGATGATTAGTCGTCAATAATTCACCGGTCAGTCACCGCTAAGTCACCGATCAGTCATCGGTCACGGTCATCACGTGTTTGGGGTTCACAGACGATCTCACAGAATCCCCATCTTCGCGAAACTCGGTCCGCTGGTTCCGGTTCCGGTGTGTTCCCGCGCAATCGGCCGGAAACCGCTCGGAGGATGGGCTCGGCCGCTTTTACCAGCTGTCGAAATCGCTTCCTAAGTTGACTTGACTTGACGAGGCTTGTTAATCCAGCGTTGAGCTGACTTGTTAGCGTGACTTCAAACTCTCGGTGGTGAATTTAAAAACACCGTATTAATTTTGTATTAGTTTTTATAAATTAAAAATAAAATAAAATATTTATTACGTATTGTGGAATATGGTTGTTTTCAGGTAATCTACTTGAGAGAGAGAGGGTGGAAAGGGTGGGGGGGGGGGGGGGGGGGGAAGGTGTATACTCCCAGTCGGAGAAAACTTTTATGGACAGCTATACTTACCAGTGATGGGAAGTATCTAGGTATTTGTATCTAGATACATTTTGTGTATCTATTACCTATACCTAGATACATTTCAAAATAAGTACCTTTACCTGTATCTAGGTATTTTATTTTGAAGTATCTGCAATTTTCAGATACAAGATACTTTTTTTCAAACATACCACTTGAACACAAGCAAACCCACAGGTACTTTTGTTTTTAGGTATATTGTATCTTTACCTAGGTACATTTAAAAAAAAGATCTTGTATCTGTATCTAAGTACAAATTAAAAGTACCTTGCCCAACACTGTTACTTGTTCGGGCTAAGTATCTAGCCTCTGTTTATGTTTGTTTCGTCGTAATTCAATAATAGTTTTTGTCTGACGGTCTACATGTTATAATTAATTACAGTACCGGTACTTAGGTAATGACACAAACGGTTTCACTCATAATAAGTTTTTTTGAAAGACAGATATCAACGTATCAAGTACGGTGGTCATACTTTTTGTTCCAGAAGTCAAGAGAAAGGGTAAAACTTTCTTTGCAAAGTGTTTAATCGTTGGTTTATATCTCTCATATCAAGTTGCTATTAAACCCACAAGGGTCTATCAGTGAACACGGGAAATGTGGTCCGAATCGTAACGATATTAGGGTCAAGCCAAAACATGACACCACAAGATAGTATTCTTTGACCTATTTTCTTACGTCTCTTTTACGTTTTACTCGTCGTTTCAAAGTTCATATTTACTTGCTTCTCCGAATTATGATCGATGAAATACAATATGAAAGAATGAACGATTTGAAACAGTATTTCTTCACACAAACTTGACTGATACTATGATACAATTTGTATTTGTTGATATAAGTTAATTGATCTACCCGCATAGGTATCCCTTATTTTTACCTTCTTCTACTCTTCTGGCAATTAAACTAACTGAGAAAAGATTGGTATATATTATATAAATAAATAAATTCACATTTAGAGTCTACCCACTTAGTATCAAGACTGATTTTTAGTGGGGGACTTTCATTTAAAGCGACTGAACCAACCCTGTAGGCTCCAACAGCATCGACGAGTGAGTATGAAACCCTATATCATCAAATAAAATGACCTAGTCAAAAGGGTCGTGAGATCTTATAAACAGATTCAACAACCCCACGTTTTTAACCTATTAGGTTTTATATGACACGCTTTCAGTATGAGGGGGGGGGGGGGGGGGATGTCTTATCAAAACCGGAACTTGATACGCCCTAGTATGAACACCTCGATGAAACCCTTCTAAGCTACAACCGCGACAATGTTTGTGGTCGAACAGAGTTTAACGGTAACGGATAAGTTTCCGTACACATCCCGTGTACTCGAATTTCCTATAGGTCATCGCAGGTTCAGGAAGCGCGATTAAAGTCGATCGATGATAACTGCACATGTAATATAAATCATTCAAATTGTATGTACTACAAGTTTAGATTAAGCTTGTGAATATTGTAGAAAAAAATATGCACCTACCGCTATTAGTTTTTTATTTATTGAGTGTTGAAATGCGTTGGAATTCCCTATGTTTTACATTGTAACTGAACAAAAACCTACATTTTCAATCGTATTACTTTGCGTAGCACCTTCAAAAAGTAATATTTTGTAACAAATTTTCGTCTTAAATGTAGATAACTTCATGACTAACATGAATACGTTTGAAAAAGATGATCGAACGCGATCCGTTTTCGAGATATTCGCGTTGGTGTGTCAATTTTACGTCAAATCTACTGAAATTAGAAACTATAAATATACTTTATTAATAAAAAAAAATATATAATTTCAAGAAGTTCAGTATTAAATGCTACTCACATGTAATAATTCTTGAAATTCATAATTTAGAATAAAAAAAAGTATTTTTTCATGTCCATTTAATTTGAATAGTTAAGTTGTTGTATTGAATGGGTAGTTCACTTCATCGATCGACTTTAAGGTACATGTATCTGATTTCTTCGCGAGCTAGTTTAATGCGGCTAATCGCATCCCATTCTTTTCATGTAGATAATTTTAAAACAGGTTTTTTTACACATTGAACAAGGGACATTTTCGTGGACGGTTCTAGCTGATTGTGATAATGTTTTTGAAATTAAGAGTGTTTTTAATAGACGTGTATACGTTTGTATTTGAAGATCACAAGCCCAAAAGTAGTTATTTTGTGAAAATCAGATAAAAACATGTATAACTAATATTGAAACGCTAGGCGTAATCCTTATGGCTGATGGGTCTAACCCCCGACCACCGGGCCAAGTCAACCTTAGCCATGTCGGGGGCACTGAGAACAGAACACCTGTCCATCATTTGTGACCACTGAGGTTGAACCATCCAGACATCCCTCCGTAGCTTGAGTGGCTGGATCTGGAGAGTTCAATGCGCTGTGACACTAAAACACTTGTCGTGACGTCACGCAGGTCTGGTGACGTCGCTGATTGATTGATTGATTGATTAATGAGGCTTAACGTCTGATATTTGTGCAACAATGGCTAATCGAGACGATGAGCAGGTGATAATGAAGATGAGAAAGATGACGATGAAGAATAAAGTCATATCCGAATCAGAGCCATTGTACGTCGCGTGGGTCGTCATACGGGAGTCCAGCAAGGGTGGGCAAGGCCAAGTGGGAGGAGAAATATTCAGTGGGACAGTGGGGGGGGGGGGGGGGGGGGGGAAAGGGACAGTGTCTTCTTTTGTCGCCTCTTACGACTAGCAGAGTCAGTCTGGGCCTATTCTACCCCGGGCCGAGACGGGTCTCTGGTGACGTCGTCCCCCAAATATACCTCTATACTGCATTGATGTATTAATGGTTTGCACAACCCTTATGAGGGTGACGGTGATATTTTTAGTACGTTGCCATGGAGGCACTGTCGAAGCCAATTGTAGTAGAAACAAAACGTCTCATTTCATTAAGATTAGGCGTATTTTTTTGTTTATATATATTCATATACAATTTGAGATTATTACTATAAATATATATATATATATATATGTGTATTTTTAATTGAAAACACTGCGTGTATGTAATTTATAAATTATATCTGGTCATCTTCTACGTTATGTTTGAGTCATATATGATACCATTATGGTCGCTGTAGTAACGTCTCATGAAACCTACGAATACTACAAGGGAATTTTAAGGCAGCTATGTCCCCAAATGAAGCTAAAATTGTTGATAACCATTCTTCATTTAAAAGTATTCAAGCAAGCCGTTTTGCCAAGTGTTATTGTTAGTAAAAAAAAAAAGATTTCTATTTACTGTGTCATAAACGGATTTTGCATCGTTACTGAAACAATCAAACAGTTATGAGCATGTTCGGTCGGGCCCGGTGGTCCTGTCCAGACAGTATAGTAATAACTACTGACCAGACAGTAGTAATAACAACTGTCCAGACAGTTGTAATAATACGTTTAGGATAAAAACTTCTAAGCGTAAAAAAAGAGAGGACGGGAATTATGATTTTCCGGTTGTTAACTTCGACTTAAAAACTCAATTCTTCTCAGCTTACCGCGTAGAAAACCTCTTATAATATACATTACCAAGTTAACCTATACGCCCCCCCCCCCTCCTCCCTTCCCCCCCTCTTCCCACACTTCAAGAGAGCCGAATGATGGTACACAGGAATAATAGCTTACAATGTCTCTTGTGTTTTTTTAAGCCTAATCTTATTAAGATGGCCAAAACCCAAACGTTCGTTCATTTATACCGGGATGCTGTGATAGAATATGGTGTTTTCACATGAAACCAACAGAAATTACTTCAAGGGTTCATACGTATTTATTTATTTATGTTTATTGATGAAAATCGCGCTTTACGAGCAGACAAAATAAAAATAATAAAAATAAACTTCCAGGAGAGTGATTCAGTATAATAGCAACTCAAACCAGTTATAATTCAGGATGCACTTCCCCAATTTGTTACTCGTTTAAACGTAGACCTCGGGCTGTGGATTATGTCAGTGAAGAAATTGCGCAGGAAGACAACTATTTGAATTCAGATTTTATCTGTGATAGCCATAACATAATTTAACTTTTTTTTAGAAACCGTGGGAATTTTGAGTAAATGAGTATAACAACTAAAATCAATCCTCTCATTCCGTATTCGATGTATGGTTAGCACTCTCACATTTTGTGTGGTAAGCATATTCAGTGTTACATTGACAGCATTACTTTGAATATTCCCTATAATAAGCGACAGAATTCCATTTAAACGTTGGCCACTGAAAGGCTTGAATCATCAACCGTGTAACACACCTGCCAATGTCAATACTATGTCTTGTATTTTATACCTTGTAATTTACAGTTTACGCACTTTCAGTTAACGTTTAGCGTCGCCATTCTGTCGTTTTGGCGGTACTAAAACTAGCGGGTTATCACTCTGTACTAATTTCACACGCCCACTGTTGTTTGAGGAAGACTGACTATGATGTCAGACTAATCAGATCCATCAAACATCGCCGGAGTCGTCATAAGAATCACTGCATAACATAACTTCATAACTTCGTTCATACCATAATCTCTAAAGATGATATTTGGGAGTTTACGTCACATATTTTTGCAACGAGGCTAATCCATAATCTCTAGGTACGGTTAGGGGGTACAGGGGGTTGAATAGGGGAAGGCGCGTGGTGATCGGTGGGTATTTCGATCTCAAAGAGGGAGAGAAATGTTATTTAATCATGTCTTCAATATTGTTTATAACGTTCTCAAGATTTTACTTTAAAACAAAAACCGTGAATTTCGCGCGGTTTTCTTTTTGGGAGCATCTGACCACAATAAGAGAGTTCAACCTTAGATGAGGCCGGCTATAGAAGGTAGGCTAGCAGGTGGGTATACTGTACGGTAAGGTAAGGTAGTTTCCTGTACCAAAGACACGGTCGTAGCTTCCAAGCCAAGTGTCTCGACCCACTGCACCATACTTCCGCTTGCTCTCTACGCTACACTGTTTGCAGAGGGGGGAAGACCATTGCCTTTACTCTACCTAGGGTGATGATCACATAGACAGTCTAGGGGTTTGCAAAACACCACGGGCTAGCTCAATCATTCAAGTACCAACTCAAAAGGGAGAGTGCACACAGTTCTTCCCGTCAACCTGCCATGTATCTGATGATCTTTGATTATAATGCGATTATGTTTGATGTTTTACCACGTACTCGGTGTATTAAGGGGTTGGAAGCTGTAGGGGGTTTTCGTGGGGGGGGGGGGGGCGTTTATTATATGCACGTTTTTTTTATTGCTAAACCAATCTGAAATGGTGTAGTTCTTGAAATCGTAAATTTTAATATTTTAATCAAATTTTGCGTCGTGTAATCATTATACACTAACCGTTGTATTAAACGATACGGAATTCGAAATATTCTTGCCTTCTTTTGCAAGTTCTGTCTCTGATCTGCAAGATTTGGCCACCTCATCCTTCTAATGCATGATGTGTGCCTGTCCGATACGCTTGTGGACACCCCTGTCCTCTAACATATGCTCTGGCCCTGATCTTCAAGGTTTGGTCACCCCTTCAACGAGGGGACCTGAGTGCTTCGATGTCAGGAACCAAAACCGTGAGAACTTTGCTCAGTGTGTGTTCCTATGTCAAGGACGCGACGCGATCGCATCGAATAAAAGCATGCGAATCGCACATTAAGGTGCAACCTTCCATTTTAAAACTATTTTTATTTATCTTTTTATAAGAGATTACAGATAATTGAAATTACATTTTTTTCTTTAAAGTCCCACACTGTGGTTTAGACCATGGCCAGAATAGACAGCGGGAGGCTGAGAAAACAATTATAATAATATGCTAGAGATTATTATAGCATTATGTTTTCGTAGGAAAACTACCCAGGGACAATCCATGGGCCTTTGCGACTAAGTAGGTATTTGGAATAGGTAGATATGGGCTTTTGAAAAAAAACTTATGTCATAATGAATGTATTTGTTGTTACTTTCCGTCTGTGGGAGGACTGGCTACAGCGCTGTCTGTCCGTCCGCTAAGAACCCCTTTCAACGAGTTAAGTTGGGTGCATAATTCATCGACAAAGACGCCGAAGAAACCGTTCTATGAATTTGGAAACACATAATTAAATAAACAAATATTTCTCCTGGTGGATGGACTCGTATAGGGGTTGTGGTCCGAGTTTTCCATCACTCTAGTTAGAAAGAAGAGGGCAAACATATTTCGAATACGTCATTTAATTATCACTGTCCTTCTAGTAAATCTAACAAACTCCAGGGTCCAGATTCACAAGGGGTTCCAAGTTTTTTTCTGGTCTTAACTCTAAGACAGGCATAACTTTGGACCTCTTGTAAAACCAGCCTCAGGCCACACGAAGAAGCTAATAATGCCTGGTGGGAACAAAGACGCATTGAGCATTAAAACAATATGTTTAAAAAATCCTTTCTCACATATTGGCCTGGATATGGCCACAAGTTAGGCCGGTGTTAAAGTTAAAACCATATAAAAAGACGGGATTTCTTGGGTATCCAGACCCTAGTATTTAAATCTGCGCTATAAAATGGAGCGAGTAGAGGGCGGGCCTCATACATGCTCATACATGCTCATAGATGCTCATATATGATAATACATGCTCATACATGCTCATACATGCTCGTACGAGCCTCATACATGCTCATAGATGCTCACACATGACAAAACATGCTCATAGATGCTCTTATGGGCCTCATACATGCTCATACATGCTCATAGATGCTCATACATGATAATACATGCTCATACATGATAATACATGCTCGTACATGCTCATAGATGCTCATACATGCTCGTACATGTTCATACATGATAATACATGCTCGTACATGCTCATAGATGATCATACATGCTCGTACATGTTCATACATGATAATACATGCTTGTACATGCTCATAGATGCTCATACATGCTCGTACATGCTCATACATGCTCATAGATGCTGATACATGATAATACATGCTCATACATGCAACCTCTGCCTTGGAACAAGGATTAACCCAAAAGAGCAACGAGCCACACTCGCAGCGTGAATGTCCGAGGAAGTGGCCGCGTCTTGTGTAAGGAACAACAACAATTAAAACATAAACAGGCGCAATACGTTCATCCTGGGTGTCTCACACAATGGCCAGCAGCACTAGTGCGCTCTGGCGGCCATGCGGAGACGCGTAGAAAGCTGGGCTTACGCACACGGGAATTATGCAACGACAACAACAACAACAACTGGGTCATCGCCTTGTATACATGAACACAATAACAATTATCGCCATTATTGTGTGTTTACTTTGAACATCGTTCTTTACACATTCTATTTCTTGAACTGTATTGGAATTGTCTTTTGTTTTTTTTAACTCGTACAAGTTTTCTTCGTTAACATACATAGTTTTTGTAAATATGTTTTTTCAACTACTCTGGAAACAATTATATTTTCAGGGTCAAGAAAATTTTCATTTAAATTTACTTTAAAAATCGGTACATTTAAAATTTAATTGTCGGGCCCTATTCCTGACAAAAAATGTATTCGTATTCATTGTGTCGGATTTTTGGAAACTGTTTGTCTAGAATAGTGTTCCGGACAGGGAATTGAATGCACGATTTGTTAACAATATAAAATTAATCTGGGGAATGGGTTCTACAACAATACACGAGACTCTGGCTTCACTTTTAGATGTATACTTTTCGGCAATTTCTTGGAGTACCGGCTTTTCTTTCTACTCTCCTTTCAAGTTGCCAATGTTTAGAAATGTTTACACCTGCATTCGAGTCCTCAAGTAACGTGTTGATTTCACAGTCTTGAAAAAAACTGCTGTTCACAATGCAGTTGTTTTTACCCACTCCAATAAAACATTGGTCCATGCCTCTGTATTGTGTTCAGTAATTTAAAAAGTGTTGTCAATGTTTTTGTTGTTGCTCTCGGTCTGTGTGAGAGACCGGCTATAGCACTGTGTCTGTCCGTCCGCTAACAACCCCTTTCAACGAATTTAGTCAGGAGTACAATTCGTCGATAACGACGGCAAAGAAACCGCTCTACGAAATTGGCAACAATCATACATAATGTACATAGATTATTATTATTGTTTGGATTTTCGACAATTATCTCGTATAAATTTTAATTTTAGACGCCTGAGGGAAGAGGCGGAATCAACAACTCTTTGTGAGGGCTTTGCCCGCTATAACATCACTGATTAAATGCACGTTCAAAATGTGGCTAGTTTACTAGTTGTTGAAATTGGCAACAACTCCACAACACGAAATCAAGAAACGTTTGGAAAGTTGTCGAAGAAGCAACCGAAAAACATTCTTCATTATTCCGATCCAAGGCGAGATTAGGAAGGCGCGAGTGAGAGTTCCAGAAGCGTTTCCGGTAGTGTTTATTTCCTCCGGCAGCTGCACTGCTGCGGCTTCAAGGACCTTGAGCTAACTACCATGGGAAAGTGTTTGTTTTGTGCTGCATTCAGTTGCGTAAGCAGTATTGTCATCGTTATTAGGTGAGTAATGCCATAGAGTCTTCCAAGTATAGCACCGGATAAAGAAATGCCCCCGGGTAAGAGTTCTTGCGCATGTTGGTACAGCAGAGATTACAATGCTTTGTTGGTACAAGGACAGCCACATTGTGAATCAGAGGATTTTTCCCAGAATCCGTTTTCTTAAATTGCGAAAGAGGAAAACAGAAGCAAGTAAAAAAGTATTCGAATAGTGAAGTTGATGGAGACTCTTTGGAAATTGATCATTGTGTCGTAAATTGTCAGGAACTTATGACTATTTTACGCTGGTTATAATTTTTCAATTTGTCCATATTTGTGGTTCATTTTATTTAAATACTGCAGCCCCGTATGGTTCCAGGGTAGAATTTGGCCCAGGGTGACTCTGCCAACCGTAAGACCTACCTCCACTTACCTCCCCTTACCTCGTTTCAATTCACGTCCTCCTATTTGATCCTTTCCTCCAATCAACCCCCTGCGTCTTCCGAGTACATTGTTAAACACTAGTAATCAAATCAACCACTATCATACAGGCTGATGTTTCAAGACACAAGAAAGGATTTACAAGGCAGATATTTTTAAAAATACGAACAATGTTCATTGTTAAACAATATTTATTCCATTACGTAGATCGATCCACAGTAAGCTTTGTTACTTTCTCAATACACATAGATGTAAGTTTATATCTTTTATTTTTATTCATACTTTTGAAACAAATTCATTTGATAACCATACATCAAATAATGTAGACTCAAAAGATTTTGTGTGTACTGTAGTCATTAAAGAAACAACAGAATGGTGTGAACGGAAATGAGTTTCCTAATACGCAAATCGCATTTTAAATGGTAATCACGATTAAGAAGCTAATCATGATCAAGTACTTATGAGAAACTTCGCCAAAAGTGATTAACTCGTTAAACTTTACCACCGCAAATTGCATTTTTTCTTCATTAAACGCTAACGATGATTAGTTAATAACCATCTTATCTGACTTAACTTTTGTACTATTAGCAGGACAGCATTTACACATCTATTAGTACCACTGATAACGCATTGCGTGCAAAGCTGACGAAAAAATGTCCCTCATAAATGTATAGTGCGTCATTTCATTTAGCTGATAAATCATATACTATGTAAATCAACTTACCAAGCTAATAATTTACTTGTCTATACTTTAACATAAAAATAAGATAATTATATCTTGCTTTACGTCTCACATTATTCATGAGTGACGAGTGATGAGTGGGAAAACGATACGTAACGTCCATGCCAAGGCCAGAATTCGAACCTGGAACGCAGAAACCGCGGTGTACTAAACAAATGCCTAATCGCCCGGTACAAATGTGTGTTTTGGACCGGCGGATAAAATAATTCTTGCACCAAAAACTAACACAAACATTATTTTCCAAACTTGAATAGTCGATCACTATTTTTTCTTCCAAAAACCATTTACAATATAATCTGAGTAAAAGTAAGTACAATGCACCTCCAAACACGTGTTTTGTCTTCCTTTTTTGATTATTTGATGAGGATATTTTTTAATTTTACTCTCTACAGTTTTATTTTATGTGTACGAATACAAATTGTCGCGTGTGGCAGATAAGTAGGGATCCACCTACACGTCTATTAAACACATTGTTGTCAAACCTCTACTCGAACCTCCATGATGTTCCGTTATGCGGGCGCGCTTCGCACTCGGGCGTAATTGCATAATAATGAGTTGTTACCATATAACACGTAGGAGGGGCGGACACGTGCTTGTACACGCGTACAATGACGTGTCACGTGGTTATACACGCGTACAGTGAACACGTCAGGCGAGCGGTGTCGCGTGCACAAACATCACTGGCTCTCGTTTTCACCGCTGCGATTTAGCATCACTGTAACGAGAATTGCATCTCAGTTTGAAAGTGACATTATGGATAGATGTATACTCGTGGACTCGACATTTGATTAAAACCTGAGCACAGTTTTATAATCAGGTTTAATCAGACAAATTTCAAAAATAAAAATAAAAATAGAGACAAGAAGGAAATGTTAAAAATGTTAATAAGTTGATTCGCTTCTTATGAAATAGTTTCAAAATTGGAGTAAAGGTAAAAACCTTTACCATGTCGACAAAGGGCAAAGTCAACCTTAAACACCAGTTTAATTGAAAAAATATATTAGGACTTTAAAATACGATCCGATCTTTATACTCTTTCTTATTATATTAACATTATTAATCGTAGAAAAACTACCCATGGCCAATTGATACCCGTCTTCAGGTAACTAGCAATGTACTGTGGTAATTGGAATAGATGGCAAGTATTCTCCGGGAGCTGTTAGTATGGGTCAAATCTAGCATTCGCCTTGTGACTCAGGAAAACTTCGCAAAAGTCACTAGTCAGTAGTCAGTAGTCAGTAGTCAGTAGTCAGTAGTCAGTAGTCGGGATTATAAGTAATAGGTATCACACTGGCGTCTTTCCGAATTAGAGCATCGTGTGCTAAAACTGACCCATCACTATAAGTTCACATACAATTAGTATCAGCAATACTATTACACCCGCAGAAGAAAGTTATAATACTCCAAATAAGACTCTTTGTTTGCCTTGGTTGCAATCAGCTAGGTGCAGCACTGCCCAGAAGTACATGAATGGTCATGTAAAATGCAAATCAAACGATGAGCGTCGTGCCCCGATTCCCTCGCGCCTCCCACAGTGGCCTACTTCGTTACCTACGTCGGCGAACAATGCACACACATGCATCCGACGCGTTGCAAACATGGACGCTCGGTTATATGGGTATTGGAGGGAATCGAGAACAAGATTCTATCAGACAAATTAACGACTGTGTAACTTAAGTCAGACGTTTACATCCACTTAAATAAATAGATAAATAAATTCACATTTAGAATCTACCCACTCAGTAACGAAACTGATTTTCAGTGAGAGACTTTAATTTAAAGCGACTAAACCAACCCTGTAAAGCCCGGTTTACACACCGTAATAAGGTTTAAGGTCCTAGGTTTAACGAAGTTGAATCAAGCCAGTAGCATCATGGCGTTCACATAACTTCCTAAGATTTAAGGGCTAGGAAGAAAGTTGACTTGAAACTATTCCAACTTGTTAGCGCTTATCCCAAAAATTCTTAGCCCAGCCAATGAGAGACGAGCTTTTATAAATCCGGCCAATGGTAGCGATCCTAGTAAATCAGTTTGGAAAATACTTTCCTTAGAACAAAATATTAAATGTTAAACCTTAAACCTTATTCCGGTGTGTAAACCCACCATAAGCTACGAACACCATCGACGTGTGAGCGATAGCCGATAACCAATCAAAGATCGATATTTCAAACGTATTTAACTTGACGTTCTTGGAGGTTAGCCACATGTATATCTTACATAGTAAGTATTTGTCGTTCTAGACGTTGAATAGATTTTAAATTTGATCGAATTTGTAAAAATTGGTGCATTCACATAAGAAAGTTATCAGATAAAAATAGAAAAATGTCCACTTTCCTACCATCTAATTGAAAAACGTCCATTAGAGATATAATACTATTTACAGCGCGTGTGACTAGACTGCTTTCAGGAATATGTTGATTTTCGTTGAAGCATCGTGCATGGAAAGGGTATAAGATAAGGATCTGAAGTTGGTATTAGACTAGTTACGTTGGGACTATAATACAGTACATAAAACTTCTTTCCCATCAACACATTTTCAAGAAGTGAGTGAGCATTTAGTTTTTGAGTTTCTCGTTGTGTGAATCTAGCAATGACGCCTCTGATGACGTCACACGAGATGACGTATGAAGACTGACGCGAGCGCGCTGTTTAAATGATTAATTAATGAGTTCTCCCAGCTTCAATCGCACGCAGCACCACTTAACGTCGTGAATAGAGTTTCCACGCGATGTTTTTCCTCCATGTTTATCTTGGCGTGATTCTTCAACAAAAGTATAATTAAAATTACTTTCAAGTTTTAATTGATGTAACTCGTAGGTATGTAAATATGTGAATGTTTTAAAATAAAACCACACTTTCTAATTAAAATATTTCCAACAATAATTATAACAGCTAAACTAGGGATATAACTATGATTTAATTCGTTTTAAATGGTCTACAATACATAATAGAATTGAATAAATGGCCATGACAATGTGAAAGGAAAAAATAGTAGAAGCAGTTTAAAATGGAATATTTATAATAGATATCCAGGATGTAGGTTGTTACTTGTAATGGATATGTAGAAATGAAAAGACTATCAGATAAAATTAAGAGATATTTCAAATCAATGGATTGATACTATGAAAAAATACGATTACAAATACTTGACATAAAATCAGTGTAGTATGTAGTAATGCCTATAATGTATTCTTATTTCTACCTCACCGCACAAAACAATAAAATATACTTGACCAGGGACAACTATAACTATTTTACGGTCATAACAATGTTTATTTTTATTATTATATTGTTGTGTAGATGGTTGAATGCTGTCTTGTAACCTACTTTAAGATTGAGTCTGTATGGAAGTATCAGTACTAAACCAATTGCTTTACAGCTCTTGCAGTTACAACTCATCATTACAGTCATGTAAGCAGCATAAGTCGATGCACAGGTATCCGTGTCGTCTCGATTGGCCTAGTTGCAAAAATACATACGGTTTACGATCGCTTGACTTGTGAGTGTAATAAATGTAAATTGCCCTGGAAGCTTACATTGGAATGACTCTGTGCATTCATGCGGTCTGTAATATAAACATGACAATAAAAGGTTTGATTGTTTATAGCTGGTTATATAGACTGTATAACTGTTCGTCTTTTATGTCTTTACAATAGGTTCTTGGCGTTCTTATATAGATTCACAAGGGCGGCCTTTAAGAGCCTCATTAGTTACGCTTAGTGTGATTAAGGTTTTTAGATAACCAATAATATATGGTTGTAAATTAAGGACCAGGACTAAGGACCAGTTTCAAGTATAGACGGTTGGAACTAGAAAAGTAACTAATTGAGTTGGTACTATTACTATATAATAGTGTATCTCTCGTTTTTCGGATTGGCTCTTGAATTTTATTCAACTATTATTATTTGTTTGAAACACATCATGAGATTCGATTGGGTGAAAAAGAGAATCATCTTAAAACCAACATTATTCTATAAAATAGGTCACAATCGAGATTTGGAAAAGCTTTATCGTGTTCTTTAGTTTGTAATTTGCATGTTCTTGTTCCGTTTTAACTATTCTGTCGATGTGTTTACATAACTTACTTCGGCTGAGCAAAGAAGTTGCAAAGAAACGTTGATGTTCAGTCAACATTCGTGTTGGATCTTGTAAGTTCAGCGTTAGTGTCTAAATGCAGTTATGACAAGGTCTCGGATACAGGGAAGGGGTGGGTCTTCTGTAAAGAAGCTTTATTAGGTATTAAGAGAAGCAGGGGCATGATTCATAACACGATTATATACATATGAAGTATATATAAATACATTTGAAATCACCAATAAATAAGGCCTACATTTGTATCTACCCTCTAATTTACAAAAACTGACGTTCAGTGGGAGTTTTCTGTAAAATATCGTGCGAGACAACATACAAAGTATATCCAAGGTCTTCGTTTTTCAACAAGGATCAACTTTACATTGAAAAATGCATAATAACATGTATGATTGCATCCTAAGTGTATTTCATGTCTTTGTTATACACATTCAATATTTTCTTCTACCAATAAATTAGTTATGCCTCTGCTTCTTCTAAGCGTAGTACGCGCAAAGTCAAGTATATAGAATAGATAATAACAGACGCCGCACGCGTTTATATAAATGAAGTTGCTGAAGCATAAACTAGTACTTTATGCAAACCTCTCATTCGAACAATAGTATAATATTCTTCACGTTTTTATCCAAAGAATATGGAAATCACGGAAAACAATTTACTGTTGTTTTAACAAAAGCGAAGAATTCTTAATTATTACGATACAAAATGTTTGAATACCGTTTCGACCTAATTCAGAGATGAGTTATGGTAGTTAAAATTATATTTAAATGCTTTCAAATCGTTTCAAGAAAGAAGCATCATGCAATATTGAACATAATGAATGTTCTTAATTCTTATGAACTATCTGGGCCTTCTCTGTTTTTTTTTCATCTGTTATTACAAGCTTTTGGTGTTTGTGTTCAACTCAAAATCTCCTAATATCTATACTTACAGTTCGAAAACTAAAATATCCAGAGATATAACGTAAAACTCTTTCTGATACTGGTAATTTTTTGTATTTGTTACCATCTTTTAGAGTATTCAAAAATAAATAGTATTTTCATTATTTCAACCTTCAAAAATGAGTATTTTTGTTAGTGGAGTTAGTCAAACTACTTAATTCTTCGTTGGGAAACAACCCAAAACACAACTTGTTCCTTTCTAAGTTATACATTAGCACGTATTTAGTTAGTTGGGAAGAAACATCCGCGGTCTTTACTAGTATTCAATCCGTCTATCTCTGAGAAATACAAAAACAAAACAGCGGAAATCAAACCGGCGGCCTTTCAGATTAGAGCCTCCTGTTCTAGCACAACCATCTCTATCGAAACACATAAAATCCAATGCGGAAATGGAAACAACGTGGCAGATGGACACATTCTTACTTGATTCAATTGACCTCGAAATCACCGGCCAGTAACCACGCAAAGGAATAATCATACATCGTATTACAGACCTACGAATGAATCCCTAGCCTCATTTATCCATACGTTTTCACTATACTTTCTTTGCACAACTATTTCATACAAGCCAATTAACACAGTGCATTCGCTTTGTGCTGTTGTTAGAGTTTAGTGCAATGCGAAGGTTAATAAATACGAACAGTTGAGATAATTATATTGGCGTGAGCACCAACCATTACAATTGGCTAGATAACCTAGAAAAACTTGATAGACGTGTTCTCAAGAAAAATGAACGATATTTTTATGTACAACAGTAATTTAATAAAGAGCATTAACAGATCTTGGCTTCAACTTTGTTGTAAAAACTATTTATACCTCGAAGTGTTGATATACACTATCAATCATAAGTATATTGGCATCCACGAAAAATATCGCTTCGTGTTATAGATATCAGTGAACCAATACTTTTTAATATGCGCTACAAAGTTTCATAATTATTTTATTAAAAGAAAGGTTTACAGTGTATTTTTTGTGACAACATTTGTATCTTGTGCGGGTAAACATAGATGAACCTCAAGTGCGTGTTTTAAATTAGAAGTGCTACAAATAAATGTGATAAGAAACTGCTACTTCTTCGTGTAGCTCCAAGTCCATGAGAAAACATCTTAAAACACAAACCATAGTTTAAATCAGCCACTATTTGAGCTGTCTCAATAGCCTCTCAATGTAAGCTGATAATAACTAGTTTCAAAACACGAAATTATAGCAATGCGACTAAGTTATACATAACTAATACATCCAGGTTACATATTTTTCAAAGACGTTAAATGCAAATAATATGCAATAACTTTGAAATGTGTCCTGGAAAGTTGATTAATTTATTGCTGGTGTTTTAATAAGATGTACCCAAAAAAGTATTATACAACACTACTAGCAAATGTATATTAAAGAAAGATCTTGTACAGTAAATTCATATTTATACGATTATTTCTTTCTTTCTGTTTTTGTTTTGTCAAGCTTTTTATGCTCTCTAATCTGTTAAAACTAACTATCTGGTTGTCCTCTAATTAAATCGGCAAGCATGAGTGATTGATTTCATTATGTTTCCGCCGTTCCGTCTAAACGCACTCGGAGCAGTTCAGAGCTGTTCAGAGCAGTTCTGAGTTGTTAAGAGCTGTTCAGAGCTGCTCAGAGTAGTTTAGAGCTGTTCATAGCTGTTCATAGCTGTTCAGAGCTGCTCAGAGCAGTTCAGAGCTGTTCAGAGTAGTTCAGAGCTGTTCAGAGCAGTTCAGAGCTGTTCAGAGCTGTTCAGAGCTGTTCAGAGCAGTTCAGAGCTGTTCAAAGCTGTTCAGAGCTGTCTAGAGCTGTTCAGAGCTATTCAGAGCTGTTCAGAGCTGTTCAGAGCTGTTCAGAGCTGTTCAGAGCTGTTCAGAGCTGTTCAGAGCTGTTCACTCCGCTCAAGCCTAGTGACCCAGATGACCTTAAAAACATTCATCCAGCAATGTTGTTCTCACCGCAATTCGTCACAAGATCCGAGCGACGTGAATTGAAGATCATTCACGCATTTCGATCTCCGTAAAAAAAACAGATTCTCAGGAGTTTATTCCAACTTCCGTTGTTCTATTTGCTAAACAATCAAAAATACAATCGATAGTTTCCAGTCCGTGACATTGCAATAGTTTACTACAGATCATGTTTACAAATAGAAGTAGTTTTAACCACAGTTTTAAGGAAACACTTTTCGGGTCATGAACAATTTGAAACAGTAGTTTTATAAGCACCGATCATAATCATTTTATTAAAATACATTGTATGTCACATTTTTCAATGGTTAATTTTGTCTAATAGAATTCATGTATTCGATATATTCAATGTACTTGCCCTGAAGCAACCTTACTGATGCGTTTATCGTAGACGAATGGTTCTATCGGTATATGAGATGGAGGGCCTCATCCTTTATCTATACGAGTCACTCATAATTATGAGGAAAGCATCCGTAAGGTTGTTTCGAAGCAAGTATACACTTTTTCGTTCCTGTTAGTTTTTTGTTCGTGGATCATTTTATCTCAACCATATAAATTCCATGATGCATTCTTCATTTATCGTGCAATTTAATTGCGTTTAATTTTCATTAGTCTAGTCCATTTCATCTCTGTAATCAACAGCAAAAGCGCTAGCACGCTCTAGCCGTGCCCCAGCTTCCCAGTATCTAGAGCTCACGGTTCGACCAATGTTAAGGCAAAGGTTATGAGAACACCCGCCTTGCTTGGCACGACCAACTAACTGAATGAGGCCCGCGATGATTAGAAGAAAACATCCAATAGTTTCACCATTCACCAGCTGCTGCATCCACTCTTGTCATATCCGCAATGGAGAGTGGATTATGCATGCATGCATGCATGCATGGAAAGCTGACATAGAAAATGTGTTGCTACGTGAATTATTAGTTTTAAACTTGTTCATTACTACTAAGTATAATTTTTTTTGAACGATCAACTTCACGAAGATATTTAATTTAATCTTGCTTTACACTATATACATATTAAGTTAGTTGCAAATAAGCATATTTGTGAGTGCCTCCAACAAAATATACAAACATATCCAAAAAGAAACACTAAATTCTCAATTTCCGAATGGATTCTACATCTAAAAGTGAATCTACTGATAGACTTTAAAATTTGAATAATTTTCTTTGTAGTTTTTCGTGAGAAATTTTTCGTATGTTTAATAGAGACTAGAGCCGTATATTTTTTGTGTTCCCTACGGTCAATGAATGTTTGAATGTCCTAATTTATTATCCCTTGTGAAAAGTACTCGTATTGTCTTACCTTGGGCTTGAGTGTTGAGGAAAATAAAGCCTAGTATTAGTGTCCATTGCAGATGTCGGTTTGTTCCCGAGGAGTAGGGCGCCATTACACCTCCTCATCTGCGTCTGTCCGTCAGTGACACCTTAGAATCATCTGCAATAACACACACAACTCGTGAGAACACACACAACTCATAAGAACACACATACAACTCATAAGAACACACACAACTCATGAGAACACACACAACTCATAAGAACACACACACAGCATTGTAGCGACGCAGGACACGTTCGCGTAATACTAAACCGCCGTTATTTTATTGATATCTTGAGAAAGTTTCAAGATATTGAAAAAAAATTCGTAGCAGTGATTTGATTTGATATCAGCTTAACAATGAATTTTACAACTTTCAAATATTGTAATTATAACTATACTCTTATAATCTTATTTATGTAATTAATTCAACAATTTAAGATATTGAAAAAAGGATTCACACGCAGGATTTGGTTTAGTATACTAACTACGAATTAAAACATTTCCAAATATTGCGATTGTTACAATTGTAATTTATGTTACAATTATGACAGTCATGTGCAGCCTGAAATGGATATAAAACTGTTCACTTGGTTGTTTAAGCGCAGCTATATCGTGAGTACTAAACACACATGACAGAGGGTGAGAGATAGGGTAAACTAGACACCCCTGCTCACGCAACGCGATATAGATCTGAAGAGTATTTATTACATAATAACTAGACCCACCTCCCTAGCCCAACCAACGTTCGGGTTATCAAAATAATCACGTTCGGTGGTGACCCGAGCAAAGTGGAGTAATAACAGTCGGTGTTCGCGGTCAGTCGTAATTACATTCGAGTAGCCAACCGCGCTGCGTGGGTGTGGGTCATAGCACGGCCCAGTGGAGGCGCACGCTCGCGAGGCGCAGGGGGTACTGTGTTATAGACACGAGCCGTGGGGGACACTGCGTGGGTGTGGGTCATAGCACGGCCCAGTGAAGGCGCACGCTCGCCAGGCGCAGGGGGTACTGTGTTATAGACACGAGCCGTGGGGGACATTGCGTAAGAGGTGCGAGCCGTAGGGAACACTGTGTTATAGACACGAGCCGTGGGGGACACTGCGTAGCCACCGCGTGGCGTGGGGGACACTGCGTAAGAGGTGCGAGCCGTAGGGAACACTGCGTTGTAGACGTGAGCTGCGGAGGACACTGCGTAGCCACCGCGAGCCGTGGGGGACACTGTGTAAGAGGTGCGAGCCGTGGGGAACACTGCGTCGTAGACGCGAGCTGCGGGGGTCTCTGCGCCATAGACTGGACGATTTGTGGGGGGCACTGAGCTATAGACGGGAGCTGTGGGGGGTACTGCGTGATAGGCACGAGGTGGAGGGTACACTGTGATATGCTGAGTGACACTGACAGACAAGAACTGTCGTGAGTCACGGGGGACACTGTGCATGGGGGCAGGTCGTAGTGAGAGCTCTGAACGATAGCCAATGTTTCGGGTCGTTTGTCTTGATGTTTTAAACTTTAACTTAACTACTTAAATATGTTTCAGGGTTTGATTCCTGGTTGTGGCAACTACTTGTCTAAATTACTTCAATTTACCAATGAGGCTCTATTCTAATGTACGTATTAGCGGTGACTTTGTGGACGGTGGTACAAAGGGGTACTTATTTAGCCTCTTGCAACGATGTCATCATTTTCTCCCTTGACTCCAACCCCTTCCTCCGTCGACACGCAATTGCGTCGACACGCAATATGAGTGGCAGCTCACGAGTCTTCTATGTGGAAGAGTTTGCTCGATCACTAAACTAAACTCCGCGAGCCAGAACTTCAAATGTAGCCCATTTGCGCTTTCATTCACAGCAAAATACTGTCGTTTTAAAGAAATTATGGAGATAATAATCGTCTGCGGCTGATAATATCGAATGTAAGTTTAGATTCGTTTATGAACAACTGACATCGTCGTTAGTTCTTGTCTTGTGTTGACGACGAGAGCAACCGAGCAAGCAATACTGGTGGTACACACCAATAAACAAATAATTAGCATTCTTGTAGATTTTAGTCCATGTAAATTGTAAACGGTCCTTATATTCAGTTTTTGACCCGTCTTGCTACGGAAGCTGCGCTAATATGTAAAGTGGGGACGGACGTTCCTAAAACCGGTTATATGAATAACTATAATCGATTTAATGGAGGATCATAATTAGCTCCAAATTTCACTGTCATTAGAAAATAGTATTTTTGCACCAAATGAGATTTAGAACTTAGATAGTATTCTACTATATAAGGCAAGCTGTGAGCTAGATTTTTAAGATAGTGATGTTGTTGATTGATTCTTTTATATCACTCATAGGAACTCTCCCCATAACTCAAAGAAATTTCACTTACGATATATTTTAAGCTGCGTAAATAATTTTGTTTGATAGTGAACTTGCTGTGAATATATAGGGTAGTTTCCCCAAAAGTTACGTTTATTTTAATCTCTCCTGGATTTTGTGGCTGGCTTTATGCCTAGCAGAAGTATAATTATATTATACATTGTTTATGGTCGCCCGTCCAAATTTTGAGTATATTCCTTGTTTATTTTTACCATTACGACATTGCGTAGATAGAAAGATCCTGAATTAATAATCAATAATTTAAAATATGACAAACTGAATACAACAACAGTGTAAAATATAGATAACGCTTATCTTTGTTCTATGAATACAACCATCGATACTCAAATAGTGTTTGAGAGCATGTTTATGTTTTAAAATAAAAATAAATGTAAAAAACAGATGCGAAAATCGAAATGAAGCTCAAAACGCGAAAAATCTCTAGATATTTAAACTGTCTATCTACACTCACACACAACACAGACGAGGTTTGTACAAAATAGACTCGTCTACCCGAAACGGTCCCGCACGGTTGAGTCTACCTCATGAATGTCCCCCCAGGCATGGCGCCCTAACGGCACTTGACGGCACTTGTTGCACTTACTTCAAGGAAGGCACGCGCCACGCAGACTTATACCCACAGACCACAATACAAGACTAGCGATGAGAATAATGTCCGACGCAGCTTTATATAATTGCGCTATTATTACTATTAGTCATACAAGGAAGAGCGAACTAATATAGGCTGCGGCTTTCGAGTAAGTGAATTGTGGTAAATGCGTTTTGTGATAGACCGAAACTCAAGGCAAAAGTTTCGGTAATCTAGACAAAATCAAAAGTTATAATAGTATTGTTAAGGTTAATTTAACTTTTATCAAGGAAGCTATTAATCCATTTCCGGATTTTAATACAAACTTAAAGATAATGAACGTTGTTGATCATTTTTTTTTTTTAATATCACAATCCCTTCTTATCAATTAAGTGAACTGTAAAATGCTCAAATTTTGCTGTATAGGACATTGCTGCACCCATTGAAATATAAGGTGTGTTTGTGATCCAGAAAATTCAAGTTAAAGTTCATCAGGTTGTTCGTTAGTCCTAAAAATGAAAAGTCGGTATAGCATCGAAAAGATTAATACTTAATAGGGTAATGATTATCCTTATCACGGAAGTTGATATTCCATATCCTACTTTAATAAACTCAGAGATAACGTTTGTTCATGAATTATACATTTGTTTAATTCCTGTTAATAATAACTGTACTCTTGAAGCCCTTTCTATACTCTATGCAGCTAATAATCTAATTAATGTGATATCGTTAAGTCTTGTATTTTTTTCAGTCTGTGCTAACTGTAAGGAAGACGTTTTGTCCTTCATTGAATTACGTGTTGCTCTTAATTTATATCAATGCCAAAGTTGTAACAAAGGGTAAGATTATTAAAGGCAATCAAGAACATTTATGTTTCACGATCATTTATATTTTTATTTTTATCAGACAAATACAAAATACAAACATTCAAAGTATATAAGATATATATTCTAAACATGTATTAAAAAGGCAACAATGCAAGATGCGCTTAAAAAAACAGTTTTGGTGAAAATTACTAGATAATTGTGGAAGTTTGACGGGCTGTCATTTGGAAATTTGGTAATTTCAAACAAAGTATCGGTTTGTGAAAGAACTTGAGTATATTCATTTAGTTTGATTCCTTCCAATTAACCTCAATTACATCTGGTTTACGAATATTTAAACAAATCTGCGTGACATACCACAGATTTTGAGATAATTACGGAAGTTTGACGGGCTGTCATTCGAAAATTACGTTCCCTGTAGCCACACATAGAAGCGATTTGTAAAAGAACCTGAGTATATTCATTCAAAATGATTCGTTTAAATTAATTTCAAATACATCTACTTTAAGCACATATGACATATGAATATACCTGCGTGACATTTCACAGTATGTTAGATAATTACGTAAGTTTCAAGGGCTGTTATTCAGAAATTACGTAATATCAAACAAAGTATCAATTTGTAAGAGAATTTTAGTATATTTATTTAACTTGGTTCCTTGTAATCAATTTCAATTGTATCTGTTTCAAGTATATATAAACAAACCTGCGTGACATACCTCAGATTTTGAGATAATTACGAAAGTTTGACCGGCTGTCGTTTGAAAATTACGTTCACGCATGGTCACACATAGTAGCGATTTGAAAAAGAAACTTAGCATATTTATTTAATATCATTCGTTTAAATTAATCACAGAAACATCTTATTTAAGCATCAATGAAGATATCTGCGTGACATATTACAGATTTTTAGATAATTACGTATGTGCATGTCAGGGGCTGTCATTCGGAAGTTACGTAATTTCAAACAAAGTATCAATTTGTAAGAGAACCTGAGTATATTAATTTAATATGATTCTTTCAATTAATCTCAATTACATCTGTTTTAAGTATATATAAACGAACCTGCGTAACACCACAGATTTTGAGATAATTACGGAAGTTTGACGGGCTGTAATTCGAAAATTACGTTGTCATATAGTCACACAGTAGCGATTTATAAGAAAACCTGAGTATATTCATCTAATCTGATTCCTTTCAATTTATATCAATTGCATCTTCTTTATGCGTATATAAGCAATCCTGCGTGACATACCACAGATTTTTAGATAACTACGTAAGTTTCAGGGTCTGTCATTCGGAAATTACGTATTTTCAAACAAGATATCGATTTTTAAGATAACCTGAGTATACTCATTTATTTTGGTTCCTTCCAATTTATCTCAATTACATCTGTTTTAAGTAAACTTTGCTATTTCAACAACAAAGTCTTTAACGACTCGTTGATGTGAGTGTAAACGAGAAAAGAAGAGCATTGCTAAGAAATAAGAACGCATTTTGGCATCTTGTTTTTAAATTATGCTAAAAGTTACAATATATTTAAAAAAAATGAGTATTTAAAACGAATATGTACAAGGTATATGATGGCCGGCAATTTTTAAGGCAAGATACAACTATTTTTACCGCACGTATAAGATATATGTGTGATGTGTGTCGTAGTATAGAATTAGTTTTTTTGTCAAATGCTTCCTTTTTTATTTAGGTAAACTTTCCATCTTCAAAAACAGATACCTCGAGGCTAAACACATTAAACGTAATTAAGTTTGGATGCCATTCACAAAACAAACCACTTTTAATAATATAAGGTTTCACAGCGTCAAATTGATGAGATGAAATGAAATAGAATTAGAAACCATATTATTTTAAACCGGTTGTATACAACGGTAGCAAACATGAAATGCAGTCTTGGAAAAGAAACTAACATGTATTCAAATTACTAACCTAGTTATTTTTTGTTCTTCAAGGTTAATTTGGAGTTAATAATTTAAGCTCTGAAATTTGAAAAAGCCTTGTTTTACGATATATCTATGTCTGCGTTGATTAAGTTTACCAGTGAGGGAAAGTGAGCCAGCTCGAATAGGGTTTGTATTAATATTTTCGTCTTGTTTATTAAATGAATATCGATAGAGAAAAAACCTTAATACTACCCCATTACTCAGAGGTTTTTCGGTACCATTCAAGACAATAACTCGGTTACTAATCCTGACTGTGTAGTTTTCTTTTTCAATTTTAGCCCATGCAGTAATAGGGCAAACTCGCGGGATAAAGTCATACACATTTCTCTTGTCATCCATACTGACCCGACTAATGTGTGTTGGATCTGATTCGACGAACGTCATAAGACCTACCTGTAGACAGTAGAGTACGTCATAAAACAACAAGAAAAGTATTTTTAATAGTCATATTACTTCTTGTTTGAATCTATCCAGAGCTCCCCCCTGACTGTGTTTGTATGCACATTACACATCAATAAACATTAACAACATCCACAGTGACCCAGAGTGTGTCTCACTTTCACACAACTTAAAACCTTCCAAAAACAAAACAACACACAGGTATAATTTAATTAACTGATCCACATTTATTAATAAATGCGTTCAGCGTGTTTGTTTTCTCTGCAATCGACCGACTGATTTGAGCAACTTGTTGCGTGGGAAACTTTGCGCAGCTTCACAGCTGATTGGGCTGATGTTGATAGAAAGAGAAGGTTAAGAGATGAGATCTGTAAGTAGATCGCGCTACGTTCCGGTCCATTCACTTTCACACCTACCGTGCGCTGTGCGTGTGTTTCTGATAGGTATTATTGCGCCGATGATACAGATTAATAACCGGAACAAATCCTTGATTAGACCATTGACTTATAATAATTATAGTGGGGGGACCTGTAAAATTGCTGGAGAGCGCGTTTACGCTATTAGAAATAAGCGTCAATTTTATAGTTTTTATTGCTAAGCAACTACAGACCTTCTGAAATAGAAGACAAAGTTAAATAAGCGGCTCACAGCCGATTATTAGGGATAAAGTTTAGTGGTGCAATGATTTACCAACAGATGCAGGTCCAGTAACGCAGTTATAAGATAACATGATTAAAAACAAAAAAAGGAAAAAACTATACTACTACAAAAGATTACTATTACTTATTAAAATGGAAACATAGTAGAACAGGTAAAACGTTTATAAGACCTAGTAATTGGACTGTACACTGTTCCTTGTCAAGATAAAAACAATTAAAACGACAATATTTCGAACCCTTATCAGAGCTCTTCAACGTGTGGTTTTCCCCTGTTGAAGAGCTCTGATAAGGGTTCGAAGTATTGCGATTTAATTGTTTTTATCTTGACAAGGAACAGTGTACAGTCCAATAAATAGGTCTTATAAACTACTATTACTACTTAACTATTTTATTTATGCAATTTCTGTTACAAAACTATAAAAAAAAGTTATATTGTTAAATATTCTTTGTACTTGTTGGTTATAGTTTTCCCACCTTGACCGAGAATCTCAGCAAATTACCAGTGCCAGGAATCGAACTGGCAATCTTTGTATCTTCGTCCCGCGCTCTACCACTGAGCCACTTCTATAGGTTCGATATGCAACAATTATGTTCATATTAGGCTGCACAGTTAGAACAATGAGATATCGAACGCACTCCTTTGAGCTGTGGGAACATGAGGGTCTCAAAACCTGAGTTCTTCTCACCAGCTTTCGTTGGTCCAACATCCAGTGTCGTGTTAGCTTTCGAGAGGAGAGGAACATATTTGTGAAAACACAATACAAAAAAATAATTCGTTGTGTATTTTATTCGCTACTTTTCTATACCATGTTAGGTATATAGTTTGAATATAATATGAAACAAATAATTTACACATGCTGAAAGATGAGAAAAAGAAAGTATTGTGCATTCTTTAAATGTGACATTACACGAAGAAAGTATTTCACTTGTCACCTTGAAGACATGATATTTAAAACAATTCCAAAAAATAGGGAGAGCTATTTTTTTACAGACCTTGATTTTATGTAAAGAACATGACGAATGAGAAATAGGGTGACTAAAGATAAAGACAACCCTCTCTGCGAGCACCGATCACCGGGATGAAAGGAAAGACCCACCTCGACCGGATAAACAGTGAATCAGTAGGGTTGTTACGTTTCGAATAATGTATTTCATTAGAATTGCAAACTATACTATTTCCAACGTAACTACCGCCCTTATCCCTGCCCCATTCATGGACCGTGATTGAGCGAAAATCAACTGATTCTGGGCGTTCCTTCACACTTTCGTACAGGTCTAGTCTTCTGCTTAGTAGAATGCACAAGCCTCATTAGTCACAACCGTTGTGTTAGAAATTTACAGGTATCCAACCCAATATCGTAAATTATCCCTAAAGAACCTGTTCCAAGTAGATAGTAGAACTATAGAAGTAGACAAGGTAGTACTAAAAACACCGTAGGACTTACACAGTTAAAATTGTCTCGATGTTGTTCAATTTCAATTTCAATTTCAATTTATATAATCCGTAGACATATACATAATACATGTATAGACAGGACATCGTCAATATAAAAGATATCTTAAAACAAATGATACACAACAAAACAAAGACATTTATTGATATAATAGTATTTTAATGCGTACTATAAACGTTAATTATTAGCTGTTTAAGATTGATTGATAAGCCCAAATATCAATCAATCTTAAACAGCTAATATTTAACGTTTATAGTACGCAACATCATTTTATTCAATGGGTTGGGCAGGGGAGTAAGAAAAGAATTCATCCAGTTCAACATCACGTCACGCCCATTATTACATATTTGCCAGTTAACGAGAGTGATTTTTATAAGTCAGTACTGTTGGTATCGGCTGTTTCATAAACATGAGACTAGTTATTTTGGGGGCAACTTATTAACCCTATTGGTTCACAATGTTAGAAAGACAGGGGATTCCGATGAAAGAACAGAAACGTAGCCCGGGCCCCTCTACACACACACCTCACTGTATGCCCCTGCCCTTGCTAATTGGACACCACATGATAATTACTCCGTTGTATAGTGTGTAGTCTACAAGTAACTTTCCCTGCTAAGAACCACGCACAGTTTCCACGATCTCTGACCCCGAATCTTCCGCCGGCCTTGAATCCCATACATACAAGAAGACGTCGGCGAGCTGCGATCTCGTCCAAGCGTGGCTTGGACTGTCTGAGGGGATGATAGCTTGCTTGGAGTTAAAATCATCCCTTCGCGCCTTTTATCTTTGAATTACTCACGTTATCAACTCTCTTCTCTTTTCCTCTTTAACCGTCTCTCTTCTCATTCTTATTAATTTAATAATTAATTCATTTATTCGTGCCGACTCTCTTTGCGACCTGAACGCCCACCACAAAGGCGGGGGGGGGGGGGGGCCTAAACCCCTACCACTATAGATTCCCCTAACGATGACCGCGGCGATGCGTGATGGAACTGATTCGGCAGACGTCATATTAACTAACACTCGAGTACGTCGCTAAACTCAAAATATTTATATACAACAGTTACTCGACGGATAGCCGTAACCTCCTCCCCCCACCCCCCAAACACCGGTTTAATATGATTAGGAATCATCAAGCCCAATTCAATATGATGAAATTCAATTATTAAACAAATAAATCAAACCGCTCCAACCTTAGCACCAGCGTTCTAGGGTGAATCCTGCATGGGTGATTGCCTTGTGTGTATGACTGCTCTCCAGCAGAGGTAGGCCTATAGTCCTACGTGTATGACTGGCCGGTGCAAGACAATGACGCCGGACGCCGGCGAAGAAAGTGACGTGGGAAATGGATCGTCCTCTCATGTAACAACGCGCAGACCCCGGGAAACACGTTTAATAAAATGTAAACCAATTAATAAAAGAACGAACAAGCCAGCCAGATTCCCAGAGATAGATTCGAAGAAATGTAAATCTAGATATCTTCCACGGAATTTAAATTTAAATAAACACAGTGGGGCAAAGATATACGCCCACTTTTCACTGATGAATTCTCAGAAAACACAAATGTATTTTTCTCCATTTACTATTATTTTTGTTGTTTTATGACGTACTCGACAGCTAGGTCATATGACGTTGGTTGAATCAGGTCTATCACACATCGCCGGGGTCGTCATAAGAGGACAAATACATCGGGTTTGGTACCCGTTTAGGTCGCAAAGAGGGTCCGAATGAATGAGAATGACACTTTTTTCTAAGATATTATATAGCTCACATTCAAAAAGTGTACTCGTTCTTATATTCACGTGCCCGAACACGTTGATGTAAGGTTGGCCAAGCGGAACTATTGGCCGGTGCCGGAACTAACCGTGGGCGTAGCTCACTTTCAGAATAGGGGTGACTGTTAGGGTGCGTACGGATGCAATCAATAGTTTTTTATTATTATTGTAGTGGTATCTAAACACGGTTCTTGAGATTCTGATCACAATCACAGCGCTATAAACAAGTACGATGTGCGATAGATCAAATCAAGTGTAGGAGAAAACCCTTACTAGAACACTTCAGCACTCAATTTTGTATACGTTATAACTTATAACCATACTGATACTGAACGTTATTTATTATGAACCATTGTACTAATTAGTTCGTAAACATGTACGATACCAGGTTTTAAAATGCACCTAAGATTATCGATTAATAAAGAGAAAATATAAGAGTACTAATAAAAAGAAACTATACAATCAAACTTTCATTTGCATCTGTTGTCATCCGCACAACACAATATCGTTGAGTTGAGGACGCAACAAAGATGTGAAACAGTAGGTTTGAATGGAAGAACAGAAGACATAACGAGCTCAAATTGACGTTGAAAATTATATTTTATCAGTGATTAGCTAGATATTTATTTTATACCTACATAGATGATGAAAATGCATGATTTGATTAAGATCCAAAATGCGGGACAATTATTAAAGTGGTCCCGGTAAGTTGTTATTGAGAGAATGCGCGCACTTTTCTTGATTAAAAAGTGAAATATGAATCATAGTTCAATATCTCTCCCCTTACCCCCCTCTCTCCAACATTAACAAGCTTTTTGCTGCGCCGCTCCGGTTGCTATTACCCGTGCATCTCGATCTCCCACGCACAGACCGCGTTGCGTGTGTCCCACGTGTACAATACTACACGCACAACACACGCACAATGCAGCAGTGCCAATGTCAGTGTGACACTAAGACAAGCCGAGTAATTAGTATTGAAATGGGTCGCATAATAGAGACTCCGATACATTCACATCGTGAGAATAGACGGACACAACATTAAGTAGGTCTCCGGTGCGTGGACAAACATCTGCTATTGTACTCACACAAATAAACATAGTGGTGACAGTCTACGCATATATACACGCACTTAATACTTTGTATACACAATTTTCCGTTTTTATACTAGTCAGTGTCCAAATGTCAGATTGCCCCTTTCGTGAGCGCGCTGATGCAACGAAAATCAATAGATTTCTGGCGTTATTTCATACATTCGTAAAATATGTAAATATGGTAATAATCTTTATATGTCAGAATGAGCTGACGCTCTTTACAT
This sequence comes from Isoperla grammatica, assembly GCA_945910005.1. Taxonomy (NCBI): domain Eukaryota; kingdom Metazoa; phylum Arthropoda; class Insecta; order Plecoptera; family Perlodidae; genus Isoperla; species Isoperla grammatica. The sequence continues at coordinate 4,628,708 of OX246748.1, forward strand.
TGACAGATACTACTACTATTACTACTACTACTACTACTACTACTACTACTACTACTACTACTACTACTACTACTACTACTACTACTACTACTACTACTACTACTACTACTACTACTACTACTACTACTACTACTACTACTACTACTACTACTACTACTACTACTACTACTACTACTACTACTACTACTACTACTACTACTACTACTACTACTACTACTACTACTACTACTACTACTACTACTACTAGACTAAACTAAACTAATCTAAACTAAACTAAAAAGAAACAATAGGAAATTATTAATGGGATGCAAAGTCAAGCTTACATTTTTACTTAATAGTAGGTTATGATTATTGATTTTGATGGTCTATAGTCTTGAAAATAATGTTATAATGTTATAATAATATGTATGATGTCTTCTGTTTAGTATAGAGCACAAGTGTCGTTGGTCACGCCCACTACTCCAGGTAACCAACGATGGTTGTAAATTATCCATAATTGACCTGTTTCAATAATTATTTTAGATGGTAGAATTATTAGAGAAGTAGAAAAGTTAGTTGGTTCCGGGTGGACTCGATTATTTCGTTAGTATGAGATTATACGCTGGGGCAATTTTATATTTTTATTGGTTTTTAGGTGAATTTATATTCCTACTCAACAATATCATTATGTTTTGACAGATGAACAATATTTATACAAAATGTGAGCTCTGTTACATAGAAGTTTGCTTTGTTTCTTGTCTTGTTCATATTTTAGCACTTTGGTCACATGTAACTATAACTATTCCCGCAACTATAGAAAAAGAGTTATTTTCGCTCTTGCAACTATAAAATGTATTCGTTAACTTTTGGCTTTATTTGGCCAATAATCAGTCCGTCTTTCCATAAAACTTTAATAATATATCATCACCATAATCTTCGTGTTACTACTATTCCACGGAGTTGTTTGAAACAGCTGTCATTCCTCTGTTCATGTCTACATATCCATTCAATTTAAAACTATTTCATGCATTTCAGCTCGTATGATTCAGTACAACAGCAAATCATGATACGCCGATAATGTTTTGAATATAAAGCCACTTATGTTGGGGTAATACTATTACGGTTAATGCTAATTTGAAACATACGTAACACCTCAATCATAATCAAAGCTAATTTTAATTTTACGATTGTCCAATTATCATATATTACAGCAGTAATTAATTTAATAGAGTACGATTTAAACATTTGAAATTCCGTTAACTTAAAACTGTGTGTGTCTATTTTTAATAAAACTTGCTCCAATTGGAACTCGAACCCAGATCATTCTACTTTCGGGTTGAGATATTATTGATCTTTTATAGATTTGATCCCAAACAAATTATATGTGGCATCGGATTTTGAGTTCATCGGTTTTCATCGGTTTTGGTTGGTTTTAAGTTCACCAAACTATCCCGACACAGAAGGTTCTGTACGCCACTGCCTCAAATGATGTTAAATGTGACTTAAGGGGAAGGGACCTTCTTCATTTAATTATTTGTGAAATTAAACCCCGTATAATAATAAAATATATTGTGTAGGCCTACATGAATCCTTTTGCGGTTTAATCATCTTACGTTATGTTGTAAGAAAATAACCAAATGCCTCTACGTAATATGGTCGATCTAGTCTTCTTCAAGATTTCAATTTAAACCAAAATTACAATAACTTGAATGGTGAAACCGCAAAATTGAATTTCATTTCCCATATTTCAAACAAGAAAATCTAAGAAACCATACATGCAATCTCATAGTAATAGGAACGAAGAATATCATCCCAAAGTGGGACACGAACCCAGCCCCTTTGGCTCTACGTGCCGGCGATCTTACCACTTGAGCTATACCGCGTAGCACATGCCTATAACTGTTACCGACACCATGGCATTAAGATTATTGCTATTGACCACAGTTCTGGGTTTAAGAATTCCTTGGTTTTACCCTCGTTGTGGCTTTGAACTAAATAATTCCGTAGGAAACTATCAGTTTTGCGGTGAAAGTATTTACTCTTAATATGTTTAATGTTATTACTTGCATATACATTACTTTATTTTATTGCATTTTCTTCATTCATGTCAACTTTTTATGTTCAGTCAAATGTAATGTGTTCTTTGGTCAACCCACATAAAGACAAGTATCATATTTATTTAATACATATAGTTCCTCTTATATAGCAATGGGCTCACTTTTTATGTTTGACGGACCATTTGGTGAAGTGAAATAATTTTATTATTTATTTATTTATTTATTAATTATTTGTATTCATTACAAAAGTGAATTGAATAGGGGTTGGCAGAAAAGAGCACAGCTCCAAACACACAAGAGTGACTGCCAACCCATACTAAAATAACTTAAAATCTAAATATATAAATGAACATAATACAAAATACAAAATACAAAATACAAAACAAAAAACATGAAAACATAATATGAATGAAAATATAATTATAAGACAGAACTGTTAAAAATGAAGTAAAAAAGAATAAAAAAAAAAACAAAATTTATAAAACAATGTTTAAAAAATGCTCCGTTAAAGACGCTTTGAAGACATCTAATGAGCGTGCCATCCTGATCTTCAGTGGAAGAGAATTCCACGATTGACAAGCCCTATAATAGAACCCTTTCTGGTAGGCTGCTGTTCTGGCAAAAGGTGGCCTGAACAATAGACCCCTACCAAATTGGGCACTACGATTACAGGCTTGCAGTCTTACATATGGATCCAGGTTTGTCCTACCATTCAACATGCCCCACAAAAATTGTAGCTCTACTTTTTTCCTGAATGTTTCCAGAGATGGAATGTTTCCAGAGATGGAATCTTCAATGATGCACGTCTTGCCGTAGCACTATGATTGGTAAATTGCGACCTAGCAGCAATAAAGCGTGTAGCTCTACTTTGGACACGCTCCAACTTCATCTTGTTGCATATAGATGTTGGGTCCCACGCTGGGCAGCCGTAGACGAGATGAGGTCTAACGAGCGCTAGGTAAACAGCCCTTTTGGTGCTAGGCTGAGCATGATGCAGGTGTCTAGCAATGAAATATAATTGTCTGGTGGCTTTGGCTCGTACTACTTCACAATGAGTGTTCCATTTTAGATCACTTGTAACAATTACACCTAGTAGTCTGACACGTTTTTTCTCTGGAATAGGCAAGTTATTGATCAAATAACAACAAGGGAATGGATTCTTGGATCTTGCAAATCGGATAGACATACTCTTTTGGGGGTAATCTTCATGCCATTAACTGTACACCAATTGTCAATATTTTTTAAATCAGATTGTAGAGTTTCTGAATCCTCCTTTGTCATAATCTTTCTGTAAATCGTGCAGTCATCAGCAAATTGGCTCATATCCGAAGAAACACATTGAGGCAAATCCATCATAAATATATTAAACAATAACGGACCAAGAACTGACCCTTGAGGTACGCCTGAGGTTACAAGTATTGTACTTGATTCTGTTCCCTGAAACACAACCTTTTGTGATCGATCTGTCAAAAAATGTTCTAACCAAGTGTGTAAGGATCCACGTACACCATAATAGAACAGCTTGCTTAGTAATTTCCTGTGTGGAATCTGGTCAAATGCTTTAGACCAATCTAGCATCACCGCATCCACCTGCTTGCACTTAGGATCTTCCAGGGCACACTGCCAATTGTCGATTACCTTCGTAAGAAGCGTTGAACAAGATCTACCTGGAATGAATCCATGTTGGTTTTCATTAAGAATATTAGCCGTTGTGATGTGTTTCAGTAGCTCTTGAAATATGATGCGCTCCAATGTTTTGCAAATGATAGAAGTTAATGATATAGGTCGATAGTTCGAGATGTTTTCCTTCATCCCCGATTTGAAAATTGGAATTACATTTGCAATACGCCAGTCAGAAGGTACCACGCCAGTATGCAGAGATAAGTTAAATATGGAGCTTAGAGATGGAGATATGGAAGCTGCACACATTTTCAGAATCATTGAAGGGATGCCATCCGGCCCTGTGGCTGAATCAACTCTCAGACGTTCCAAGTGTCTTCTTACTGCTCTGTGTGTGATGTTTAGCGTTGTTATTGGCACTGTATTCTCGTGAAGATTTGGTGATTGGGATGTGAACGGGTAAACCACTAGTTACAACATTATAGCTGTTATTTATAAAAGTATTTGAATTATATTTTTTGGGAAAATAATCTTTTAGAATTTGCTTCAATTTTTTTTATATTTATCATTACGCCGGACTTGATACTGAAGGAAGGAGAGGAATGCTGAGAAGGTGTAATATTCCTCCATATGATTTCCCCTAACTTCCGTTAAGAAAATATTACATTAATTTGTATCAGATACACAAATGTTACGTCTAATTCAAACTAATTTAAAAGTTAAATTAATCTAGCTTAATGGGTGAGTCTGGACTGTGAAATAAGTAGATTGTAGAATAAATAAAACGGAGACTAAAGAAAAACTAGGTACTTAAATGTATATTTAATTAGTAGGAGCAATTAGTGTAATTCAAGGCCAGGTACGTGCAAGCTTTGTTCTTCGTACGGGTGATGTTTAGAAACCGCATTTATACAAAAACGACGCGTTTCAACTTTTAAGGGTTGTAAAATATCAAGCCAAACACTTTCACGAATCACATAGTTATTAATATCTTCAAATTTTCTTTTTAAATTTTATTCAGTCTATATTATAAGTTTTATCATATTAATATATGTAAATAATAGTACTGTTGATAGAAAGATTGATTCTGAACCAAGTAAGAAGCAATCTATTATCAATATTGGCACACTTAGATTACTGTTGGCTGATTGAGATAAGTAATCCGATGAACTCTCCACAAGGTTGCTGTGGAGTGTGGAACCACTTTACCAACAACATGTCATGTCTACCGCTGGCATGGAAGTGATTGTTAAGTATTTACAATGTTAATAAAACCCCTTGTGCGATATCCGGGTTTTGGTCCATCAGTTCGGCCGTGTGAAGGGATGATGTGAATGAGGTGGACCTCTACAGGATATCCGGTCTCGTCATCACTCAGATACAGGGGGGATCACGGCGGGGGGGGGGGGGGCGGAGTCTCCTTGTTTTAAATAAGAGTACCTCAAAAAAAAGAACAGGAGAAACGTTCACCTATCACACTGACGAGCAAAATAGCCAGTGTGAAAATCTCCTGCATTGGCTACACCGGTGTAAGTTTTAACTACAGACGAACGCCATACACATATTTACACTGATTTACGCTAGCGTAAAGTGTAGGACAGACGAACGAAGCTATAAACTATCCCCAACGTAAATAATCTCATACTTTTAATACGAAACAGCCGAGTCCAATATAGTCGTATAGTACTCCTACCATCTCAATTTTTCCTTAAGTCAAAAAATGGTTCGTAAAGACTATAATTTCGATATTTTTTAAAAATATATCCACATTTAGGCTCTAGATGTTTGTTTGTTCTCTAACTAAAAATATGTAACATGTCAGATATGACAAATTCAGTCCCTCTAAATTCAACAGCATCATGTTCGCCCTTATTGTAAAGATGTGGTGCGCAGATTTCATTACACCGGCTCTGGTCAAGTGATCTGCAACAAACCCTTGTTCCGGCTCTGGTCAAGTGATCTGCATCAAACCCTTGTTCCGGCCTCGGCTGCCGCTCATAGCTGTACTTAGTCGATTCATTACGATGCGTCGCGCTACATTACTGCGTGTAATAGGTGCGTGCTCTACAATCAAACGTTTATTTGCCTCTCTGTTCAACACAAAAGCGTTGAGGACGCAACGGAAATGTGACTTTTCTTGAGGAAAACAATTTGACTGGAAGAATAGGAGACATAACGAGCTCCGAATTGACGCTCAAAGTTGTATTTTATCAGTCAGGAGAAGGACATCTATTTTCTACCGGTATAAATACATAGAAATATGGGTAATTTGATTTTTAAAATCCCAAAAAACAAATACGGGACAATTAGTAATCATCCAGAGATGTTGTTTTCGGGACGAAAGACTGAATACATTTTTTAGAAAGCGTTGAGTCGTTACATTACTCGAAGTATGAGTTCAATATGGTTATATTTGCACTACTCATGAAGAAAAGAAAAATGTAAGTTTATCTTTGGTAGTCTTTTCACTGATCAGTGTTCATGTTGAACGAATTAGAGAGAGTAACTCTGTTCAGTGTTCATGTTGAACGCACTAGGGAGAGTAACTCTGTTCAGTGTTCAAGTTGAACGCATTAGGGAGAGTAACTCTGTTCAGTGTTCATGTTGAACGCATTAGAGAGAGTAACTCTGTTCAGTGTTCATGTTGAACGCATTAGGGGGAGTAACTCTGTTCAGTGTTAATGTTGAACGCATAAATGGGAGTAACTCTGTTCAGTGTTCATGTTGAACGCATTTAGGGAGAGTAACTCTGTTCAGTGTTCATGTTGAACGCATTAGGGCGAGTAACTCTGTTTAGTGTTCATGTCGAACGCATTAGAGAGAGTAACTCTGTTCAGTATTCATGTTGAACGCATTAGGGCGAGTAACTCTGTTCAGTGTTAATGTTGAACGCATTTGGGAGAGTAACTCCGTTCAGTGTTCATGTTGAACGCATTAGGGGAAGTAGGTAACTTTGAATTTTTTTTTACTCAGTATCGTTTGAGTCCAGAGAGCGTAAGCCTCCCATTTAGCCCCGCAGGTAATTCTTGTATTTTGAACTCTTTCTTACTGGCTTTTTGACGTTAAAATAAAACCGGTAGCTGGTTAAATTTAGTTATTTCCTGAAATCCAAGGACAGCGCGGGACAAATGCACCCCTTTGCTTCTACCCCTCACACGAGTGACTATGTACTTGTAGTTTAGATTCAAGTTTATTATAGGAAATGTCAAAAAAAAGTACTTACCAAAAACCAAAACATCGCAAATTTACAAAATTTCAATGTATGCAATTTTGAATGCATAATGAACACAAACCAAACTCTCAATATAATTACCATTGTATTTATTGTAGTTGTTGGCAGCCGGTAACCCGGAGGAGGGGGGGGGGGGGGGGTAGGTAGAAGCAATTCTAATTTATTTAATGGCATTGCCATTACCTATCATTCAATATAATTATCAATCTAAAAGATTTTAGCTAGACAAATTATTTATTAATAATGAATAACAGTGCTCATCATGACAATGTATGCCTTAGCTTACCGTGACATTGTAATTGAACTAGATTATCCAAACCAGTGATAGTCGTCGTTATGCCATTCTTTGTTTATCACTTGCACATTTGCACACACACGCACTTCCGAAATACCTAATCTATAAATCCACACAACAATCTAAATCTAAACAACGACACTATATAATATATCAAAAACACAAATAAATGAAACAGTCTTCTTTTTACGTTGTTGCGCGCTTGAATTCCACACGAACGAAAGTTTTTTACAACAACATCCAGTCAGTTAGAATGCCGTCGTTTCACTGAAATGCATCCATTACGGATGTTATTAGGCGTCGCCCCCTCACTTCCCCCTCACTTCCCCCTCACAACACCTGTCCAATCGCCGCGCCTCACCTGTTTCTTCACGCACGCTGCTCCGTAACCATGGCAACCAACGTCTTCCGCCCTGATTCACACATTACCCCACTATTGTTGTCGGTCGGTAAAGAGGTTCAGTTAGTTCATTTCACGCCACTAGGTGAGCTGAGTTCAGTCTTTATGTTGTGATCTGGGACCCTTAGTTTAGATATTAATCACGGTCCTCTAAATCTTCAGTGACAACTGACAACAATGACAACAAGAGGCAGGTGTCACGCAGTTTGAAATACATATTTTATAATATAGGTAATGAATTGGAGATTAATAATTTATTTTATGTGTTGCGAAACATATCAGGGTTTGGTTAAAAAATGAACCGCATTTGGTTGATGGGGTATTATTTCCCTAACGAAGGTACGAACAGGGGTCAATTACTCAAAAACTGTGGGGTGTCACGCTGTTTGAAAAACATATTTAGTTAGATAATGCATTGGAGATTAATAATTTACTGTAGGTGGCGTGAAACATATCAGGGTTTAGTTAAAACATGATGCGTATTTGATTTATTGATATTTGGGCTTAACGTCTCAAATGGGGTACAATTTCCCGCACGGGTACGAACCTGGTCAATTACTCAATAACTGTGGGGTGTCACGCAGATTGAAAAACATGTGTGTAAAGGTTATATATTGCAGCTTAAAAATGTACTATAGGTAGCGCTAAACATATCAGGGTTTAGTTAAAACATGATGCGTATTTGATTGATTGATATTTGGGCTTAACGTCTCAAATGGGGTACAATTTCCCGCACGGGTACGAACCTGGGTCAATTACTCAATAACTGTGGGGTGTCACGCAGATTGAAAAACATGTGTGTATAGGTTGTATATTACAAATTAATAATTTACTGTAGGTGGCGCCAAACATATCAGGGTTTAGTTGAAAAATGATGCGCATATGGTTAATGATATTATTTCCCGCACGGAGGTACGTACCTGGGTCAATTACTCAAAAACTGTGGGGTGTCACGCAGTTTGAAATACATATTTAGACAGGTAATGCATTGGAAATTTACAATTAACTATATGTGTTGCAAAAACATATAAGGGTTAAGTTAAAAAATGATGCGCATTTGGTTAATGGGGTACTATTTCTTGCACGGAGATACGAACATGGGTCACCAACCTAGCTTTTTTCTGTTTGGACTACCTAGATAATTTTGAAAATGTTCTATTTTGCGAATCATCAGCATTTTTTTTTTGTAGCCTTCTGGAAAATGTTTAAGTGGGTGTTACATGGAGAAGTTGGAAAGTAAAAAGCAGAAAGTAAAGGGTAGAGATAGTTTGTAGCTTACGTGAAAAGTCTTGTATGCTACTCACTATCTCTACTCTACTTTCTGCTGTTTACTTGGCTATCTATCCATGTAACACTTGCTTAAGAAACCGTTATACCTGTCAAGTATAACGCTCTGTATTGCGTCATCAGGAATAAAGGATGCTGTTGACGAAGCAGGTCCTTAGCTGCTACCTTATTGTGGTGGGCAGGTTTGTGTGCTTTGCTGAACCTGCGAGCTATGCCGACGGATATGTTCCACTCCTTCAAACCATATACATATATCCATATTCCCTATACATATAAATTAGCGAAAAAAGCTGAATTAGAATGGGATAAAATTGAAAAATATTTTGCAAATAATTCAAACAGGGCCTTTTTTCGCGCCATACCTCGGTATCTGTCGAAGCCAGTTGTTGCTGTCCAATCGTTACTAATCATTTGTCAATATTGTCAAAATTAAGAGTTTAATGTGGGGGGCATGGCCTCAAGTTAATTAGTTATCTGTGGGCCTTTTTTCGCGCCATACCTCGGTATCTGTCGAAGCCAGTTGTTGCTGTCCAATCGTTACTAATCATTTGTCAATATTGTCAAAATTAAGAGTTTAATGTGGGGGGCATGGCCTACAGAGCAATAGTACGCAAGTTAATTAGTTATCTGTGGCAATAGTTTAAATTATTTTTTTAAACAAAAATGGGAGTGCGCCTTGGAAATCAGTAATGTTTGTCAGGTTGTACAATAGTTTCAGTTTCAGAAATTGGCAGCACTGGCTGGTGTTTCAAAATGGCCGCACGCTGTTGTTGAATGAGTGTTTATTTATAAAGTTACGCAAACATATTATAATGGCAGCTCTATTAAAGAAAAGAGCACTTGCTGAATATGGTAGTCAAACTCAAGTAATTAACCAGGTAATTGTGGTTGAAACCATGCCGTTTTACGTATGTACTGGCAATGCCTTAGTTATTTAGGGTGTAGTAGGGCCTACATAACCTAACATTCTTATTATTTTTCAGGAATTACCTAAACCAAAAAAGCTACGCCTTGTCAGAAAGATAGAAACTGGAAGTTCTGCAGTAGCGTACATCGGTCTACTTGAGAATTGCAAGTCAAGTAATGAGGCCTTGCAGGTTTTGCTTCGCATATTGGAGACGTATGACACCTTGAAATTTGAGGTTAGTGAGCGTAGAGACAATTAGCCATAAGGTTTATGGGCCCCCTATGCCCCCAAACAAGCATTTTCAATTGATTCTCGGAAGCTTTGCCTGCCAAATGAGGCAACTTGCTCTATGATATGAACCAATTCTTCCAATGTTAATGTCAGCTGTCGAATATTTCATGACATCTTCTACGATCACGACAGTTTGGTGTAGGCCTAGGCCTGGGCCTAGGTTTAAAGGCTTTCCTCTTGCTCCAGATTCATTACACTCACATAGTCGATTTCTCGTGTACATCAAGTATATGTCCCCTGTCCGTATGAGTATATGGGACTAGGCTCGTTGTTAGTTATTTACCTAAATTGTTTGTTTCATGTGTATAATTTCTTTTGCAGAGTGAAGATTTGACTGACATAATAAAAAAACTGACCGACCACTTCCTCCAAGAGAAAGAAGCTGTTGTGCGAGCGAATCTCTTCGATCTATTTGGAAGGATAGGCAGAGAGAATGGCGTTGATATTCCATCCATCGTCGAAGAGATGATTCAGCTCCTCAAGACAGAAGAGTCCCACCTTGCAATCGCTCAGGGGATCTCAGCATTGTTGAGACTTGGCCAACTCGTGCCGGAAAATGTGCAACTTCACGGAAGACTTGTCGACTTTGCTAAGCAGGTAAGCTGGTATGGTAATCTACTAATTTACCAATCGCTGGTTTATCACCAGTTACATGCATATGTGCCAAACTCATTAAACCTAATGTTTCTTTGGAACAAGTAGGCCCTATATGAGCGTATTGATTATTAAAATAAAGGGAAAGTTGAGTGTAAGCTATTCAAACAATGGAAAATTTACATGTTTTAGAATGTTTTACAATGTAGCTATCCCTCACACATCACTTAGATCACCATAGGCGTAGGGCCTATTCCATTCAGTAAGCTTTGAGCTTGTTTTAAAGCTTTTAGCTATCCAACCTTCTCCAATCCTAACTAGGGATGGGACGTTTAAACGTTTAAACGTGGGAGTGGCTTTAAACGTTTGTACTTTTTACACCTCATTTAAATGTGTGTACAGAAGTGTTTGTATAAGATAAGAAACAAATATTTTACAACTTAGCGTACTGCAGTACTAGTCTACTATTATAGGCTAGTTTTTTGTAGCTACAAATTTTAATTTTACACTATGTTTCGGAACTTTTCGGTAATTTACTACATAGCATAGGTCATTTTATTCAACTCGTGACAGGGGAAAGAGCGAATAAAATGTTTAAACGCGAGTTTTAAAAACGGTTAAACGTTTAGGCTATTAAACGTATTTGCCCATCCCTAGTGCTAACTTTAGAGAAAATCAGTTTGCTAAGAACAGCACGTAACTCTAACAATACCGTGTTGCAGTGCCTGACGGACAAGAGCCACCTGGTGAAGTGCGCCTGCCTGAACCTGATGGGGGGGCTGGTGGTATCGGGCCCCAACGACCGGTCGACCCTCACGCTGGTGGGCGACCACGCGCGCAGCGATGACGCGCGAGTGCGCAGCGCGGCGTTCCGCACGATGATACAGCTGCACTCGCGCGGCCTTGAGATGGACCCAGCAGTCTACGCGGAGGTTTGTCTCGCGCTCGCTGACGACTACGAGGGGGTGAGGCGCGTGGGGCTGCAGCTCATATGGGTGCTCGCGCACGCCTACCCCGACAAGTGAGTCCGCCCTTGAACGTTACCTAAATCAAGGTCTACTAGATCGCTTGTAGGTGTGTCTGGCCCTCGCTGATGACTACGAGGGAGTGAGGCGCGTGGGGCTGCAGCTCATATGGGTGCTCGCGCACGCCTACCCCGACAAGTGAGTCCGCCCTTGAACGTTACCTAAATCAAGGTCTACTAGATCGCTTGGAGGTCTGTCTGGCCCTCGCTGACGACTACGAGGGGGTGAGGCGCGTGGGGCTGCAGCTCATATGGGTGCTCGCGCACGCCTACCCCGACAAGTGAGTCCGCCCTTGAACGTTACCTAAATCAAGGTCTACTAGATCGCTTGAAGGTGTGTCTGGCCCTCGCTGACGACTACGAGGGGGTGAGGCGCGTGGGGCTGCAGCTCATATGGGTGCTCGCGCACGCCTACCCCGACAAGTGAGTACGGCCTTGAACGTTACCTAAATCAAGGTCTACTAGATCGCTTGTAGGTGTGTCTGGCCCTCGCTGACGACTACGAGGGAGTGAGGCGCGTGGGGCTGCAGCTCATATGGGTGCTCGCGCACGCCTACCCCGACAAGTGAGTACGGCCTTGAACGTTACCTAAATCAAGGTCTACTAGATCGCTTGTAGGTGTGTCTGGCCCTCGCTGACGACTACGAGGGGGTGAGGCGCGTGGGGCTGCAGCTCATATGGGTGCTCGCGCACGCCTACCCCGACAAGTGAGTACGCCCTTGAACGTTACCTAAATCAAGGTCTACTAGATCGCTTGTAGGTGTGTCTGGCCCTCGCTGACGACTACGAGGGGGTGAGGCGCGTGGGGCTGCAGCTCATATGGGTGCTCGCGCACGCCTACCCCGACAAGTGAGTACGGCCTTGAACGTTACCCAAATAGAATAAAAATTGAAAAAAATAAAAATATTATTATGTATGTAAAGATTGTATCAACCATGCCAAAAAGAATGTATACAGTGAAACTTCTTTATAACAATGTCTTTATAACAAAATGATCTAGGTGTATATTACCTATAAGTATAACAAACTGTTTTTGAGGTCCCAAAAGGTTATTTATTATGCATGTAAAGGTACTATCAACCGTTCCAAATTAACAAGTTTTAGTAATATCTTAAAAAAGCTAGGCCACAATATTAAAAATGTGGTTAGAAACAAACATTTAGTTTTGTAAGAACTTACACAGTTAATACAGATACTAAGTTAGTTAATTCAGTTTTATTTGTTTCCCTTGTCAACCATAAGGATTGAAATTTTTAAAAGTTTGTCAATCCAGTTTTTGGTTCTAACAAAACCACATCATGCTCATTTGCCACATTTTTAAAGGCACTTGTAGTGTTTTCGAAATGTATATACAAGCTAAAAGCCGTTATTTGGGGGCATTTTTTCCATTGAGATTATCCTTCTGCCTAAAGAGATCAGTTCTATAGTGTAAACGAGTATCTGTCCACGTGAGCACGCTAATCTGGAATCACTAGTCAGATTATCTCCGACCAACCGTTACAACGTGTGTCCGTCTCTCTCCTCGCAGCATCATCGTTCTCGAGAACAACGAGAAGGTTCGATTGGTCGACGACGCGTTCGCCAAGCTCTGCAACTCGGTCAACGACCTGTCCATGCACGTCAGAACCTACGCGGTGCGACTGCTCGGGTCCATGACGCAGGTCAGCGCACGGTTCCTCGAGCAGACGCTCAGCAAGTCCATCATGTCCAACATGAGGGTAAGCTGCTGGTTTCTTGTTGTCCAACGTGAGGGTAAGCTGCTGGTTACTTGTCCAACATGAGGGTAAGCTGCTGGTTTCTTGTTGTCCAACGTGAGGGTAAGCTGCTGGTTACTTGTCCAACATGAGGGTAAGCTGCTGGTTACTTGTCCAACATGAGGGTAAGCTGCTGGTTACTTGCTGTCCAACATGAGGGTGAGCTTGGTGGTCGCACTATTGTCGACGTTATCGTGAAAATTGAAATGACTGGGCAGAAATGCGGAGCTGTTTCAAACCAATCCTCAGATTGATTACACCCCATCACCCTTACACCCCATCGATTAATAACGTCGAAAGAAAGTGCAATCGTGCCGTCTCTCTCAAATTTCTCATCGTCGCGTGTATTCTTCCAGAAAAAGCGCACCGCCCACGAGCGCGCGTGGGAGTCTGTGACGTCGGGCGAGTGGGCGTCGGGCAAGCTGTGGGCGGACGACGCGCCCAGGGAGATAGTCGACGGTGACACCTTCGACCTGCTGAGCTGCGGAGCGTGCGGGGCGTTCGTTCACGGGCTGGAGGACGAGTTTCAAGGTCAGCCTCCTCATTGGTGTAGACTTGAGCCGGTTGACGTTTTAAGTTACTATCTATTTATTTATTTATTTATTTATTTATTTATTTATTTATTTATTTATTTATTTATTTATATATGTATTTATTTATTTATTTATTTATTTATTTATTTATTTATTTATTTATTTATTTATTTATTTATTTATTTATTTATTTATTTATTTATTTATTTATTTATTTATTTATTTATTTATTTATTTATTTATTTATTTATTTATTTATTTACTTATTTGTTTATTTATTTATTTATTTATTTATTTACTTATTTATTTATTTATTTATTTATTTATTTATTTATTTATTTATTTATTTTTTTACTTATTTATTTAATGTCTATCCTATTCAGTTATAAAAACTGATTTATAAAAACTAAATAAAACTATGCATGCAATTAATAATAATGAAGTCATAAATAACAATAACAACAAAAACAAAACCAACTACTACTATTTGTACACACATTGTACGATTTGCAACTGATTTCGTCGCGTAACGATCACATTAAATTAAAAGATTTTATAGAACATTAGAACAGTCTAAAAAGTCGGCCACTTTATACAGGATTTGGTAAAATGAGTCAATTTTCTTAATATCCGATAGAATCTTATTGTAAAAACTTGGTAAAAAAAAAAAAAAAGGTAAGTTGCATCTCAGAGACACTATCTCGAGTTAGCCTGGATGGTGGCCCTCTAAATACGATGACGTACGCTTGCAGAGGTTCGCAGCGCGTCGGTCGACTCCCTCTGCTCGCTGGCGCTCAACAACCCCGAGTTCGCTCACTCGTCGCTCGACTTCCTCGTGGACATGTTCAACGACGAGATCGAGGAGGTGAGACTCAAGGCCATCGACAGCCTCACCAAGATCAGCAAGTACACGGTGCTGAGGGAGGACCAGTTGGAGACCATCCTCGGAGCGCTCAAGGTCAGTTTTTTTTTTATTTCATTTTATTTTATTTTATTTTATTTTATTTTATTTTATTTTATTTTATTTTATTTTATTTATTTATTTATTTCAGAATGAGTAGAGGCCTACGCATAATAATTACAAAATGGTTATATAGTAAAACTGGACTGCAATGAGTAGTCTGATTTATAGTCTGATCTAGAGTCTTAATGATAAATATAACTACAACCTACAAGGGAAACAATAGTGATAAAAGCACTTTAAAACTAGCAATAAGATAATGGTAGAACCATAGAGTTTTTGTCACCACTGCAAGGGTAGATCACAGCGGCCATTGGCGACTGGCTACCCATGAATCGCCCGTGCACGGTGGTAGTGCTGGGGGAGAGCCGCCAGGTGCCGCCACAATCCACATGAGCGCGGCCTAATCACTGGGTACTTGTGGTGGCACCTTATTTCTCAATGACAAGCTTTAATATACAGGTGACACGTGCACCACTTGTATAATGTATCACTTTCCTAAGTGCTATTTGAATAAATAAATATATATATATCACTACTCTTTATTCCAACATCATTTAGTTGGGTAAAGCCTAAAGCTCATAGTAGAAACGAAACATTTAGAGCTAATGACCAATGTTTGTCTAATAGACCGTGAAATAGGGTTAAAAGGGTCAACAGGTAGCACGCTGTTATCATTTCCTTGCAATTCTCATTCTATCAAAAGGTGACATTCTTTTGACTTCCGTTATTATAAAATTGGCAACCGTGTTTTTCTAGTAAATCTTGGTTTACAAGCCGATTATAATGGTTCAATACACAAACATGGGCAATAAGCTCTAAGCGTTTCGTTTCTACTATGAGCGGACAGGCTTTAAAGGGGTGTTTCCACCATTGATCTTGGGCATCCCAGGAATCGGTATCGGCATGCCAAGCTCGACAGATCATTTTCTTCAATTTCATTCTCTTCGTTAATGAATTTCTCTTGCCGTTCCACCAACTCTCCATCTTTTCCTGTCCTCCCACCATCTTTCTCTATCCCAAATAAATAAAAGAAAATAACGACGATGACTGATGACTAGAGATCCTTGTATTTCGCAATGCGCGATAGCGCGAAATCACTTGAAACGTGCAGCAATTGAAATATGTTGGCATGAGAGTCTGTTGTGAGTCCAAAAATAGTCTTTTGGAATCGCGAAATAGTATAAGTTTACTGTTATAAAACGAAAAAGACTGAAGCTGTTGAATTGACACGAAATTACGGAATTTCTGTCAAAAAACCCACATTTTTTATTAAAACAATAGATAATTAATCAATAAATAACATACTAAGGTACTAAAAATTGCATTTCATTCTGTAAGTAGAATCTTTACTGACTGTATTACCTTCCATTTCCTTTTTTACTATCATGGTAGACCTACGGGACAATGTAGGCATGCCACATACGTTAAAATACAAGGTACAAATTAGATTTTGTAAATTAAAATTGAAACACCGCCAAAAAGCTGAAATTACTGTTCAACAGCGAAATTTGGATTTAATAAAACGAAGCTAAAAAATAAAACCATTTACAAGGATCTCTACTGATGACGTGCCCGCAGGACTTCTCCATAGACGTGCGCGAGGGTCTGCACCGAATGTTAGCCGCGTGCCGCCTCTCAACGAAGGGCTGCCTGCAGATGTGCGTCGAGTCCCTGCTGGAGAACCTCAAGAAGTATCCGTCTGACCGCAAGTCCACGTGGCGCTGCCTCCAGCGCGTCGGGCAGTTCCACCCCGAGCTGACGCTACCCCTGGTGCCGGAACTGCTCGCCGTACACCCCTTCTTCGACACCCCCGAGCCTGATGTGGAGGATCCCGCGTACGTCTGCGTCCTCATACTCGTGTTCAACGCTGCCCAACACTGCCCCTCGGTCAGGCAGCTGTTCGAGGAGCACACGCTCAAACACTACGTCTATCTGCGCGACACCATGCCCAACCTGGTGCCCGTACTCAAGGTGAATACACTTGTAGGCCTATCATATATTTATTTATTTATTATTTTGCCGAGCGGCATGAAGAGGGTGGAGAAAGAAGCGTGTCTCTACTGGTTGACCAGATCCAGCATGATGGCATAATAGCCAAATGTGGGCATTTGAGAAGAAGAAGAAGATTTATTTATTTATTTATTTATTTATT
>OX246748.1:4648296-4845138 GCA_945910005.1 Isoperla grammatica
GATGCTTCAAAATGCTAAATTAAAATTAATCAATGCTAAATTTAGAGACAAGGTATTGCTATACTCGTCGCACAACATCTTCGGTAATGCTTCCGTCACGGGGGGGGGGGGGGGGGGGTGAGCGGCAGCCAACCAGCGACCGTGGCTAATTCAGATATCTGCTCGGGTTGGCCGAGACCGTAAACACGTCATTGATTGATGACGAAAGCATTACCGAAGTTGTTTTAAGAGACCTATAAAAAGATGTTTATCTGGTAACCTTGGGTTTGGATTTTGCAATCTCTGGACCCAACCAAGAAACACGTGATCCGAGTGTTGTGTCTTGCCCGCCAGGTTGCAGCACCTGTTCGTGGGGCTACGGGAGGAGGATCTGGCGGCTGTGAAGCAGTTCAAGCTGAAGGCGCTGGCTCTGCAGCTGGTCTACATCGTGAGGGGAAGCAACACGTCCGCTCTCGCACTCTGCGAACACTTCCTGGACCAGGTGGAAGACACGCAGAGGTGAGGCGGTAATATACTAAAGACATCACATACAGAATAGTAATTACAGACGCACAGTATACATAGGGCCTAGTACAATTGAATGAAAATGAATGATGAAAATGTTCTTGAAAGATCAATCAATCTCCAAGCTTTAATTTTGTATTCATCTCAAAATAGCATATATTTAGTAGGGAAGACGACGGGTACCCGATACCCGCCCGACGAAGTCGGGTACGGGTTTGTGTTTTTTCTACCCGTTTACCCGACAAAACCCGGTTCCTGAAATTGAGAACCACGAATTAGCTAAATGTTTTGAATTTGAACTGATTCATCTGTCATTACCTATTTTATTTTTGTGCTTGGCGGTATTTCCCTAAGAAATAGAATCGGGTCTATAAATAAACTGTCCACTTTGATAGTTTCTTTTGTTCATGCCACCCGATTCTCTGTTCATGTAAGCCTGGCCGCCGGCAATCTTTTAGCATGAACTGCAACCCTACACCCCCCCCCCCTTTCACCATCCCAAAGCACACAACCATTCGACACTTCAACGGGCCGGTCTGCCTGTGGCCTTGAGCTTGAGTGGCAGCTGTGACGCATTATGTTTCATCCCGCTCCGATCCTCGACCCCCTGCGCTAATGTAACTTTCTCTTGTCATGGGTGTTCAACTTTTCATCACGAAATATAATGAAACATCCTAATCCCTGACTACTACAATACACTATTTGTGGTGTTATTTTCGACGAGAGCGATATTGAGCGGTTGATTTGACACCCCACACGATTTTTTTTGTTTAATTAGGCCTAGGCCTACCCGGGTAACCCGCGGGTTTAGTGAACGGGTACCGGGGTCGTAAAAAAGTCGGGTTTCGTCATCCCTAATATTTAGTATATAAGTACTTACTCTATACATTGTCCTTTATTCATATTTAAAAAAAATGTTCAAATTGGGGGTAGAACCACCAAGTGAGGTACTTGGGAGAATATTGCTCAATCTCGAGAATTTAGCTGAGAATTCAAACTGAGAGTTATGAAATTGTGCTCCTTCTCTACTTGAACTATGCCTGCTTATAATGTTATAATCTAGGGTATGCCCATCATTGTCTAGGGTATGAAATTTCAATGACTTGGCTTGCCAGGCTCGGCGTTTCTTCCTCACCTTCCCCCTGCTTTTCCGCCAATAGATTTCTGTCCTCCCACTGCTTCTCTCTTATCACGTGCTCCCAAGATTCGTTTCTCTCTTGAACGTCTTCGTCGATCAAGCCCCTCCGCTTCTCTCTTGGTCTTCCTACCCCTCGTGTAACCCCTTCACCTGCTTCACATGCTCGCCTGTTATTTAAAATGGTCTGCTTGTTGTTGCTGTCAGGTACCTGAGTGAGCAGCTGATTCAGCCAGACGCCTTCACGCTGTCCGTATTCAAGGAGATGTCTTACCTAGAGGAGACCAAGCCAGGCGCCGTAGCCCGATGTTTGCTGCCGTTACTACAGGTGGCAGCACCTGCCCCTCCACCCAGACCCAACACTAACGTGAGTCGTCACCCTCCTTTATTATAACGTAGGGATGGAATCCAACAGCTTACCCTAGATGTAAGGCGACGAATTTGATAGTAGAGACCGTACATTGAAGACGTGATACAAAAATGATGAGATGTTTGACACGAGGTCTTGATCACTCGATAGGAAGATGGCTACTGCCATCACTACCTCACTACCAGTAGTATAGTAATCCCCCTTTAATTCAAATTTCAAGGGACCCTTAAAAACTCCAGTTTGAATTACAAAATTTTGAATTAAAAGAACATTAATGCTATGCACCTAATTCTTCTGCTGGGACTCCATCAATAGTTTGAATTATACATAATTTTGAATTAACCGAGTTTGAATTAACGAGGGACTACTATATTATTATTATTATAGTAGTAGTATTGGCGGTAGGGTTTTTCTTGAAAGAGGGGTAATCTTTTATCAAAATCGCACAGAATCTCCACTTTTTTAATCGTTTCTCAACAATGCTTGTACTGTACTTGAAATTGAATATCGGTGGGAATACCGCACTTTGGTTTGATAGAAATCACCGCTTTTTTTTTGATGTGTAGAACGTGACGCGTTGCCTGACGGCACGAAGAGAGAAGACAATTTGAACAAAGAAGCCTTATTGAGACCAGATCTAGCATGATCTCCTGACAAGCCAAATGTGAGCACACGATACGGGTGTTTATGCATACCCGATCCAGATCAGGTTGCAATCCAAGCGATCTGGATCAGGTTTGTGTAAGCACCCTAAAAAAAATGTTCTTTATAAGAGTCAGCTGCACTAAAGCATGCGAATTTAAGGTGTTCTGTTCGTATCTTTAAAACAACTTTTAAGGAAGATAGCGCAGCTAGATGACGTCAGAGTCCACAGATAACGGAAACAAATGTATATGCAAAATGCATTAGGCCTACGTCTAGATTATGCATAACTACGATATCATTGTTTTATCGCGTTTAAAACCCAAACTTAACGAATTTAGCGTAAATATTTGTTGTCGTTATCTGTAGACTCTGATAATATCTAGCTACACCCACAATTTCTATTTGAAAAGTTGTATTAAAGATTTAAGCTAACAGAAAACCTTAAATTCTCAGAATCTGGTGCTGCCGAGTCTTAAACATTAAATTCGAATTGGGGGGTTTTAGGATCCCTTGACACTGAAAATTAAAAATTAAAAATTAAAAATTAAAAATTAAAAATTAAAAATTAAAAATTAAAAATTAAAAATTAAAAATTAAAAATTAAAAATTAAAAATTAAAAATTAAAAATTAAAAATTAAAAATTAAAAATTAAAAATTAAAATTAAAAATTAAAAGTTAAAAGTTAAAAATTAAAAATTAAAAATTAAAAATTAAAAAAATTCTAGTGAGTAATGCGGCGTTTGTTCCAGGTCCGCATGACGACGGCGAGCATATCAGACCCCACTGGCGACCTGGACGTCCCCCTTAAGTTCACCGCCGGTCTCGTGCTCGGAATCCCGTTCGACTCCGAGATCTGCGACCTCGCCACGGTGGACCTCCTCCGCATCAAGGTCAAGTACCCCGACCAGCAGACGCAGCTGATGGTCCCCCGACGTGCCGACCTACGGCCTCTCGACTGCTCGACCGACTTCCGACTGCTCACGACGGTCCTGTTCTCGCACCAGGTGTGGAGCGAGGCTTGCACGGTGGACGTGAGTCTGGCGCTGGACCTCACAGAGAGCGAGGGGTCGTTTGGGTCGGGGGGAGGGGCCAGGAGGGGGGCGGGGCCCAGTAGGGGGGGGTCAGAGACCTGCGTCATTGACCTGTGCAAGCCCGTGAAGGTGCTGGTCTCGCCCAAAGCTATCAAGAGGGGGATATGAGGAGGTGGAGTCGTGTTACGAGTGATGCAGAACTGGGTATAAACGGTACAAACATTTTTATTTGCGATACAGAATACAAGATACTTTCAAAGACTATTTTTTTTTTTATAGAAAATACATTAGCATTTTCAAAAATACTCAAAATAAAATAAAATAGATTTGACTAGGCCTACACATAATTTCATTATGTATCTGCTAATTAAGATCTGGCTTAATGTTGGGAATAACATTTAGAATTTTGGCCTTGGCAAAAAGCAAGTGTTTTTTAGTGTGTCTATTGGTGCTTTCCAATGGACCACACTGTTTAATTGTTAAAGGTGCACTCAGTGCAGCCGTTGAAAACTGGCGTATGGTCTTGAAACAATTCCTCCGTCAATGCATTTCTTCGTTGATTGTTGACAATAGTATCGGCAAATAATCGTAAGATGTTTTTGATGGGCAAAGTATTTTGTGTTTGTATTTGTGTGTCTTGGTAAGTACGTACATACAAAGTCCTACGTATTTAACAAAACGTATTTGCAGTACAACATATACTTAATGGGTATTTTCGATACAAAATACAAATGTATTTCAAGTACATTTATGTTCTATACTTCCCGTGCTGAGGAGGCGGCAATAGGGGGTGGCAGGAACGGCCTTACAGGGGTGCCCACAGTCTTAAGTTATTTATTGATCTGTGCAAGCCAGTGAAAGTGTTGGTCTAGACAAAAACCATCGAGCAAAGATGTTGCATTGTTCTTACCATACTGTATACTAGAATAAGGTGTTGACTGTGAACAATGATTTTTATTCGATCAAACTACTTGTACATACTCACTGTATATTTAGCCACGGACTAAGTATTTAGCAGCCCGCTATAATAGCGGGTGTAAGTAACCTAGCCGATCACAGCCATAAAAATAATGTAAATGTTTTACATTGTCTTATCATTCCCTGTAAACATTTCTGTGTAAGGAACAAAGCCTTTGATAAAATATGTCTAATTATAAGTGTGATTATTTATAAGCAATAAAAATTATTCTTTGACACTGTATTACAGTTTTTCTTATTTTCCTTAGGGCCGGTCTTACAATCTCCTAATAAGAAAGTTATTTGTAGCAATTAAGCTATTTGTAGGATTTTAAGAGTTTTGATTGGTGGTTGCCATGGAGAAAACCAGCTATTGGACCAATAAGTAGTTATTTGGACATTGTAAGACTGGGCCTAGTCCAGTTGAATTCCAACAAACCCACACTGATCTCATGTAGGCCTAGATATTCTGTGAGTAGAATACTGGTACCATGTGGTAGATTAGTGAAACATTCCGGATCAACTGGGATTTCGTTTATCCAAGAGCTTGTTGGTCCAATTAACTCCGATAATACAGAACTTAAAGTTCAATCTTTGAAGATGAGAATTCAGAATGAAACTATTATCTAATCCAGTAATCCATAAGCCGATTTACTATTGTACCAGTATTGTTCTTGCCAGAGGTGGACTGGGATAAAAAGACCCGGGATGCTGGGTTTCGGGGGGGGGGGCCCGCACGAGGTGGCGTGGGGCAGCTGGGGTCTGGGGCAAAGCCCCAGCCGCCGGAGGCAAATACGCCCAAGGCGCAAAACATTTTTTGGGGTTGCATTGACTTTTATGGCAACAAATGCGATTTTAGAGCGCAATTAACAGAGGCCACCCTACCAGTAGCAAAATAATTTCAATTATACTCAATTAGTAACTACGCTATTCTCTTATCTTTCCTATTGAACGATTGGAAAACCTATACTTGTTGACCTAAAACACGGTGCAGTAGATTAACATGAAATTAAACATGTTTAAGTTATGTATCACATTGTAGATAATTAAACAGTGATTAAAACAGGCATTAAAAAGATGATGTTAAACTCGTTTTAGAGATAGTCGTGAGTCGTGACTAAACACACAAATAACATTGCAAAACCACCACGGCAACACGTCGTGACGTCACGGCGGGGCTGACCAATAGTATATAATGATATTGGGCTATATTTCACAACACACACTACTGAAAGTGTGCGTTTCAATTATATTTTTAAAAAAATGGGGGTCACGGGCCTTCTTTTTTATTTTTTTTGTACTATAGTCTACGCTATTCCCCTATCTTCCCTATTGTACGACTGAAAAACCTATACGCGTTGACCTAAAACACGGTGCAGTAGATTAACATGAAATTATACATGTTTAAGTTATGTATCACATTGTAGATAATTAAACAATTATTAAAACAGGCAAACCAAAGACGATTTTATTAAACTCGTTCTAGAGATATTCGTGACTAAACACACAAATAACATTGCGAAACAACTACATGATATTTGGCTATAATTCACAACATACACTACTGTAATTGTGCTTTTCATTTAACTAAAACAGAAAACGGGGGTCACGGGCCTTCGTTTTGAGTTATTTCAAACTATATTCTACGGCATTGAATATTTACAGAAATATTACAATTAATTCAATCATAATTTCAAAATAATAGTTATAGAGTGGGGTTAAGATTTTTTTAGTAATATCTGTACAGAGAAGTATTTACATCATAGGAACTTTCTGGTGGCAGCCCGAGGCCCGGACTGCCGAAGGGCCCGGATTTGTCCAGGGGCCCGGGATGCGATCGCATCTCGACATCCCTAGCCAGTCCGCGTCTGACTGTATTATCTAATCCAGTAATCCATAACCTGATTTACTATTGTAGGCTACCAGTATTGTTCTTGCAGAACTTATAGTCCAATTACAATTAAAATATAGATGCAAATTACCGGTATCATTATTAACATTTACATTATTCTGTGTCAGTTAAAATGGAATAGGCTAGGGATAGATAAGAATATGCTCTTATTTAGTATTTTCACCTTTCAGGAATGGTTAGGTACATCTACTTTTAAGTTTAGTTTAGTTTTTCTACTCCCGCTGAGTGATCAAGGCCAAAACGTCTCGGTATATTTATTTGTCTTTTCATCTATATGTTTCTCAAAGCAACCTATCTACTTTCTCAGGTAAGCTGTCGTCCTTCTGTATCTTTTCCCTCACTAGTACATGTTTATCTTGTTCAGAGTTTTTATTATGGTTTTTTATTATATGTTTAATTATGATATACATACAGATATTTTTTAAATCCAACTGATATTCTACAAGGAACAATATCATTATTTTTCATAGAGATCGCAATTGCATACTTATAATCTTATGGTCGTTTGTTTTTAATGTTCTGGTAGCAACTAAAGGTTCCTAAATTGTCACTCAACAGCACCACCCAAAGTAAGGTGATTGAATGAGATACAAAATCACCATTACGGTTGTCGTGAAAAATTGACGACGTGAAACTACACTGAAATATTTAATTTCTAAATAGAATTGAAATGCAAATACACAAATGGTTAATGGATTGTCATTTGCCGTTCGTTGGGGCACATTTCTTGCGACTCGTAACGTTAACCCGCCACCTAGGCGTGAACTGTTGTGTTTGCTCTCTCCTTGGCTACGCAAGTTAGTGTGTATTCGTGTGTTTTCCGTCGTTGATCTTATCTCCATGAAAGAGCTTGGTGAGAATGTTGTGAGTGTAGTATGCAGCTCTGCAGATCTGGGGGCAGCGGAAACAAACATTAATCAGAATTAAAGATTCTGTACTTTTTGAGAAGGTATTATATGCTATCGTGACCTCACTGTGGCAAGGAGTTATTAGAGTATTCTACAACATGTGGCCTACATTTCTATTAACTTTCAAGTAACAAAACATAGTACGAGTGCACTTGTGACCAGCTTGAACTGCCTGATCTGACACAATGGTCAGTTAATTAATAAATAAATACATACAAAATAAATTCACATTTAGAGTGTACCCACTCAGTAACAAAACTGATTTTCAGTGGGGGACTTTAATTTAAAGCGACTGAACCAACCCTGTAGGCTCCGAACACCATCGGCGAGTGAGCGATAACCAATCAAAGATCGATATTTCAAATAGGGTACGAAACATGAATCAGTGATTGGACAGTGCGAACACCTGCGGACAAATGTCAGAATCAACAAGGCCGATTCAGAACAACTTAGAATTTATTGAGTGCTTCGTTGCTAATAATTCAGCAGCTCAACAATGAGTTTGATCAAGGATTGGCAACCTTAAACTCAACTGTTCTAAATTTTTAATGATTTTTTTTTAAATTAACGGTTGTTTGGTAACAGTCGGTTGCCTTCTTGAACGTCCCTAACACGCACAGACAAGCACGTACCAGTCTGAAGGTTGTCATCGACAGCTTCAGACCTCCAGCCTTGATGGAGAGAGGTCTGTCAGACCTCGCGATGATGATGCGTAGAGAACGCTTGAACGTCTCGGACGCTCCGAACCAATCACAGTCGTAGGCTGCGTCGCGTACTCTCATCGCCTGGAACCAGGGGGGGGGGGGGGGGAGTGAGTTGAGCTCAATTCATGTTATAATATGACGTCATATGAGACAGTTGGCTTTAGAGTTTTTGATAGATTTTATGTCTAGACTAATCATTTAAATTTCTGCTGATTTGCACTCAAAACAGGAAATGTTATCTAATTATTTATATTATTGCACTATTTTTAGTTTTGTTTTACAGAAAATAATTTAAAACATTCAATATTTCATCAATTAGACGCATATTCATGGGTAATAGATCAAACACAATTTTAATGAGAAATTTTATCTATAAAATCTATTCATTGGCAATTTGGGGAAAATCAAATTATTGCTAATTTTAGGGGGCTTGTAATTTTACAGGATATACTCGCAGAGCGGTTCCTTGCCCCCCCCCCCCCCTCCTCCCCCCCGAGGAATAGGTGAACCTTACTCAAACATATGTGACATTTCCCGGGAACTTACGGCACATAGAATTCGTCATAAATTCTTCACTTATGATTTATGATATACTCGCAGTCGTATGAGTTAATCATGTGTAGATTATAGATTTAGAGCTCTTTAACAACAAATATTTATTATTCGTGTAATCTGTGTAGAGTTTTGAAAATCCGCGTAAGTTCATAGTTGCCTGAGAAGACACCAGAGTCCGCAGCCTGGCTCTCTCAGTAATCTGGCTGGCTTGGCTGCCGCAACAAACAGGGCACGATACCTCTTCGATTTCATATTTCTCCTGATACAATAGGAGGAGCAACCTGTTACGCCCAGTAAAAACAAAATGGTGAGTGATTCTAAATCAATACAGTAAAACGCCAATAAAACCAATAATAGCGTCATTTTAGTAGTTTTTAATTTAAAAAAAGAAGTAAGATAATCAATTATTTTTAATTGACCGCAGAAAACGTAACTACTCATTATGTAGAATAATTAAAACATGATCTTTGTAATGTGTGATAGCGTTACATTAGCTTCAAGTCTCAACCAAACCTCAGCAATTCAAGAAACCAGTTTCACATCGCTTGTGGCTTAGTTCATTTTATGTCACCAGAATGCGTAGATTCACTTTTAGTGCCGTGTGGTTACGGGGTGCGGGGGAGGGGGGGAGGGAGTTGGTGTAGGTCATGTCTAGGTCCAAAGTACATTGTCTCAGTAATTGTCTTATTTATTATGAATGCAGGCAGACAACCTTGAAAAGGGGCGATGTACCGACCGACCTGTGGTTCTATTGTTGCTGCCGCTATCGATTTTACTATTTCAATATTTATATATAATATATGACCCATGAGACGAACGCTCCGGAGTGTAGGGGCCCCATTTGAAGCAAAGTCAAAGCCCCCATGTGTAATCTTTGGCCAAACTTACCACTGTAAATAATATAAATTAAACTTATTTTCACCAACAAAAAATCTATACAATTCTAAAAAAAATGTTGGAAGGAAGAAGGACCATCTTCAATTCTGGAAACAACGAGTGAGAGACGGTTCGATGGAAAGCTAGCTGACGCCGACGGGTACATATTTTCACCCTCCCCCCACTCGCATCTCGTGTCTCATACGAGTTTTCCTTGTTGCACTGGCTGTACATTTTACCGTTTTTTTTTAGGCAATATTTCGCTTGATATCGCGTTTTAGCCATCAAACATAAAGTAGGGGGCTGGGGCGCCCCAGTCGCCATTTTTCCGCGACACCCCCGAGAAATGTTTTTGCTTCAGACCCCCAAATATGAAGAGAGACCCTCGTCATGTTTTATTGCGTGATTACATTACATTCGTTACAGTACGTTTCAAAGGTCCAAAATATGAGTCTTAAGAAACCAAGCAGTCCGCGAAGGTGTTGGCTTTTTGGGGGCCGGGGGCTAAAAAAAAACCCTGTTGGGGGAGATACATTTCCTAAGAATCCACACTTACAATGGACTCTCAAATAAGCAGACACATTCAGTCACATGCGTGCGTTCAAGTATAAAATATACATCCAAATACGTAAAAATGTATTACCGCCCTTGCCCTCCCTCACAGCAAGACCTTCAATCTTTCTGCAAACCATTGTTGTGTTTGAAAAGCTTGTGGGACAAATATATATTTATGTTTGTGGCCATACTTAGTACTTACTACCATACATACATACATACATACATACATACATACATACATACATACATACATACATACATACATACATACATACATACATACATACATACATACATACATACATACATACATACATACATACATAGGGTCTACATACATACATACATACATACATACATACATACATACATACATACATACATACATACATACATACATACATACATACATACATACATACATACATACATACAGTTAGGATCAATTTAGGATCAATTTATCGTTCAAACTCCGATCAAAACAACAACTCAATAAATTTGCAGGATTTCCTAACGCAGTTTGAATCTAAACTATCAAAATCAAAAAAGAAAACTATTATATTCGGAGACTTTAATATAGATATAAAGAAAAAAGAAAAAAGAAAAAAGTATTCTAGTTAATAATTATAAAGATATTGTAAGCAGTAACGGCTTCACTATCTGCAACACAAAATATTCAACTCGACCAAGCAGCCAAAGTTTAATTGATCATATCCTCTGTAATACACACACTAATCCCATTACTATCACCAACATTCAACACGACTTCTCCGACCACAACCTTATTCTAGTCGAAATACTCAAATCAACCATTAGACCACAAGCCAAAGGTATAAGTAGTATCTCCAAATTCAACCTAGATTTGTTTAAACACAATTTAAAAATAAATCCTATAGTCTTAAATGAAACACTCACTCCAGATGAAATGTATACGCTATTGATAGATAAAATTAACATTAATAAACAAAGTTGTACATACACTGTTATTAGAAAACAAAAGGATCTGGAACTATGTCCATGGATTGATGATAATCTCATCTGTCTACTTGAGGAAAGGAACAAGTTACATAAAAACACTTTAAAATACCCTAATGATACTGAACTAAAAAATAAATACAAAACGTTACGGAACAAAATAACAAAATTAATTAGAATTAAAAAATCCACTTTCTTTGATAAGCATCTTCAACAAAACTTAAACAACCCCAAAAAATCATGGAAAATTATCAACCAAATTCTCTACAACAACAAAAAACACAATGAGGAAACTAAAATTAGCATCGAGACCAATGATCAAGTGGTAGATGACCCAAAAATCTTAGTAAATGAATTTAATTCGTATTTCCTGAACATTGGTTCTGACCTAGCTGCCAAAATACCAACTCCAAATAACTCTGAAATAACCTATACCGTTTTAAACAATAACCCAAGTGCTAGCTCTGTTTTCCTTAAACCCACTTGTGAAAATGAAATCCTCAATCACATTCGACATCTAAAGAACAGTAGCTCAACCGGAAAGGATGGGATCTCAACCAAACTCATTAAAGAATCAGCTGTATTTCTTGTGAAACCAATTACTACTTTAATCAACAAATGTATTGAAACAGGCTCTGTTCCTAATGAACTAAAAATTGCCAAAATTATTGTTATTCACAAAGGTGGCTCACAAACAGATATAGGGAACTATAGACCAATTTCACTTTTACCTGTTTTATCTAAAATTCTTGAAAGAGTAGTAAAGGTAAGACTAAGTGCCTATCTAGAGAAAATAGATTTTTTTCATGCAGGTCAATATGGTTTCCGTGACCGGATGGGGGTTGAGTCGGCCATTGTAGACCTAATTTCTAATATTCAGCATGAATTGGACAGTAACAAACTTGCAGTGGGATTATTTATTGACTTGAAAAAGGCATTTGACACAGTAAACCACTCAATACTACTTAGGAAAATGGAGAAAATTGGGATAAGGGGTATTGCGTTAGACTGGTTCAAAAGCTATTTAGATAACAGAAGTCAGTTTGTGTCTATGGGCGATGTTTGGGGAACTGAGGGGCTGATCTCCTGTGGAGTTCCACAGGGTTCAGTCCTTGGCCCGCTTCTTTTCCTTATATACATCAATGACTTTTATCAATGTGGGATAACTGGCAAACTTCAATCGTTTGCAGATGACACTAACCTATTTTACTTTGGAAAATGCATTGCAGAAATTATTAACGAAATGCAACGTGATTTAGAAATTATAATGAATTGGTTAATTAAAAACAAACTATCTCTTAATATAATCAAAACCAATTACATGATTTTTAACAGTAAACATTTTAGTAGAGAAAAATACTCACTACAGCTATCAATCAACAACCATCCAATTGAGCTTGTATCTCATGTAAAATACTTAGGTCTACTTCTCCAACAAGATTTAAAATGGGATAAACAGCTTAAACATATTCGTGGAAAAATAACCCCTATTACAGGAATACTGAGAAGAATTTCTATTGTGCTAAAATCATCTACCCTTAAGTCAATTTACTACTCCTTTATCCATAGTCACCTACAATATCTCAACGTTATATGGGGAGCAGCACCAAAATATAAGATTCAAGAGATTAGCGTCATACAAAACAGGGCTATAAGAAATATATTCAACCTGCCATTTTCCACTCATCGTTCTGACATGTATTCCGAACACCAAATCCTTCCAGTTCAATCCATATGTGACTATCAAACATACATTTTCATTCACAAAGCTGTCAACAAAACCATAGCTTCTAACCTAGAATATAAAACTAACTCACACCTTCACTCCCACAACACCAGGACTAAAAATGACCTACACTTAAATAATATCCAAAGTACATATTTAGGAAAAGCTAGTATCATGCATAATGGTTTTAAAAAATACAATGATCTGCCATTATCATACAAATCCCTGAATAACATTCTATTCAAAAAACGAATTAAACTATTTCTCCTCGATAAGCTGCATTGTAATTGAGATTTTGTGTCCTCCATTCAATATATCCTTTCTCATTATATGTCATAGTTTTTAGTTTATTGCAATTACATTAGTTCAACTGCCTATATATATATATATATATATATATATATTCATTTTTTGTTATGTTAGATATTAACAACATATGTAGTAGTTAACATGTATATTTAGTCCTAAGCGTAATAATATTTTTTGTTTGTTTTAATTTAATCTAATCTTAGAGCAGAAATGCTGAACTATTGTACTCAAATTAATTAACATAGTAAATAAGGTAGGTTGTAAAAAGCGTAAGCTTAAACCTCAAAAATAAAGATCATACTCATACTCATACTCATACATACATACATACATACATACATACATACATACATACATACATACATACATACATACATACATACATACATACATACATACATACATACATACATACATACATACATACATACATACATACATACATACATACATACATACATACATACATACATACATACATACATACATACATACATACATACATACATACATACATACATACATACATACATACATACATACATACATACATACATACATACATACATACATACATACATACATACATACAAACATACATACATACATACATACATACATACATACATACATACATACATACATACATACATACAGGGCTTTTTTTCGGCCGGTACGAGCCGGTACGCGTACCGGCTAACACAAGAGGCGTACCGGTAAAAGGCAATTAAGTCACACTATAGCCGGTACGCTACGATTAGCCTTGAAGCGCGTGAATAACGTTGAAGTGTGCAGTGTGAAAGGCTTGTGACTGCAAAATATGTTTCATTTTGTAATAAGGATGTTGCCACCATATGGTGACATGGGTGTGACATGTAGTAAATCACTTCTTTTTAGACTTTTGGCGGCCACTCACTACAGTTATCTTTTCTACCATTTGGGTCACTAGTTCTAAGGAAGGATAATTATAGGGTTGTTTTGACTAAAATGTCATCTCTTGTCAAGAGTAGCTTCTGGGAACCGCCAAAGAGAATGTACCTATTCTTACTTTTCTGTTTTCCTGGAAAGCGCCTTTTCAATTTACAGACAACGATTGGGTTGTGTTGGGGGATAAAGGGGTAGATCGGTGGTCAAGGGATTGTAAGTTGTGTGTGGCAGGGTAAGTTTCCTCTCTGGTGACGAGTGGAGATGTCGTCGTGATTAGCGAGTGTGTGTGTGTGTGTTTAGTGAGAGTGTAAAAAATAAAAATGAACCGAAAAATAACTTCTTGGGTCGTCACCTCGCCGCCGATACCCAAGAGACCGACGTGTTGCTGACGAGAACATGACTGTGAGTAATGTTTGGAAATTGCTTTGAATTCGATATCATCGAGTTTGGTGAGTTAAAAGAATGAGTTATATTTTAAAAATAAATATAAACTATTAAATTTGTAGTGAGTAAATGCACGTCTCGTATTTGGGTCACGTTAAACAGGGGCGGATTCAAACATGAGGCGCGGGGGGGGGGGGGCGAAAAAATAATTTAAGTTTCCGTCTTATTACAATAAACCATCACTATTGGCACGTTTTTTTAAAAGAAATTTTATGTTTTCTGCGGACGCTAGTTCACGCGCACGCGCTGCTCGATCGTGTGGCTGCAGGATCTAATCCCAGTCATGAGCTGTGCAACACAAGCTTCATATTTCGCCGATATCTACGATACAAATCCGCCTTAAAAATGCGTTTTTGGCCATCAAACTTAATGCAGTAACCCAAAATTTTTTCGCCTACGGCGAATTTGCCTCATACAAAACAGGGCTATAAGAAATATATTCAACCTGCCATTTTCCACTCATCGTTCTGACATGTATTCCGAACACCAAATCCTTCCAGTTCAATCCATATGTGACTATCAAACATACATTTTCATTCACAAAGCTGTCAACAAAACCATAGCTTCTAACCTAGAATATAAAACTAACTCACACCTTCACTCCCACAACACCAGGACTAAAAATGACCTACACTTAAATAATATCCAAAGTACATATTTAGGAAAAGCTAGTATCATGCATAATGGTTTTAAAAAATACAATGATCTGCCATTATCATACAAATCCCTGAATAACATTCTATTCAAAAAACGAATTAAACTATTTCTCCTCGATAAGCTGCATTGTAATTGAGATTTTGTGTCCTCCATTCAATATATCCTTTCTCATTATATGTCATAGTTTTTAGTTTATTGCAATTACATTAGTTCAACTGCCTATATATATATATATATATATATATATATTCATTTTTTGTTATGTTAGATATTAACAACATATGTAGTAGTTAACATGTATATTTAGTCCTAAGCGTAATAATATTTTTTGTTTGTTTTAATTTAATCTAATCTTAGAGCAGAAATGCTGAACTATTGTACTCAAATTAATTAACATAGTAAATAAGGTAGGTTGTAAAAAGCGTAAGCTTAAACCTCAAAAATAAAGATCATACTCATACTCATACTCATACATACATACATACATACATACATACATACATACATACATACATACATACATACATACATACATACATACATACATACATACATACATACATACATACATACATACATACATACATACATACATACATACATACATACATACATACATACATACATACATACATACATACATACATACATACATACATACATACATACATACATACATACATACATACATACATACATACATACATACATACATACATACATACATACATACATACATACATACATACATACATACATACATACATACATACATACATACATACATACATACATACATACATACATACATACATACATACATACATACATACATACATACATACATACATACATACATACATACATACATACATACATACATACATACATACATACATACATACAAACATACATACATACATACATACATACATACATACATACATACATACATACATACATACAGGGCTTTTTTTCGGCCGGTACGAGCCGGTACGCGTACCGGCTAACACAAGAGGCGTACCGGTAAAAGGCAATTAAGTCACACTATAGCCGGTACGCTACGATTAGCCTTGAAGCGCGTGAATAACGTTGAAGTGTGCAGTGTGAAAGGCTTGTGACTGCAAAATATGTTTCATTTTGTAATAAGGATGTTGCCACCATATGGTGACATGGGTGTGACATGTAGTAAATCACTTCTTTTTAGACTTTTGGCGGCCACTCACTACAGTTATCTTTTCTACCATTTGGGTCACTAGTTCTAAGGAAGGATAATTATAGGGTTGTTTTGACTAAAATGTCATCTCTTGTCAAGAGTAGCTTCTGGGAACCGCCAAAGAGAATGTACCTATTCTTACTTTTCTGTTTTCCTGGAAAGCGCCTTTTCAATTTACAGACAACGATTGGGTTGTGTTGGGGGATAAAGGGGTAGATCGGTGGTCAAGGGATTGTAAGTTGTGTGTGGCAGGGTAAGTTTCCTCTCTGGTGACGAGTGGAGATGTCGTCGTGATTAGCGAGTGTGTGTGTGTGTGTTTAGTGAGAGTGTAAAAAATAAAAATGAACCGAAAAATAACTTCTTGGGTCGTCACCTCGCCGCCGATACCCAAGAGACCGACGTGTTGCTGACGAGAACATGACTGTGAGTAATGTTTGGAAATTGCTTTGAATTCGATATCATCGAGTTTGGTGAGTTAAAAGAATGAGTTATATTTTAAAAATAAATATAAACTATTAAATTTGTAGTGAGTAAATGCACGTCTCGTATTTGGGTCACGTTAAACAGGGGCGGATTCAAACATGAGGCGCGGGGGGGGGGGGGCGAAAAAATAATTTAAGTTTCCGTCTTATTACAATAAACCATCACTATTGGCACGTTTTTTTAAAAGAAATTTTATGTTTTCTGCGGACGCTAGTTCACGCGCACGCGCTGCTCGATCGTGTGGCTGCAGGATCTAATCCCAGTCATGAGCTGTGCAACACAAGCTTCATATTTCGCCGATATCTACGATACAAATCCGCCTTAAAAATGCGTTTTTGGCCATCAAACTTAATGCAGTAACCCAAAATTTTTTCGCCTACGGCGAATTTGCCTCATACAAAACAGGGCTATAAGAAATATATTCAACCTGCCATTTTCCACTCATCGTTCTGACATGTATTCCGAACACCAAATCCTTCCAGTTCAATCCATATGTGACTATCAAACATACATTTTCATTCACAAAGCTGTCAACAAAACCATAGCTTCTAACCTAGAATATAAAACTAACTCACACCTTCACTCCCACAACACCAGGACTAAAAATGACCTACACTTAAATAATATCCAAAGTACATATTTAGGAAAAGCTAGTATCATGCATAATGGTTTTAAAAAATACAATGATCTGCCATTATCATACAAATCCCTGAATAACATTCTATTCAAAAAACGAATTAAACTATTTCTCCTCGATAAGCTGCATTGTAATTGAGATTTTGTGTCCTCCATTCAATATATCCTTTCTCATTATATGTCATAGTTTTTAGTTTATTGCAATTACATTAGTTCAACTGCCTATATATATATATATATATATATATATATTCATTTTTTGTTATGTTAGATATTAACAACATATGTAGTAGTTAACATGTATATTTAGTCCTAAGCGTAATAATATTTTTTGTTTGTTTTAATTTAATCTAATCTTAGAGCAGAAATGCTGAACTATTGTACTCAAATTAATTAACATAGTAAATAAGGTAGGTTGTAAAAAGCGTAAGCTTAAACCTCAAAAATAAAGATCATACTCATACTCATACTCATACATACATACATACATACATACATACATACATACATACATACATACATACATACATACATACATACATACATACATACATACATACATACATACATACATACATACATACATACATACATACATACATACATACATACATACATACATACATACATACATACATACATACATACATACATACATACATACATACATACATACATACATACATACATACATACATACATACATACATACATACATACATACATACATACATACATACATACATACATACATACATACATACATACATACATACATACATACATACATACATACATACATACATACATACATACATACATACATACATACATACATACATACATACATACATACATACATACATACATACATACATACATACATACATACATACATACAAACATACATACATACATACATACATACATACATACATACATACATACATACATACATACAGGGCTTTTTTTCGGCCGGTACGAGCCGGTACGCGTACCGGCTAACACAAGAGGCGTACCGGTAAAAGGCAATTAAGTCACACTATAGCCGGTACGCTACGATTAGCCTTGAAGCGCGTGAATAACGTTGAAGTGTGCAGTGTGAAAGGCTTGTGACTGCAAAATATGTTTCATTTTGTAATAAGGATGTTGCCACCATATGGTGACATGGGTGTGACATGTAGTAAATCACTTCTTTTTAGACTTTTGGCGGCCACTCACTACAGTTATCTTTTCTACCATTTGGGTCACTAGTTCTAAGGAAGGATAATTATAGGGTTGTTTTGACTAAAATGTCATCTCTTGTCAAGAGTAGCTTCTGGGAACCGCCAAAGAGAATGTACCTATTCTTACTTTTCTGTTTTCCTGGAAAGCGCCTTTTCAATTTACAGACAACGATTGGGTTGTGTTGGGGGATAAAGGGGTAGATCGGTGGTCAAGGGATTGTAAGTTGTGTGTGGCAGGGTAAGTTTCCTCTCTGGTGACGAGTGGAGATGTCGTCGTGATTAGCGAGTGTGTGTGTGTGTGTTTAGTGAGAGTGTAAAAAATAAAAATGAACCGAAAAATAACTTCTTGGGTCGTCACCTCGCCGCCGATACCCAAGAGACCGACGTGTTGCTGACGAGAACATGACTGTGAGTAATGTTTGGAAATTGCTTTGAATTCGATATCATCGAGTTTGGTGAGTTAAAAGAATGAGTTATATTTTAAAAATAAATATAAACTATTAAATTTGTAGTGAGTAAATGCACGTCTCGTATTTGGGTCACGTTAAACAGGGGCGGATTCAAACATGAGGCGCGGGGGGGGGGGGGCGAAAAAATAATTTAAGTTTCCGTCT
The DNA here is from genome assembly GCA_945910005.1 of Isoperla grammatica. NCBI lineage: Eukaryota > Metazoa > Arthropoda > Insecta > Plecoptera > Perlodidae > Isoperla > Isoperla grammatica. The sequence continues at coordinate 4,667,666 of OX246748.1, forward strand.
TATTACAATAAACCATCACTATTGGCACGTTTTTTTAAAAGAAATTTTATGTTTTCTGCGGACGCTAGTTCACGCGCACGCGCTGCTCGATCGTGTGGCTGCAGGATCTAATCCCAGTCATGAGCTGTGCAACACAAGCTTCATATTTCGCCGATATCTACGATACAAATCCGCCTTAAAAATGCGTTTTTGGCCATCAAACTTAATGCAGTAACCCAAAATTTTTTCGCCTACGGCGAATTTGCCTCCGGCGGCTGGGGCTTCGCCCCAGACCCCAGCTATGCCACGCCAGTCACATGAAACATTATACCGAACGTACCGGTTAACTTTATTTTAGAAAAAAAGCACTGCATACATACATACATACATACATACATACATACATACATACATACATACATACACACTTACATACCATACTTACTTTCTTACTTATTTTGCGGCATTCAATTCTACAATCAAAATTAATCTTAGTCGATGTAGGGGCTACACTGTTATCAAAAAAAGTATATTATATGTAAACCTGAACCGCCACAAACCTGTGTTTATTGGTTCAGGTAATTTTCGCATGGTCAAGATAGAAATCCAAATGTGTAATGTACAAAAAGAGGAAAATAAATAAATAAATAAATAAATAAATAAATAAATAAAATAAATAAAATAAATATTGGAAAATAGTGTCTTCTGCCAAAGATTACTGACACGTCAGTGCTAGATATTTGCTTTTATGTCAATGTAGTTACAACTTAGCAGGTCCGGTCTGCTCTATTGTGTTAGTTTATGACCATGTATGGTGTACCAGTACTTACCTCCTCTGATATCTGATTACCGAACCAGCAGACAATTAGAAACACGAGATATTGAGAGAACAACAGGTTGGTGAAGGTAGCGACTTTCACGTCTACTATTGGCGCCTGGAAGAAATCATTGACATAAACATCATTAACATAAGCATAAACGTAATTGACATAAACATCATTAACATAAACATAAACGTCATCAACATAAACATCATTAACGTCATTAACATGAACATAAACACATAAACATAAACATCATTGACATAAACATAAACTTCATTGACATAAACATCATTAACATAAACAGTGACATTAACAGTAACAGCAACATCAACATAAACAAAAATCTTTATTCACACATTATTAAATACAACAAGACCGCTCCGCTGCCTTGAGCCGCTGCTGGCTGTCACGTTTGGGCAGGTCACTTCTTGGAAAACTCGACTTTTTTGGAAATTGTAACTTTTTTTTTTTTTTTTTTTTGTGTCACTTTTTGGAAAACTTTTCAGTTGGAAAAAAGAAAAAAAAAATTTGAAAAAAAAAGTCGAAAAAAAATGTCGAAAAATTTTAAAGTGATGGAAAAATTTTCGAGCTTTTCTATGTACATTTCACGTCAAAGTGTCGTAGATACTTATGTAAAGAAAGAAACTTAAAAGTTGTGTGATTCTGAAAAATGAAAAAAAAAAATTCATGTTGAAAAATTTCTAAGTGTTTGAAAAATTTTCAAGTAGCCCACTTTTTGGAAAACTTGAAAAAAGTTGAAAAAATGAAAAAATTAAAATTTTGGTAAAAAATTATTTTCATGTTGAAATTTTTAAGTGATGGAAAAAATTTCGAGTTTTTCTATGTACATGTCACGGTAATTGGTCGTAGATACTTATGTAAAGAAGAAACTTGAAAATTGTGTGATTCTAAAAAAAGAAAAAAAAATTTCATGTTTCAAAATTTCTAAGTGTTTGAAAAATTTTCAAGTACCCCATTTTTTGGAAAACTTGAAAAAACTTGAAAAAATGAAAAAATTAAAATTTTGGTAAAAAATTATTTTCATGTTGAAATATTTTAAAGTGTTAGAAAATTTTTCGAGTTCTACAATCCGCACGTTCAAAAGCTTCCCGGTACGTCCCGGTAAGTGTGTCGTCAATAAAATGCACATGTACAGAAAGGTAAAGAAACGCACTTTTCGATGATACCAAAATGGGCTGTTCGATTTCATAACGGGACATACCAGGGCCGTTCAAAGCTGAAATTTAAGTAATCAAAATTACACATCTAACCAATGACGCTAAAAAATAACAAAACCGGTACGTTACAGGTACGTCCGGGTACCTTAAATATGTCAACCACACCTTCGGATACCCACGAAACGGAAAATCAAAAATTACAAAAAATTCTAACATGGTTTTTTACGACATTGAAAACCCCCCATAGACAAATTCTTGCAAAAACACGGGCGGATGAAATCCGTTAAAGCACCGTAACTCGGACACCCGTAAAGTCTAATTTTTGAAAGTAACGTTTATAAATAGACAAATGTCCAATTATTAATAATAAACACAACAATGTATAAGATGGCATGTTAAACACACTTTTAATATACAAAAACAAAACATTTTGTATGCGTGGTTTTATATCGCCGTGGAAAGTGCTTTGCGCGAACGTCTGTCATTCGGTAAGAGGGTGACTTTTTGAAAATGTTTTTTCATGCCCCTGTACGGGCAAGCTTTGAGCATCGGCCTAAAGAAAAAAAACCCATTTTGAAAGTACCAACTTGACGCAAAAAAATCACGACCGAAGCCGTGTCGTAAAAATGGAAAAGTGCCCATAACTAAGGAACCGGGGCGAAATTCAAAAATCGCTTCGTTAATAATCAAGTTTTGTGGTTACTTTTTAAAATGAAAAAATCGAGAAAGTTTTTGATTCAAAACTGTGGAAAAAAAGCCTTCCCCGCGCTTTTTAAAAACACACTTTACCAAATGTACACAATTTGATTGGCGAAAGTTCCGGGACGAATCCAAAATGTTTCAAAACCCAATTACCCAAAGGGTAAGCGCCGGTAACAAAACAAACCAGAATGTTATATCTCGTTTGGTTCGACGGGCAGAGCCGTTTGAATGTGACACATTAAACGGGTACCAAATCCGTCAAATCGAGACGTCGAACATTGTTCGTGTTTGGGTGCCCGTAACTTTTGAACGGGACACTTTATACGAAAACCTTTCATTACAAAAAGATGCTCCATTCAATTTTAATCATACTTAAAAAGTGAAATAAATCCTCAAAAAATAATTACTATTTTTTACAATTTTTACCGCACTTGGACATGGCCAAATACGCACACTTTGCGACATTAAACTCGTCGGGGTTTGAAAAGGGGTTGACGCACAGGGTCGAAAAAAATACCCACGTGAAGAGAAAGGCCAGGCGGTCAATTCTGTAGCGACAGATGTGGGAAAATGGTCGCGTGCGTGGGCGTACCGAGGGTTTTGGGGGTAGCGGAATGGCCGCGCGAGCTCGAGCGCGGGGACTACCGAAAGATAATATATAGATCTTCTGCTCATTAGGATGGTATCATAAGTCAAGGTCACTGCGTTGGGGATTTCCAGGTATCCAATGTGACGTCGTGAATCTTTAGTAATGGACTTGTTTAAGTAGACGGTAGAAGCTCGAGAGATCATATAACATTAATGTGGTACTATTGGATTCGGCTATTTCGAAAGCATGACTGTTATGCGTTGTTGGACAACTTTGACAATCATGTATAGGCCCTATTATATTTATTCATAAGCACATGTATAATTCAGGCTTGTAGGTAACTAACCACGTATGCTGCTAGATCAATAACAAGGCTTGTAGATATAAAATGCAGGAAATATATCCTATGCCACAGTAATATATAAACCGATTTGGTGTACTCAAGCTTTAGGTCACATCGTGTTTTGAGGATGAACTTGAAGGAAAGGGACAATTAGAAGGGGGAGTAAAATTTAAAGGGGTTGATGGGTGGGAAGGGGAAGTAAAATACCTCATTTCGTCTTCCCGTACGACGACCAAATTCTACCTCGGTTCGCTCAACGAGGGTTCACCAAAATTGTGAGCTAGAAAATGGGGGCACGGGGGCCACATAGGCGCCCGTAACGGGGGGCGGGAGAGGGGTCAAAGGGGAACTCGCTCGCCCGCCCCCTGTAAAAATTCTGTGGGTGCCGTTGGTGGATACCGTGTTTTAAACGTGCTCCCAACCAGGGCTCACCAAAGTTGTAAGTTTGTGAATGGTGATAACGTGTATCTGAAACGTGCACTAGCTCAACCAGGGCTCACCAAAGTTGTAAGCTAGTGAATGGTGATAACGTGTATCTTAAACGTGCGCTAGCTCAACCAGGGCTCACCAAAGTTGTGATGTAGATGAATCCAAAGCCTCCAAAGCCATTATATAAGATCGTCAGGGCGCAGATCATTCGAAACATGTGGTTGATCTTCTTAGACAACCTGCGTGAGTGTAATACAAGAAATTACAGAGGAAAGAAAAGATTCCTGAAGGACTAATACCTTGTTTGATAATAAGCTTCCTGTTTGACGTTCACTCAAATACACAAAACTTTATCTGTGAGTGAAGATTGGTGGTTGTCTTCCTACTCACTGTAGCCTACTCTATCAAGAACCAACCTTGTTCACGGGCTAAGCCCCCCCCCCCCCCCCCCCCCCTACCGAGTTATGCTTTGTCCTTATGCCGGATCAGGCTTGGAAGTTGATGTGGTATTTATGTATTTAATGTATAGACTATTGCAGAGCCTCCGTCTTTGCGGAGGCTCTTCAGCCATACAGTTAGTTACACATGGATATACAAATAAAAATAACAAACCATTAATTACAATTACATAAGACAAAATTCAAAATAGGTACAATCTATTAATTGTACTTTAGTTGCTAAATCTGTTTAACTTGCTTTCTGATTGATGTGGATAGCTACTGTTATTCTACTCCTTGTGAACTATTGCCCGGAAATCACACAACATAATTTGCGAAGGGGAACCATTCGATTAGACTAACTATTAGTATAGACATGCGCGTCGACAGGATATTTTCCAGGGGGGGGGGGGGGGGGGGGGGGGCAAGACGAAAACCAACCATTAAGGTGGAAGTGTAAGCCTCTCAGCTATCCCCGCAGATAATTGTTTTGTATTTTAACCGATTTTGTGACGTTGAAATAGTTCATGAATGAAATGAAACATATATATTTGAGTTAGCCGGTGAAATTGAAATGAAAAAAGGGGGCAAGTACATTCCCTCCCCCCATCCCTCACGACGCTCACGAGTATATACAGACGTGTACGATCTAAACCAAGATACTCACCCTAGAAGTGTTTGGTGGTGAATAACACAGTGTTTAAGGTAACGCTCCATTTCTCTCTGAGCTTCATCTGAAGCCAACTTCGGACCGTTCTGATCAATCCATATCTCCTTCTCACTCCTTTGTACCTCTTCCTGCATCACCTCGCTCTGTTCTTCCACCAGAGCCAAGTTCTGACTGCTCCATACCTCCGTCTCACTCCTTTGTACCTCTTCCTGCACCATCTTGCTATGTTCTTCCACCGAAGCCAAGTTCTGACTACTCCACATCAACGCCTCAATTCTTTCTATATCTTTCTCCAAATTCCCACACTCCATCTCACTCAGTACCTCCTCCAATTCCTTCTCGTCTTCAGTCGTGTGGCATTCCTCTTGGTCACCTTCAATGACGTCATCGGTAGGAACGTATGTGACGTCACCAGTCGAGGTGCGCGTGGCGAGCGCGTTCTCGACGTTACTGCGCAGGTTGACCAGCTTGTATTGGAGCAGTTTGAATTGTTTGCTCATGAGGACGAGTAGGGTTATGAAGGTGAACTCGCTCACTGCTAGCACTGTCATGTCGAAGGCCTGGGCTGATAGGGTGAAGATAGCTGTCAGCTCAAATATAGGGGATGAGGAGATGTCGTGAGGAAACCACAGCCTGAGGGAAAAAACAAAACGATAAAATGCAAAGGGTACTTTTTCGACAGAACAACAGAAAACTGTATTGTAATTAGTTGGCTAAAATGTTTTTGCATATTTAGCTCTCCACAACAACTTTGTCACTTCTGTGTCCCTAGAGATCTCCGTTTAAAATATTTCCCTGAATGTGTAGAGTGGTTCCACAGCAGCCTTTTGAATGCTGACGTCATAGATCTAAGATGAGTGTTGGAGCCAATCGGCGGGTGGCTTTTGGCCAATCCCTCACTCATTTATGACGTCAACATCCACAAGATTGCTGTGGAACGACTTTAACATAGTGCGACAGTTTATGGACCGAATGTGTCCCGTCTGGGCCTAGGGTGACTCAACCAGTCGTAAGAGGCGAGAAAAGGAGACCCAGTCCTTCCCCCCCCCACTATCAAACTTGAGATTCCTCCTCCCACTTGGCCCTACCCACCCTCCCTTGATTTACTCTCCTTATGACGACCCCCGCGATGTTAAATGGATCTGATTCGGAAGACGTCATATGACCTAAGCCGTCAGTAGTCTCACCTGAACGGAATGACCCCCGAAGTCAGCGCGTATGAGTGTGTTTTCGCCCGTTGAAGAGCTCTGATCAGGGTTCGAAATATTGCGGTTTTAATTGTTTCTATCTTGACAAGGAACAGTGTACAGTCCAATTACTAGGTCTTATATAAGCGGTTAATAGTCTCACCTGAATGGAATGACCCCCGAAGTCAGCGCCTGTGAGATCATAGCAATGACCGCTGCTGCTATCGCCACAACAGTCAGTCCGAAGCATCTCTTCATAGTCACCGTGGCCATCTTCTCAGCGCGGTCCATGCTCGCCCGCATCTCACTGGAGGGCATCATGCGAGGGTCGTGGAGTTGCTCCAGGACGCCGAACACGCGCTTTACGTCGTCGCGATACGCGAACATGGTGTAGCATCGGACGAAGATCTGCAGGTGGACCCCGGTGGATATCAAGAACTCGAGCATGCGCAGTAGATTGCCCCACATGATGTACATGTTGATCACTTGGAAGGCGAGGCCGTAGACCATGCGGAACAATGTTATGCGAGGGTAGAGGTGGCGCCAGTAGTAGAACATGTTGCGCTTTTCGTCGGCGTTCATTGGCCAATACCCTGGTAGGACAGACAGACAGACAGACAGACATGTTGATCACTTGGAAGGCGAGGCCGTAGACCATGCGGAACAATGTTATGCGAGGGTAGAGGTGGCGCCAGTAGTAGAACATGTTGCGCTTTTCGTCGGCGTTCATTGGCCAATATCCTGGTAGGACAGACAGACAGACAGACAGACATGTTGATCACTTGGAAGGCGAGGCCGTAGACCATGCGGAACAATGTCATGCGAGGGTAGAGGTAGCGCCAGTAGTAGAACATGTTGCGCTTTTCGTCGGCGTTCATTGGCCAATACCCTGGGTGGACAGACAGACAGACAGACATGTTGATCACTTGGAAGACCAGGCCGTAGACCATGCGGAACAATGTTATGCGAGGGTAAAGGTAGCGCCAGTAGTAGAACATGTTGCGCTTTTCGTCGGCGTTCATTGGCCAATACCCTGGGTGGACAGACATTTTGATTGGTTGATCGCTATCGCAGAGCTTGGACACAAGCGGGAAAATTTATCCATAAACTGGGCCGTGGCAAAGCTGAGAACGCCGCAGGGCATTTTTCTCACTGCATTCATAATATGTTGTTTGTACAGCCCGAGTGGCACCCCAGTTTCCTTGAATTTGTTGTGTCCCAACTGTCAAAAAGTAATAAGTAATCAAATGTAATCGTTTGTTTGCTGTGTGGACGCCTATTATTTGACTAGATGTTGGGTTTTCAAGAAATTTGCGCATGGTTGAAGTTCTGTTATGGCTTCTGGTAATGAATTCGGGGATTTCGTCTCATGTTTGTGCTTGCCAGGTAGTGGGGGTGTACATCATTTATGAAATGCCAGGCTCGACGGAAGATCGACTGATTTTCTTGTTCTCAACTAAGCCACGGACCCACTGTAGAGCAAGGAGTAAGACATAGCACGCGCATCGTCTAGTTTTATGCGGATTGCGTGACATTGCACTTTGTAACCGCCATGTTAGACCGTGACGTCATGATTATTCTTCCTTGAGAGAGCGATTTCAGGGCTGCTGGTGGATGGAGATGTATATCCTGCGGTGATTTGCCCTGTAATGTTAGCTGATGATGGCTCTGATCAGATAAGAATAGTTTTTTCGACGTTTCGAAAGCTGTGGCCGTCCATCTTCAGCAGTCGTTGCAGTGTCTGACGGACGACAGCCACAGCTTTTCGAAACGTCGGGTAGAACGGGTTTTCTCAGAGTTATCAACTCACATCACAGGGCAAATTATCGCAGAACATACATCTCATATATGGGTGAATTTACGGTACAAGGCCACATTATATATATATATTTTTTCTTCTTGTGCCAAGATGGCCTTTTCAGCCATTCTTTTGTCTTACTATCCAATATGAAACAGCTTCCTTTTCTGGCCAGCTCATGTCAATAAATGTGATTTATTTTCCTCAACGTTTCGGTGGAAAATTTTCAAATTTTTAGAATGGGAGACTATAGAATGAACACTTGCTCAAAGTTGCCTTAAGAATATACCCGATAGCATCAGTTTATTGACTTACCATAGAAGTTTAGTAATTTCACATGAAAGCTCAAAAATTGTCTCTTCCCTGGTCGACGTCTCGCTTCGTTTACTGACGTTGGTACAACTGATGTCATTTCGAGAAGTTGTACGACCGCTTACTGTGTTGATCAGTGGTGATGTGTTATATGTTAGATCTGAAAGAAATTAGTTTGCCCGATCCAAAGTGAAAACAAATTTGTTTTTGTAAATCTTGAACACTCCCCATAGCCTGTGATAACAAAATGTAAGATTTAAAAATCCAATATATGACGCCTGCTTGATGTGCTTCATATTAGAAGATTTGAGAATACTTTCAAAATTTTGTTTTTATGAAGTCTGACGACTTTGCCAATATACTGTTAACCATGTGACTATTTGACACTAAACTCTAGAGTGAATATAATGTGGTATTCGTGATGGTATATGAACAAAGATGCTTTGAGCAATAGAATAAAATTGTTGTTGTATGTATTATTTTTTAAAGTGATCAACGTATAAACTGTGTGAAGTATACGTCTACTGTGACTTCTGAATAACTAAAATATAGTCTTCGTAATGTTCAATTATTCTAGAGGGAAGAAAATGTGAACACATAGAAAAAATATTGTTTTTAAGCGAACAGATCGTTAATTTTCGAAGTTGTGTTATTTTGAAGCGATCAATCAACCTGATAAGTTATCCCATGAAGTTCTGTGATTATAGCACTAATAAAATGTAAAATGTATGAGGTTTTGTGAATTCACACTTAATAGAATGTATGCTTTGTGTAATATTCTGTGATTCAATAGCTAACAGGTAGTACATTAGCGAAGTTTTGTGATTTCGTGAATTTCTGAGATTCTACAAACCTTGTGAACTTTTTGTGATTCTAGAATGAATAACGTGCATACCTTGTAAAGTTTTGCTATTCTAGAGAGACAAAATACGAAACTTTTAAAATTCTGTGAATCTGATGAGTGTAGAGTTACCCTATATAAAACTTTGTGATTAGAGTGAATGAAATAGATACAGTGAGAGGTTGTTTGACTCAGTTCAGAGGTCAGTAACCCAGAGTCTATCAACACCCCGAGTGAAGTTATTCTCTTGTCAGCTGTAGTTGAACTAAATTCTGTACTCGCACTGGACAGAGCCTTCGGCCTTCTGCAGACAGAATCGACCTGCACGCGTTCAGTTGTTCGCGTGCAGGTAACCACAGACCTGCAAGAATCGAGCCACCAAACACAGTTTGGTTCCCATGCTTATGTCAGACTGTACTGCGTTGGTGCAGACTTACTTTGATGTTGTCCATAAACACCGCACTGCATATCACACACAATTTATTTATTTTATTGGAATGTAGTTGAGGGGGAAGAGTGGTGGTAGGATAGAAGAAGATGGAGAGGCTTATCTTCAATGCCGACGTGGCAACAGATGATGATGATGATTTTATTGAAACTAAAGGCCAGTCTAGTCTGATGCTTGATGAATAACAATAATTCCACAAGTTACATTTATTGCAATATAATTTACAGTACATTTACATAAATATAATATATGTTACAAATATTATATTTATTACATCGATAGTATATATCTATCGTGAATTTGAGAGCTCTGCATTTTAATAGTGAAAAAAACGAACCATTTGATCCATAACTAACTGGTAGAGAATTAATTTTTACACGGTATTGTTTACTACTTTACTATATATGATTTGTATTTGTATTTATCAACTCTGTAGATACACTTACATGTATATATATATCGTCAACATATAATATAATAATCATAATCCGTCAATATAAAAGGGTATAGATACGATACAGTGAATTAATAAGTATTGAATTAATAAGTTATTATATTCCAATTAAATTTGAGACGTCAAAAATTGGATTATTCTCGGAACGTCGGCTTATTTTAAACATTTAGAAATATTATTTCATGTACATTGGTAATTCAACTACTCGTATATGAACGACAGACGGCTCGGCCGATGTATCAGCATGACGTATAACTTAATTGTTTATGTAGACAAACAAGCAATGATGCACAACACTGCGGCATCGAGGTTAACCCTTGGACTGCATTGAAGTCACGTGTCTAATGTTTTGGCCTTCGCTTCGAAGCACCCGTCAATGTTTCACATGAGAATATATGTGGCTTCGTAACAACTCAACACTGGATAATAAGACTTTGAAATATATTATAATCGTTACGATTGTTAGTTTAGAAATTATTTTAAGGAATTGTTTGCGATTCATTAATTTGTAAAGTAACAACAACTGTGACAATTGGAATATTTTTAGCTTTTTATATCACTTTTTTACATTTTCAATTTTTATATCCGTGTTATTCAATTTTTGAATATTGTGTACCGGCCACAATATATTATCAAAGAACGCGATAACATGGAGCTGTTTAGTCCTATAACCAAGCATATCGTGAAAAATTGAAACAATATTTTGTTCCTTTTTAATTTAACTAAAAAATCTGTTTTTCTTTCCTAATCCAAAGAAGATTATTCTGGTTTTTGTTGTTTTATTTGAAATTCTTTGAGGTGGTTGAGAGTTTTACACCACTGTTAATCTGCTCAGTTTAGGTTCAAAAAGGCTCAACAATTCAAATATTCAACAACTGACTGCTCACCAGTGCATGGTCCGGTCTCTAGCTAGGAATATTTGGATAATTGGGAAAAAAATTCTGCGGGCTATTAGAGGGACTCGATCCCAGCATTCACCTTGTGGCTGAGAAAATCCTTAGAAAAAGTATTTCAGAAGTGCCGGTGACCGGTCTCGAACCAGCGCCATCCGATTTAGAGTCTCGCGCTTTACCTCTGAGCCGCCTCCCATTGGATAGAAAGAAAATCAATAATGCAATCGTAAACACATGACGTAGACAGTGTTGTCAAATGTACCTACCTGCATGGTTGCTAAATCATAGTCTACATTCTTGTCTGATCTCTGGATTGATAAGACCGCGAGGAAAGCAATTCTGTCTGCGAGCGAGGAACCAAGTAGGATCGCGTTGAGGGATGAGCGTACATACAGCATACCAATATTTAGTAACACTATATAAGCCAGTGGTGCCCAACCGTTTTTGACTGAAGGCACCCCAAGTCTACATTTAGTAGACAGCCCCCCCCCCCCCCTAACTCCCACTAACGTCCACGCTAAAAACCAATATTTTTTTAAATATATAAGAATATTGTAATAAACCAACACTTTGCAAATTTAAAGCAATGATTTAATGACTGTACCACCACTTACTTATAGTTGGATATACAACATAGTGGGAATCTAGCTTTGACGGTTTATACTCTTATTTCCTTTTCAACTTATAGACGTATTTCTCTTTTCTTTAAATTTAATGTTCGTTAATGTTGAAATGCTTAACTCACACAGGTAAGACGTTCATAACTGCCGTAGAATTTGATACTGTTTTCTGAATTGTTTCTGAACTATTGAATTCTGAACTGTTATTCGGGGTTGAAAGGGGTCGGGGGTGAGTGTGTTAATCTGCAGTACAAAATGTTGCATCCTCGATGTAATATATGTTTCAGTGAAAATTCAATCGTGGTCAGACTGTGGTTTTCACCTTAGTATACAATTGGTTTTGGTTTGTACTGTTAAAATTTATTAAAAATCATTATTTTGTTTTATTTTCAAAATAACAGAAACAAGATTTTTTTCTATTTCAACGAAAATATCGCGGCACCGGCCCTAGCAGACGTTCGCGGCACCCCGGGTGAGGACCACTGTTTTAGGTAAAGCGAAATGGCGACAAGTTTAGTAACCCTGTTTGAAACTAAGGTTTGAGTTGGGTACCTCTGGACAAAACTGTTTTCTATTTGTTTCAGCAGTGAACCCAGCTGTTATCTGAATACAGCTCCCAGCCAGCCCGGCGGACTTCGGACACTGGCCTGAGTCACTCACCGTAGCAACCCCGACCTCCCAGATAAGCAAGACACGGACTCTTGTACGAGGTAAGTTTCTATTTCAACGGAATGGAAAATCTCCAAACTAAAACCTTGCCAAATTCACGTCTTCGACAAATATAACACGGAGTGTTCGAATGTTAGGCTATTTGGTCATATCTTAGAAATGTTACTGGATGTCATCTTTTTAGAATGATGTGGGGCTCGATATTGTAAAGATATTATTATTAAATTATTGTTATTTTTATTTCTTTATTTATATCACAACACAATTACAATGTGAAGATAGAACAAACCCAATCACCAGAAAAAGGCCGCTTTTCAAAAGTGAATGGCAAAGAACAAGCAAACCCCGTATAAATAATTTAAAACATACATAAATATACACAACAAAATAACAATTACATAAGATTGTACAAGAAAATTTTGAAAAATGTCCTTAAAATAAGTGCAGTACCTAAAATAGCAGTTTTCTATAATGCATGTAGAGAGTGGACTCCGGGGATAGCTCACAGACAGTCTTCAATATTAAAACTCACGGCTCCACAAGCACCAATTACTACTGGAATTATTTTTCTTGACAACCCCCATGTTCTCTGGATTTCAATTTGGAAATACTTGTATTTTCTACGCTTTTCAGCTTCCTTCGATGTTATGTTGTAGTCAGATGGCACAGTGACATCTAATAACAAACACCCTTTTATCGTACGATCTTTAATAATGATATTATTATCATTATTATTATTATTATTATTATTATTATTATTATTATTATTATTATTATTATTATTATTATTATTATTGTTGCAATACATACAAACTCGGTCAAAACCGGCATAAACATGTTGTACGGACACAAATGTCAAGTATTTCCATGTGTTTACCTTATTAAAATCTACTTAGAACTACTTAATATATCATTGTCCACATTATTTTTTCCAAACCGAACTATGGATGCTATGTACGGTCGTGGCCGATTTGTACTCATCCCAGCATTCGCTCTTTGTACGGTGGAAACCACGAAAACCACCATCGAGATGGATAACGTCTTGAAGTCTTCATTCTTCTTAGTTCAAAAATTTTCGCACTATCCTACACGTGTTCAAAATAATTGCTTTTTGCATCTCGATGTATATGTTCGGTTGGAGACCAATAAGTTTGATACTGTCATGGAGTTTACGTGGAATAATGCCATTTGCTGATATAATTAACGGTATAACAGTTACATTATTCTGCTTCCACAACCTTTCTATTTCAATAGATAATTCCTTATATCTGTTTATCTTTTCCCGCCAAGTTGTCTCTACATTGTGGCATAAAGGGACGGCAACATCAATTAAAATCGTTTCTCGTTTCTTCTTGTCAATAAATATAATATCCGGTCTATTGTGATGTATGGTTTGGTCTGTTATAACTGCCCGGTCGTAATATAATTTGTAGTCTTTACTATCTAATACCTTTTCAGGCTTGTATTTGTAATACGCAGTGGTTGTGTTTATAAGTTTATACTTCATGGCTAATTTTTGATGTACAATGTTTGCAACTTGGTTATGCCTATGAAGATAATCTGTTTGACAAAGCATTTTGCACCCAGATACGATATGTTCAATTGTTTCGCCGTTCATATTACATTTTCTACATTTATCTTCCACTGTGACGTCTTTCAGTATGTATTTTTTGTAATTGTTAGTCTTGATTACTTTATCTTGAATAGCGATCATAAATCCCTCTGTTTCGCTGAAAATGTCCCCGGACGTTAACCATTTGTTCGATGCTACCCTATCGACGCTATCCTTAAGAAGTTCCTTATAATGTCTGCTATGTAACGTCTTTTCTGATATTCTGATCTCTTTTGCTGTGTCAGAATTAAGTTTTTGAAGCAAGTTTAAATTTCCGTCATTTAAATTGAGGGGAGAAAGCGACTTGTCTGCCGATACTATAGCTCTATGAAGTTGTGAATGTGGGCATTTTGTATAAAAGTACTTTCTTAGAATTTCAATTTGTTTATAATATAAATTGTTTAAATCAATCAAGCCTCTTCCCCCTTTTTCTCTAGGTAGAGTCACTCGTTATATTGCTGACTTAGGGTGATGACTTCTGTATTTGGTGAATGTTGTGCGGGTGAGAATTTCTAGGGCATGAAGTTCTGTCTGTGTCCATTTAATAATTCCAAATGAATATGTTAGTACCGGTATAGCATAAGTGTTAATTGCTTTGATCTTGTTTTTTCCATTTAGTTGTGTTTTTAAAATGGATCCTATTCGTTTCTTGTATGCAGAAATAAGTTTACTTTTCATCAGTTTATGATCAATTCGTTTAGCCTGCACAAATCCTAGATATTTGTATATGTCTTCTTCGTCCATTACTCCAATCCGGTTGTCTTCGTCAATTTCAAACTCTTCTAATTTCGTAATCTTTCCTTTGATGACATGAAGTGACTTACATTTATCAATTCCAAAATCCATACATATATCTCTACTGAATTCTAACGTTGAGTTAAGAAGATTCGTCATGTGTGTCGCATTTAAAGCATATAGCTTGAGATCGTCCATGTAGAATAGATGTGAAAGTGTGTGGCAAACCGTATTTCCGTCCTTTATCTTGAAACCATGTGTAGATTTGTTTAGTATATGAGATAATGGGTTTAATGAAAGACAAAACCATAACGCACTAAACGAGTCACCTTGAAAAATACCTCGTCGGATGTTAACTGGGTCAGTACTTATCTGCTCTTTGCCTACGTTTAACTTTAATGTTGTTTTCCAACTCGTCATCGCTGTCCGCAAAAAGTTTACTATCAATGGGTTTACTTTATAAATTTCCAGTATCTGTATTAGCCACGAATGTGGTGACGAATCATATGCTTTCTTGTAATCAATATAGCTAACGTGAATGTTTCTCTTCTTGTTGAAAGCTTGGTTCATTACAACAGAATCGATAATTAATTGTTCCTTACACCCTTGCGACAATTTACGACATCCCTTTTGTTCTTCAGCTAATATATTGTGTTCTTCGCAGTGTCTATATATTTTATTTGTTATGCACGACGTCAAGATTTTGTATATAGTAGGTAAGCATGTAATTGGTCTATATTTACTTGGATTTTTGGTGTCATTATCTTTTGGTTTAAGAAATGTTATTCCTTCAGTAAAGAAATCTGGTAAATCTTTGTCTCCTAATATAAATTCATTAAGACATTTAGCAATCTGGGTATGCATGTTTGAAAACTTCTTGTACCAAAAATTTTGAATGTTATCGTTACCGGGTGCTTTCCAATTATGAGTATTTCGTATCGTTGATTTTATATCATTTACACTGATGCCATCAAATGTCATTTCTTCGATATCACTCATTGCCTCAATTTCATCTTGAATCCATGTTGCATTGTGATTGTGGATTAATGGGTTACTCCATATCCCACCCCAAAACTGCTCAATCTCTGTCTTCGATGGTATACCATTTCCTACTATTTCTTCTTTATTGTTAATTTGCTGATAGAATTCTTTTTCTTTTTCTTTAAACATTTCGTTTTGTTCTTTTCTATCACTACACTCTTTATATCTTCGTAGTCGTTTGGCTAATGCACTTACTTTTTGCTTTAGAGTATCCAAATATTCGTTTGTAGCCTCGTTCGGTGTTTCATGTATAGTATGGATTTTAAACCTTTCAAATATGTGCTGGCAATATTTTAATATCTTTTTAGATCTATTACCCATCCTGAATTGTTCTAATCTCCCAATATCTCTCCTTAACTCGTTGATGCGTTTAACTAATCTTCGTTCCCATTTTGGAGTCTTATTTGTTTTTATGTTCTGAGAATGTACCAACTTTATTTATTATTACTATTAATATAATCATCATTATTATTATTATTATTATTATTATTATTATTACTATTATTATTATTATCATTATTATTATTGTTATTATTATTATTATTATTATTATTATTATTATTATTATTATTATTATTATTATTATTATTATTATTATTATTATTATTATTATTTTATTGTTGCAATACATACAAACTCGGTCAAAACCGGCATAAACATGTTGTACGGACACAAATGTCAAGTATTTCCATGTGTTTACCTTATTAAAATCTACTTAGAACTACTAAATATATCTTCTTCTACTTCTTCTTCTTGTTCTTCTTCTTCTTCTTCTTCTTCTTCTTCTTCTTCTTCTTCTTCTTCTGCTTCTCAAATGCCCACATTTGGCTATACTACTTAATATATCATTGTCCACATTATTTTTTCCAAACCAAATTGTGGATGCTATGTACGGTCGTGGCCGATTTGTACTCATCCCAGCATTCGCTCTTTGTACGGTGGAAACCACGAAAACCACCATCGGGATGGAGAATTTCTTGAAGTCTTCATTCTTCTTAGTTCAAAAATTTTCGCACTATCCTACACGTGTTCAAAATAATTGCTTTTTGCATCTCGATGTATATGTTCGGTTGGAGACCAATTAGTTTAATACTGTCATGGAGTTTACGTGGAACAATGCCATTTGCTGATATAATTAACGGTATAACAGTTACATTATTCTGCTTCCACAACCTTTTTATTTCAATAGACAATTCCTTATATCTGTTTATCTTTTCCCGCCAAGTTGTCTCTACATTGTGGCATAAAGGGACGGCAACATCAATTAAAATCGTTTCTTGTTTCATCTTGTCAATTATTATTATTATTATTATTATTATTATTATTATTATTACCATCATTATTATTATTTTATTGTTGCAATACATACAAACTCGGTCAAAACCGGCATAAACATGTTGTACGGACACAAATGTCAAGTATTTCCATGTGTTTACCTTATTAAAATCTACTTAGAACTACTTAATATATCATTGTCCACATTATTTTTTCCAAACCGAACTGTGGATGCTATGTACGGTCGTGGCCGATTTGTACTCATCCCAGCATTCGCTCTTTGTACGGTGGAAACCACGAAAACCACCATCGGGATGGAGAACTTCTTGAAGCCTTCATTCTTCTTAGTTCAGAAATTTTCGCACTATCCTACACGTGTTCAAAATAATTGCTTTTTGCATCTCGATGTATATGTTCGGTTGGAGACCAATTAAATTAATACTGTCATGGAGTTTACGTGGAAAATGCCATTTGCTGATATAATTAACGGTAAAACAGTTACATTATTCTGCTTCCACAACCTTTTTATTTCAATAGATAATTCCTTGTATCTATTTATCTTTTCCCGCCAAGTTGTCTCTACATTGTGGCATAAAGGGACGGCAAAATCAATTAAAATCGTTTCTTGTTTCTTCTTGTCAATAAATATTATTATTATTTTATTGAATGTATCACAATCATACAATCTCGGTCAAAACCGGCGTTAACATGTTATACGGACGTAATGTCAAGTATTTCCATGTGTCTACCTTATTTAACTTCACTAATCACATGTTACTAGTTTAAACAGTCATCAATCTCGGTCAAAGCCGGTGTTTACATGTTATACGGACAATACAGATGTAATGTCAAGTATTTCCATGAGGTACCTTGTTCAACTTCAGTCGTTACTGTCTTATTAGTACTTGTTATACACTGCATAATGATAATATGAATATGATCTTATTTGCGTTGTCTTCGTGTGTGTCTTCTTTGCGTCGTATTATTATTATTATTATTATTATTATTATTATTATTATTATTATTATTATTATTATTATTATTATTATTATTATTATTATTATTATTATTATTATTATTATTTTTATTATTATTATTATTATTATTATTATTATTATTATTATTATTATTATTATTATTATTATTATTATTATTATTATTATTATTATTATTATTATTATTATTATTATTATGATTATTATTATTATTATTATTATTATTATTATTATTATTATTATTATTATTATGATTATTATGATTATTATTATTATTATTATTATTATTATTATTATTATTATTATTATTATTATTATTATTATGATTATTATGATTATTATTATTATTATTATTATTATTATTATTATTATTATTATTATTATTATTATTATTATTATTATTAGTTTGTCGCAACGTAATCCGCAACGCAACGTATCGATGAAGTTGAGGTTAAAAAAATTATTAGCGGCATGAGTCCGAATAAGCAAGCGGGCATAGATGGTATAAGAGTAAAAGATTTGCAAAGTATTTCTAGCGAGACGAGATAAGTCCGGTTATTACACGATTAATTAATTTGTCATTGACTTAGGGAATAGTTCCTGAAAAACTTAAAACGTCGATTGTGAGGCCGATTTATAAAAAAGGAAATCACCGTGAATATTATAATTACAGACCAATCGCGTTGTTGCATTGCAAATTGTTTAGTAAAGTACTTAGAAAAATTTAACATTATTAATAAGCATTAATACGGATTTCAAAAAGGGAAAAGTACGTCGGATCTACTCTTAAAATTTTCTAATTTGATCAATTCTAAACTTAACAAAAACTTTCACATTTTATGTTCATCGACTTTACTTAAGCTTTCGATACCCTAAACCATAGAAAATTGCTGCTTGCTCTTGAATAGATTGGTGTAAGAGGTACTTAGTTAGCATGGTTTGAAAATTATTTTTCAGAAAGGAAAATTATTATTATTATTATTATTATTTTATTGAATGTATCACAATCATAAAATCTCGGTCAAAACCGGCGTTAACATGTTATACGGACGTAATGTCAAGTATTTCTATGTGTCTACCTTATTTAACTTCACTAATCACATGCCACTAGTTTAAACAGTCATCAATCTCGGTCAAAGCCGGTGTTTACATGTTATACGGACAATACAGATGTAATGTCAAGTATTACCATGAGGTACCTTGTTCAACTTCAGTCGTTACTGCCTTATTAGTACTTGTTCATAGTATACACTGCATAATGATATGATCTTATTTGCGTTGTGTTACTGTGCGTACGGTCGTGGCCGATTTCTCGATGCCATCCTAGTAATTCTACTCTATGGACAATGGAAAACCACGAAAACCATGTCAGGATGGATGTTGTCTCGAAGGATTCACTCTCATAAGTTTAAACTAGTTCTAAATGTTCAGATTCAGATTCAGATTCAGATTCTTTATTGATAATGAATACAGTAATTACAATTATATAATATCACTGACCCCCAGTGAGTATACTACTCGCAGGTAGTTAATGTTAATATGTTAATGTTCACGTCATGTTCTGTCAAAATTATTTTCTACAACAGCTGTCAAAGTTTTGTTTTGTTGTTTCGAAAAGTCAATTCACTCAGTCGATACACTTCCCAGTTGGATCGAAAGTCCACTATTATTTCCCTTCAACGTCCTTGATACGAGTCCTCTCGCGATTCCCCTGGTGAGGTCTCGTCGAACTCCAGAACCGCGCGCGCTGTTAGCAGCAAATTTGTGGACTGCCATCTCGTAAATTTCCAATTACTTCTCAGATTTCAAAGACGAAAAGTCCTCTCAATTCTGAAAAAAAATAGATTTAGGAACTGTTGGTGTATTTCAATTGAAAATGATCCTAAGATTACGAAAAGATTATAAAAATTATCAAAATCCAAAGTATATTTCCCTCCGAATTTCGACTAAGACTATACCCTTTAGAAATTCTCGAAATAGCTTGCCCCTTCGATTTGGCTGATACTTCGTCAAATGGAAGATCTTATCCAGGAAATGACAAATAAATGAAATTTAGATTATAAATGTTTATACTATGGCCCTGGGGCCACTTCAAAAATTTCCCCCAAATTATTCTTTTTGTGACTGCAAGACCAAATATCAATGGATTTAGGAACTGATGGTGTATTTCAATTGGAAATGGTCCTAAGATTACGAAAAGATTATAAAAATTATCAAAATCCAAAAATAATATTTCTCTCCGAATTTCCATTAAGATTTTACCCTTTCGAAATTCTCGAAATAGCTTGCCCCTTCGATTTGGCTGATACTTCGTTAAATGAAACATCTTATCCAGGAAATGACAAATAAATGAAATAAAGATTAAAAATGTTTATACTATGGCCCTGGGGCCACTTCAAAAATTTCCCCCAAATTATTCTTTTTGTGATTGCAAGACTAAATATCAATGGATTTAAGAACTAATGGTGTATTTTGAATTCAAATTGATCCTAAGATTACTATAAGATTATCAAAATTATCAAAATTCTAAAATAATATTTCCCACCGAATTTCGACTAAGACTATACCCTTAAGAAATTTTCGAAATAGCTTGCCCCTTCGATTTGGCTGATACTTATGATTTGATGAAAATCTGATAGCCTTCAGATTTACCATTGTAGGCCTATTGTATTAGTATATTTCAGTTCTACTAATGGATGTTCCCTTTCATTTGGCACAGTCACGTTATCAGAAACTAAGTTAATTGCAATTTTGAAAATGTATTTATCGTATTTTTTTAATTTATGTTTTATGTATTATTTACGTATTTATTTTTGTATCGTTTTTTATTTATTTATTTATTTATTTAATTATTTATTTATTCATTTATTTACTTACTTACTTACTTACTTACTTACTTACTTACTTACTTACTTACTTACTTACTTACTTACTTACTTACTTACTTACTTACTTACTTACTTACTTACTTACTTACTTACTTACTTACTTACTTACTTAATCTTTGCATACCTGAACTAAGAAAGAACCTTGGCTGACAGTATAAATACCCAGAATAAAAAACGATTGAACCGACCCATTCATGCAATACAATTCTAATAATTCTAAAGCTGCCGTTGCTTTAGAGCGTTGGGAGCGACGCGTTAGCTGCGTTACGTGCGTTGCTCGCGTCGAAGTATTGCCGTAGCGCGATTTTTGGTAGGCGTAGCGCGAGCCGTGAAACAACATGACACATGTTATACATTTCCATAACATAAATGTATCTGTTATGGAAGACTATAACCTAGCTGTTTACAAAAACAATTTCACTATAATATAGCAAAGACAAATTGCAGTTCTTGTTTATCTCGAAATGTAGGATAAAAAATGTTGTTTGTAGGTTATAGATTTCGTCGTCGATCAAAACACAGGAAATAAACAAGTTTTGCATTGTTGCATGGGTTCGTTTCTAATCTAATCTTATTTGTTTATTGGCCATGATTTGAGCTTTTCCGCTCCAGTTTCACAGCATTTATATACTACACACCTATACCAACGCCGTGGCTGACGTCGCTAACGCGGCTGAAACGCCAAACTCGCAATCAGATTTGTCAACGCGCCTGACGCGTCTAACGCGTCGCTCCCAACGCTCTACAGTAACGGCAGCTTTATGCTGAAGTATGAATCGCACGAATGAATACGAGGCAGTTTGAACCATTTCCGTATCGACCCGCACACTTTGAGGTTAGTCATGTCATGTCATAGTTCCTGCGACATTTCATAAGTGACAACTGTAAAAAATAGTGATAAAATAAATATAACACTTACCTGATGTTGCGTGGGTCAGCGTTATGTGTACTTGAACGTTTGCTTTTGCCTTATCAACAAACTCGCAATACGAGCACTTGTATAGAGTTGTTGCAGTCGGCATCTTTACAATGATTATCACGTGACATACCTGGAGGTCTGTTCCCACAATCTGAGTAGTATCCCGAGCTAGATCCGATGCTTGTGAAGAAAGATACGAAGCGACCCGAGCTAATAACAATTTGTCGAAGGAATCCCTTTTATGGGGTACTCACCTTTTAGGGTGCATTTGCCTTTACGACTGAGGAAAAGCTTGGAAAAATTCTTCAGTCAGAACTGCCGGTGGCCGGAATCGAACCGGCGACCTCCCGAAATAGTCTCGCGTCATACCGCTGAGGTCGACCTCTATCGGTAAACCGAGCTAGCTCAGATCGCCCAAGATGTATTTGGAGTACACAGACTCAGTACTCTCATTTTCTACTTGTAATAAATAATGTAATCTTGAGTAAAATGATTCAAATTATGTATTAATAAATGTTGTGTTGCTTCTGTTTCAGGTTGTTGTAAATGTTTCTCTTACCTTGCTCGCTACTGTCAAGATGTTGTATCTCAGCC
The DNA here is from genome assembly GCA_945910005.1 of Isoperla grammatica. NCBI lineage: Eukaryota > Metazoa > Arthropoda > Insecta > Plecoptera > Perlodidae > Isoperla > Isoperla grammatica. The sequence goes on from OX246748.1 coordinate 4,690,098, forward strand.
TTCTGGACGCAATGACCTCGCCTGTAGCACCAATCAGATGCTGCTGTACCAAGTACCACTTACTTCCTCATCGGCCTGGAGATGCAACGCCAAAATCAACCTCTCCCGTGTTATTGTTCAAGCCGAGCATCCCTGAACCCAGTGGGATAATTTTTTTCATTGAACTTGTTCAACTCATGATGTTGTGTTAATTTATTTTACTTGGATCTTTGTCTTAATCGAGTTGTTGCTGTTGTTTGTATCTAGTTTTTGAAGCCAACTACTAAGGAAAGAATGTACTTGTTTTGTTACTTAAATAAATTGCATTCGAATTGATACCTTGTATTATAATGTTTGCAACCTGTTCCTATTCATTCATATTAGGCGGTAAAGCGAATGTGATTGGCGCACGCAAGAGTGGGCGTGTCATAAAAGCACGGTTACTCGAACTTGGACCCCCCACCTAGATGCTTTGTTGTTGTTGAGGGAAAAGTAGTACCTCCTCGCAACTCCTACAACCCTGATCCAGATCCGCCATTTTTTTTCCGAAAATCGACCTTGTTTTTGTACCGAGAGCCACGTTTGGCCACGTGCTTCCGGCCAATATGTAACTTTGACTTCGCGCTACCGTAGTTTTTACTCGAAAGACCGCAGTTTGAGCGATTTTGTATCAGGGTATCAGGGATGTAGGAGGTGCAAGGAGGTCGTTACTTCCGCCACATGGTCGGCCGAGTTGTACACGCCCTCTCTTGTGGCGCGAAAAATCATAGACGCCCCTATCCAACGTTACCACCAATCATAGAGTACCATATGTAATAGTTTTGAATTGTTATTGCCGCTCCAAAGTTTGCAATGCTTCAGATTGTTTCTTTAGGATGGATGAATTGGAAATGATTGAAAACATACAAAATACAATTTATATATTAAAATATTATTTATTCAAGTAACAAGTACATTCTCCACCCAACAGTTGGCTTCAAAAACTAGATACAAATAACAACAGCAACAACTGGATTTACAAAGATCCAAGTACAGTAAATGAACACAACAGCATGAGATGAACAAGTACATGAGAAAATTAGCTCCATTGGGTCACAGAGATGCTTGGCTTGAACGAGTCCACGGGAAAGTTGATTGAAGCGCAGCGTTGCATCTCCAGGCCGATGAGGAAGTGAGTAGTACTTGGTACAGCAGCATCTGATTGGTGCTACAGGCGAGGTCATTGAGTCCAGAAGGCTGAGATACAACATCTTGACAGTAGCGAGCTAAGTGAGAGCAACATTTACAAAAATCTGAAACAGAAGCAGCGGGACATCAGTTAAATAAAGTACAATTACCATCATTTTACCCAAGATTACATTATTCATAACAAGTAGAAATAGAGAGTACGCCCTACTTAGAATGAAATAAATTAAACCAGTGCTATTATGGTACCTAAGGCTTAGAATTAATAAATTATTGCATTTCAAGAGATGGGACGGTCAGCAAGGGTAGTTTCTTTGTTTAGGCGAATATTTGTATGCAAGCATTCTTGTCACTGTGCACTCAGTCACTCATAAAGCTTCTCAAAATCCATCCAAATTATGTTGAGGCCATTTTTATAGTATTTGTATACCTACCGTGCATAAATTTTCCAAATTGACAGGGGTCTAAAATTATCTGATAATGAGGCAAATTAGAGACTACATCCATAAGATGCTTACTATGTACGTTTCACATCATACATGTATAACACAGTGCAGGGGCACGGGGCATTTTTCTCATTGTCATTTCAAGCACAAACGTGGATGGATTTTGAAACATATGATGCATTTGGATTCCAAAGTACCCAAGGTTACAATCTGATGATAGAAATTCTCAAAATCCAAAATAATTATCAGGTAGTTTTTAGTGTAAGTATACCCTTCAGAAATTCACAAAATTGAAAGTGGTCTCAAATCTTCTGATAATGGGACCACTTTGTGATTACATCCATAACTTGCTTAACATATAAATATTACATCACATACGGTGATAACACAGGGTAGGGGCCACTGTTTTGTAACATTTAAAACAATTTTGTCCACCTTTAGAAACAAATACTACACATTATCTAGCTATAACAATATAATTGGTTTTATGTCCCGTTTTCATTGGATTTATTTTTTATATTTTAACTGTGTTCCTAGCGCGTATAATTCACTCGTACTCAACCAACGCTATAACCAAGCTGAACAAAATAAAACATCAACATTGAAATGGGGGGGTAAAATCTGCAACGTTACAGCCAGGGTGGTCAAAAACTTCCAGGAATAAATGTAGCCTACACAGTTTACTGACGGCAGAGAATTAGGGTCAAATGCACAGCCGTTCATCACATGCTCTTCAACACAGCCTTTTCTCAGACTAGCTCAACCACCAATCACAGAGCAGCACTGCCATGTGGACTGCTCTGTGATTGGTGGTTGGGTGAGTCTGAGGAAAGGCTGAGTTGAGGAGCATGTGAGGAACGACCATTCATTTGACTGTTAGTTCCACTATCCAAAGTTTAGAACCGCATCACAGTGACAAAGTGTAATTGTTAAATTTGTCATACTGTGTCTCATGAATGCTACACAAATGTATTCAAAGAGAATGGCAGTAACCAAATGGATTTGATAGCTCGCGCTCACAAGTAAACTATAAATTTTTATTTTCGCAAAGTTAAGAAATCAGAAGTAAGAAGTGTACCTGCTGCAAAGACCGAATAAAGATTGTTATTATGATTATCGCTGCCTTTTACAAAGGAAAGACTACACGTCCTGGGTATAGCTCTTCTCTGTATAACTGCAATACAGTGCAAGGCATCTGCTAGTGCTTACTACACCGATAGAGGAAGCTCAGCGGTATAATACAGGTGTGAAGCACTTCTATGTTTATCTGCAATACAGTGAAGGCATCTGCTAGTGCTTACTACACCGATAGAGGAGGCTCAGCGGTATAATACAGGTGTGTGGCACTTCTATGTATATCTGCAATACAGTGCAAGGCATCTGTTAGAGCTTACTACACCGATAGAGGAGGCTCAGCGGTATAATACAGGTGTGTAGCACTGCTACACTGACAGAAATATCATTAATTTTAATGTACTTTAACGCACTCTGCGTGCAGGAAATTCCATGCACGCGCGCTTGAATAGGCCAAGATCAACCACATGTGCATTGAAATTCTCGTCAGCCAATCAGAGATCAGAGTTTTAATGCACATCAAACGAGATGTGCGTGAATGTAGAAACGAATGCACTTCGGACAGCCTCGTGCGCGTCCGTGTTCTAAGGCGCGTCTGTCCCGGCGCCACGCACCTAGCGGCAATTTGCGAAACTTGCAGAGCCTTTAGTGCGTGCTAGCCGTATTAGATAGCGCGCAAAACGTTTCATCGTGAATCGTAAGATGCGACAGCCGTAATGGTAGGTCACACCCCTTTTTACAGTGACAAGTTCAACCTGATCCAAGTTAAATACAAATCCTGGGCGGAGTAGGTCTACCCCAACATAATTCAAGACAATATTATATTGGCCACAAGAACGAGAGTGCTGTGATATTCCGCGGACTTGTTTCTCGATACTTTTTGTTATAAGTTAATACTGTTGTAATGTTTAACTCAAGGCGTATGGTCAATATTTGAACTCATTGATAATGGCGTGTCGTTTATTTTCTATATTAGTTGACGTATTTTAGAATGTAATTTAAATTACATTTGTATAACACGAACAATTCTAGGTATCGTGATATCGCCTTGTATATAGGGAGTTAAGATTCCCTGAAAAATTAAAGTCGTGGGGAAAATGTGTGGCTTCTATAAAAACAGGAATTACGGAAAAATAATTATTTTCTTGCAATTATTAATTTACCCGTAATTAACATTATTTTTTTAAGACAGTCGAACTATATTTTTAGTGATTGCCATGGGTATAGCAAAATCTCATTATATAGGTATTCAATCATCAGGCTAGTTTTTTTAAATATAGTTTACAATTTTCTGACGACGATTACGACTACGACAACTGCCACTACTACAAAACTAGTTACTATATAATATTAGACGTTGTTAGAATTTAGAACGTGGTGCTGGATGTTGTTAGATTAGGCATGCTTATTTATTTATACCTAATGAGTGAGGCCAGGCTACATATTTTCTTGATTTGACTCTGAGTATTTTATATAAACTCACTTTCCATTCCTCGTTTCATTATTTGTAGGCTGTAAGCTCAAACCATGGACTTATAATAGTAATTGCGTTACCGCAGTTACTATTATAAGTCCATGTTCAAACCAGCAATCGACAACGAAATAATAGGTCAATGATCGCCGTGTTTACAAATGCATATTTGTTTGTTCAACGCCCACCCCTCCCCCTCCCCCCACACTCATTTGTTCTACGTTACGCTTAGGGAAAAGCGGGAAACCTGTATTTCACAATTTCTCCTGTTTTTCGAAGTATCACAATCCTATAGTCACATGTAAAATACGACATTCCTCTTCTTGACATGACTGGTTATTTCATAATTGGCTCAAACAGAGTGGAGGCTACGGCGGGTGGGTGACACCGTTTAAATTGCGATTTTCAACGAGTACACGAATGACAAAACGAAGTTAATGTATGAAATAATGACGACTACGGTAATTCAATTTCACATTATTAAATGCTTAATCTCTGTTTGTACTGTAAAGTTTGCATATGTATCCTGGGTTAGAAAGTTTATAAAGCTTTACATACATGTAAAAAACAAATCTAAGTCCTACTTTCTGTTTAATATGTATTGTATTTCCTATTTTATTTTTACGTGAATTTATCTTTAAATGAATTGACCAATATATGAACAATTAAAATAATTAAATTAATATAATGCATTTCCATATATTGCTAACTGTAGGTTCCCTTCAACGAGGAAACTCGCTGGGAACCAAATAAATAAACAAATAAACAATCATTCAGTTCGTTAGCGTCCACTAGCAGTGACGTCACAGTGGCCAGACCGCTCAACGCTGATCAATGTAAATACCACACCGCAGTTCAACGATGTTTTTTCCACACACCACTAACACAGAATATTCGTGACAACGTATCCCATAAACAGACCCAATTTTTGTCATTTAGTTTTTTGGGTATAATTTTATGAAAAATCAGGCGTGCGAACTTTGTTTCCTCTCCCACCTGTCCTCCACGCAATGTAAGGAATGTAGCTTTGGACGAAAAGATACCGGATGTATATTATGACATCTATTTTAGCCTTACCATTATCCAACGGCAATGATAAATAAATACCAATTACATTATTAAAAAGCATACTTGCGCATTCAAGAATTAGAAGCATATGTTCGTGTGGCTCGTTGGTTTGTGTGGGGTATCTGTCTGTCTTTCTGGTGAAATGATTGCTGTTCCTGCTTCCAACGCAGAAGGTCCAGGAGTCGATTCTCGATTCGGGCATGTGTTTCTTACTTTGCAACTTGGTTTTATCCAATATGATACTGGTGTACATGTAAACGGTGACTTTTGAGTCGCATATCAACGAAGCACATAATGAAGGGTAGAAATGTCTCCCACTGACAGTTAGTTCTGTAACTGAGTGGATTTTTAAATATATTTTATTCGCGTTAACTCATAGTAAAGGCAGGACTTAAAGTACGTATGTTTTATTTCCACATAAGCTTTTTTTATGAACAATCCTTTTTTATTTTAGTAGTAGTAGTAGTAGTAGTAGTAGTGTACATTTTAGTAATATACCAAGCGTATACAGACACTTTGTGAAATGGAATTCAAGCGGTAAAAATGAAACGTTAATCCTACTTGTGTGGTGAAATAAATTCTGGAGTTCCCGTGTCTCACTAGTAAATAAATGGGTTACAAAGTTTTTGATGCCCGTGATTACTGATCTTTGTCGATACTTCGAATGTGTCTACACTAGGTTTGAATACATTCATTCGAAAAGGAGATTGAAAGGAAGGAACAAATAGCTAGTTTGCCAAGCTATATGAAGTTCACTCATGTTCAAGTTTGGTATGTTTATGTCAAAGTTTCTCAACCAATTCACACAATAAGGGCTATGTATACGGAACCAAATGTCACAACGTAGCTTGCGTGGCTGAGAATGAAATTCCTTTTCTTTATTTTATTTATTTATTTAATGCATATCATATTCAGGACTAAGGTATAAAACTGGTTTACACGTAAGGGCAAAATAAAACAAAATAGCAATTAAAAAAGCACAACAACAATATTAATACGGCACTACTACCGTTGAGTGAGAAATATAGCCCTATATTTCTCACTCAACGCTACTACTGAAATATACAATATTGCATAACAAATATAAAAAAAATAATTCACATGTAAGAAAGAAATGAAGTAAGGAATTTAAATAGCATAGCATTACAGCAAACATTCCAGAACGGACCAATCGCAGTGTTTGACATACGTTATGTTATAATGAACTTGAATAGAATATCAATGCTAATGCACTCCATTCACTCATGTGCTATAATGTATAATATAATGTGCTTTATTGTACCAAGGTGTATCCAACCTCCCATAAGGGATTGGTTGGATACACAATGATTGTAGGCTACTGCATTGACTTATCTGGCTGTAGTTTCTCCCTGAAAGTATTGCAACTCCGCGCCTCAATAAAATCCTACTCCATATTCCTACACAGTGATGATTGTATTACCCCCCCCCCCCCCCCGCCAAATGCTTGTTTGGCACCACAAATAACGTGTATTTGTATATTTGTGTATTTGTAAGTGTTTTGAATTCGCCTTCGGATATCAGACGTGGTAATACTCCAGTAAAAGTAATAACTTTCTGTAGCTTCCAGAACCGAATACAAATTCACTACATGCAATCTAAACTGATAACAGATCCATCCCCCCCCCCCTGTCCAAATTTAGAGCACCCACAGTAATTAGAAGTCGGTGCCTGTGCACCTTCAAATATCCGTATAACACACTTGAAACTCGACAAGAAAAAGGATTTCTTTTTTGTGTGTTATCACTTCAGTTATCAACAGTTTAATTAATAAGTTACTAACTAGGTTTGAGCAGGAGGACATAAAGATTGAAAGTGCCTACAAAATATTGTGTATCTTCAATGAATTATTTTTTAATTCAAACCAATCGTAGAAATTACTGAGACAGTTGAACAGTAGTGTTTTGAATAGCGCGCTTGATCCAAAAACGACCACGCACATGCATGTAGGTATCACGTGATCGGCGCGTGCCGCGACCGAGTTGTTTACGTTCTCGATACGCGATACCAAGAATTTGGGAAAATCTCGGGGTGACTCGCCGTCGCGCATCCGGTACCCCTATTGTATTGTCGCGGTCTCGCATTCCGACGGAGGACCGAGGTGCAACTGTGCAGGACACAGGCAGCATCAAGATAGCATTTGGAGTTCGACAGTACAGTGAGTGAGTGGTCAGAGCTATCACCAAGAAAACGTTGTTTGTTTTCAACCCTTGAAGAAAGTGAAGGTTAGTATTTTGTATTTACTTTTTTTGGTATGTCAAATGCTATGGCTAGCTATTGGATTCGTTTTTTTTTACAAAAGCCTAAATTTAAATTATTACACGTGAAGCCAATGATACAAGCGGGCCGATCATTGTAATGGAACGTACAAGCCAAGATTGGTACTAGGCCTAGTTACTGGGGCAACGCTAGTAATGTCTACACCAGTGGCCGCACTAGAGGAAAATGCATGGGTGGACATTGTGTGGGCAATATAATTTTCAAATGGGGCAAGCTATTTTGCATCACATAGTATGATCGCCATTATATTTTTAAAGGGGAGTGCAATGCAATGGGTGGTGGGGAAGGGCGGGGGGGGGGGGGGAGTACCAAGTGTTTATGTAAAACTTCAAGGTTTATTCAGTGTTTATGTAAAACTTCAAGGTTTATCTCGCGTGTTTTCACAAATATTATATTTGACAGCTAGGTCACATGAGGTCGGGGAGGATAATTCTTTAATTTTTTTTTTCTTTATTACTGATTCTTTATTTACAACAGGGCAACGCCCCACAAGTCCAATTATTTACATTATTGAAATAAAAACACAGACAAACAATTATAAAATATATCATAATTATTATTATGGTACAAATTGCACTATGCAATCAATAGTGTAACTAAGGGAATAGAGCTGCGGGCGGGGCCCGTTGATTAAGAGGCTCAAAAACAATATATTAGTAATTAAGGGTACGCACATCTGACGTAACAGCCGAACTACAACAATGGAATAAATGAATTGAACTGGTGGACAAACAACAAGCCGTCAAAGTGATATCTTTGCAAATAATGAGGAGAAACAATTAGTTGGAACGATAGTAACTGCTCGCCAGTTAAAATTTATGTTAAGTAATGGACAGCAACTATCTGAAAGTGTGTAAACGTTCTGAACGTTTGTTTTTTCCAACTTCAGAACTTCATATTTTTTTTTGACAGCTTGCTTGTCCATCGGTTCAATTCATTTGTTTCATTGTTGTGTTTTGGTGTTGTGCGTACCCTATTCAACAAAAACCTACCTAAATTCTGTACAAATTTAGATCATAACAATACGTTTATCGTTTATTTACTTATTTATTTATTTATTTATTTATTTATTTATTTATTTATTTATTTATTTATTTATTTATCGTTTATCTACTGATGTACTGCATGCCTTTTTGTTTATTATGATCCAGCTTCTCCGAGATGGTGGGTGGTTTACTACAAGGTTTTACTGGGGCGGTGCGGCCTACCACTGCAGTTGATGGATTCCTGTTTCTCCTGGCTGTGGCTGTTCACTACGGGTGAAACATTGAGTTTGTTCAGATGTAGGTAAGTCTGTAAGTCAGCCAACAGCTTTTTAACTTCAGGCTATAAGTCCACCTTGGGGGACAGCGTACGAGTACAAGGCTAGAATTTGACTAATTCTTTATGTTTACCTCGCAATATAAACAACGTAGTATCAAAAGTTTGAACATCACATAAACTAATGAAAATTCCATTATGAAAATTAACTGTTGAATTCAAAAGGTTTTATATAGCCTATAACCTAATTTTAACACATTCAGTAATTTTAAGAGTTTTCCCCCCAATTTTTCTTCTACTAAGCTTATGTAAACTGTTTAGGGCACTAGCAACACCGAAAGACAACAATGGAACAAATGAATTGAACCGATGGACAAACCATCAGCTGTCAAAATAATAAAATTGCAACCATAAAAATAAAATCAAGTGTAGCAATAGTAACTGCTCGCCATTTAAAACTTTTAATGAAAGACAACGACTAAAAGTGAAAGTTTTGTAAGTGTATTTGTTTGTTTTATGTTGTGTTTTCCAAAATCAGACGAAATTATTTTTTGACAGCTTGTTGTTTGTCCATCGATTCAATTTATTTGTTTCATTGTTGTCTTTTGGTATTGCTAGTGCCCTATAGAAATAAATGGACTGATGGTCCAACAAACAACTAAAAAAAAACAATTGCGTTTATGAGAGAAAAACTAGATAACGGGAACTGCACATCAATGTGTTAGTTTTGTATTCTGTAGGACACACCAATATATTAAAATTATAATAATAATGTTGATATTATCTATAATATATATTATTATTATTATTATTATTAATTATTATTATTATTATTACTTATTATTATTATTATTATTGTTGTTATATAATGTTATAAAACAGTTTGTACCATGTTTGTCTGATTTATTTATTTTTATAGTTATATATTTCACATTTAAATTTCACATCTAAATATTTTATAGATAGGCCTACTGACGTCGTGGCTAATTATTCTACTCATACAACAATCATAGAAGTTAGCAGCAGTTGTATTTATCCTGTTTTAGCGAGTACTGTACCTATTTGAAATGTAACGCTTAAAAGTATAGCCGGTATATAAGTATAAAAGTATATATATATAGATGCATAATATTCAATACACCCATGCGGCATTTGATTTTAATTTATTATTAGTTTGAATGATATATTTTGATTCTATTTTGTCTTCATTTCCACAGTATAGTGTTCCTGGGAATAAATCCAGAAGCAGGATCCAGGAGACAAAACGGGGGGGAAGCAGAACCGAAGAAAACCGCCAGTGACCCAAAGGTAGATAAGCTTGTGACTAACCTCTCAGCTTTCACAAGTGCATGTTCATTTGATTAAATTCATCCAACCAAGTTGAGCTGGCCAACAGTTAGCAGTTGAACCCTGCTATACGGTAATATTCCAAAGAGTAACATTTTCCCCATTGTAAAGTTGAAATTTGTCGAACCGTTAAATTATCTCCGAGTAATTTCCTCCCGATTCAGTTTTCCCCTGCATAACATTCAAAAGTAAAAACTATAAAATTACAAACTCATTTGAAGAAATTACCCATAAATAACATTGCCTCCCCCCCCCCCCCCCTTCCCACACAATCAAATTTAAGTCAATTTATGTCAGTATTTTGGGTTGAATTATGATTTAGTAATACAAACTTTATTGAATTTCTTCGACTCGATGACAATTTTTACCTTTAGGCCTACTCATTTCCCCCATTAAGTTACATTTTATCAATCACTATTGCTGGCAACACGTTAAAAGCAGTAAGCAGAAATCATATATTTAGACAGTTTCCTCTATCAAATTCAATTTTTTGGAACAATTGGAAGACATTTAAATGGGGTGTACTGTAGGGATGGGATAGTGTACACGTGTAAACGTGTACACGCTTCAATGCGTGTACACGTTTACTGTTTCTCTGGAAACAATAAACGCGCCGCGTGTAATACTATACTGTGTGCGACCGGCCACGGAGGGCTTGGCGCCGACGAGTGGTTTCATACGATGTGCGACCGTCCTCACTCCTCAGTTGTCACTTGTCACAAGTGATCCGAGGTCAGAACCATGAAACATGCTGGATTACGTCTTGAAACTGTTTGCGGGAACAACCCTTTAAAACATAATTTTCGGCCTGGACAGAACATGATTTTTTTCTAAAGCGGGACCCCACGGACGTGTACACGTGTACACGGCTTTGCAAGCAGCAGTGTACACGTTTAAACGCTTTTGCCCATCCCTAGTGTACTGTAACGAAAATTTAAAAAAAGAAAATATTATTGAACTGGACATTATCTTATTTTTTCTGCCAATTACAGACCCTTACATAATGCCGCAAACAAATGCCACTACCTCTATGCAATAAACACATACATTAAATACCACTATGAAATAAGAACTTTAGGCTAATGTGGTGAAAAAATGTAACTTGAACACAATGTCCATATTGGAGTTACATGTAATAGATATTGAGCCAGTGCAACTGAAAACTAAGTGCAGCTCAAAACCAGCTATTTATGCATTTCTCCTCCTCGCTACCATGCCTCCCCGTGGCATGAGTGAGAGTGTTCATGAGCAAAGAATGCAAGAAACAGTCAACTGCTGTATCATATATGATATGATATATGTATCATATATGATACAGCTGTGACTGTCTCTTGCATTCTTTAGCTCATAGTCATGGACAATTTTGTCCGCTAGGGGCGTATCAAATTTTTGTGATCACGAATAGTTTTGGAGCAGATCTTGCTATATAAATAAAAGTGGTTGCTCATATTTATAAATATTTTCTACTTTTTTATTGGTTATTGCTGGCCAAGCCCCGAGTACAAAACAAATCTTAATACTTTTTTTTTAAAGATACACGTCATTCTTGCCTGTGACGAAAGCATGTGTAAGGTTGTCTTGGGTTGCCTATACTACTGTCAATTTTATACTTTGAAGTTGAACAATATATCTTTTAGTAGCCTTGCTGGTTTAGCATATTGTTAACTTCTAAGCTAATTGATGCTGGACAGGTATATGTTCGTCCCATTGCTGTACCATTAAATTGTTATGGGAAAATAACACGCAAGATATTTGAATGTTGAACCCAAACTGTAGCCTATATCATCATTGGTTAAAGTAGGGCCTAATGGACAAGCTGCATATGGGTTCATTTTGGTGAAAGATATTAATTTTCTAGCCAAATACATTTTTTATTTTTGCATTTTACATAAACACTGACCATTTATGTAATACCAGAAAATGTAAAAATATTATATATATGGTAAATCTACAGTGTTGCTCACCCTTTTCCATAAAAATTCATTTTTTTTTTATAATTCCTTTTCAGAACTCGAGATGTTTATTTGCTCATTCTGCTCACATCAAACAATGGAATTAAAACCACATCTTAATCATGGTCAATACCATCGAAATGCTACTTTGCGGTTTCCTTGTGGGATTGATGGATTTAAATATACGTTTAGAAAGTACCTTTCGTTAACGTGTCACTTAGCGTCACCATGCTACTCCCACTAGGTCAGCTAGATTGGCAACATCACAAAACATATTACAAGATTGGCACATTCCAAATATTGAATTTCAATGCACAGTTCAAATTTGCAAGAAAAAGTTTCATAGTCACTCACTGTTAATCTGATGATGGCCTATATGATTTGAAGTTAATTGTATAAGTGGTTTTCACTTTTCTTATGTGTGTTCTGTTCTGTTTATGTATCTACTAATGTGTGTATGGATGCCACTAATTATGTTGTCTTCATTTTTACTTCAGGGTCTTCCTTGGCATAAACCCCAGCACTGGTGACAAGAGGAGAGGAAAACGTAAGAAAGCCACGTGTGATCCGAAGGTTGCCAAGCTGGCACCTGAATTAACAGCCTTCACAAGCGTATTTTCTCTGGATGTCTAGGGCACGAAGGGCAAGTGGTTCTCAAACTTTTTTGGGTTATAGTACCCCTAGCACCCAGTCAGAAATATGATTTACCCCTCTGGCTATGCCCGATTTTAACCAGTTGTATTAATTAAATTGCAACATCGGATTTTAGTTCCGCGTGAATATTTTAAATCCTCAATTAACTATTACTAAAGATACGAAATTTTGTTTAACGTTAAACGCTAAATATATATATATATATATATATATATATATATATATATATATATATATATATATATATATATATATAATAAAATAAAACACACGACGTGGTGGAACAACCCGTAGTGTGTTTAATTTTATTAACATTGACCCGGGCCACGAAAGCCTTCGCATCTTTATACATAATATACACATGAGAGGGAAAGAAGGTTAGGAGCCAAGCCAACATCTTACCAGAAACAATAAGGCAGGCCACGTAGTGAAGAAAAAAATAACATAAATACAATAATATACTCTGGACGTTTTGACGACTGTCGTATCACCAGAGGAAGAATACTTAAACTACTATGTACAGTATATATACAATGGTGAACACCAGTGCTGTTGGGGGCTGGGGTAGGGAAGGTGGTGGGGGGCGGGCCACCTTCCCTAGAAGAATACTTAAACTACTATGTACAGTATATATACAATGGTGAACACCAGTGCTGTTGGGGGCTGGGGTAGGGAAGGTGGTGGGGGGCGGGCCACCTTCCCTACCCCAGCCCCCAACAGCACTGGTGTTCACCATTGTATATATACTGTACATAGTAGTTTAAGTATTCTTCCTCTGGTGATACGACAGTCGTCAAAACGTCCAGAGTATATTTTTGTATTTATGTTATTTTTTTCTTCGCTACGTGGCCTGCCTTATTGTTTCTGGTAAGATGTTGGCTCCAACCCTTTTTTCCCTCTCATGTGTAGTAGCGTTTATTCCTCATCTCTATAAATAAATTTCTATAGTAATCAATTAATCATCAAAATTGAGTTTACTCAGTTTTTGTACTTTTAGTGCTAAAATGTTAAATTATTACTATACGTAATTACATTACATTATTAGTTGTCACTATTTTTTTACAGTAAAACCTAAAAATGTTTGCATTAATGTTTTGAAATTTCGCATCTTCGTAGCACTGCGTAGTACCCCACTTTGAGAACCACAGCTCTATCTAGGTCCATTATCAATTTTTAAAGTTTGTTACTTATTATCACAATAATTAAATTTATAAAAATACAAAGGACATATTATTTACATTTATATAAGTGTTGCAAATAAACTATGATACATAACTTTATTGCATTGTATTGTGTTTTTATTATGTCATTGTTGTAATTGTATAATACAGTTGAACTTCATTTATGTATATATTTTTTGTTAATAATTTGTTCTCTCAGCTGTTAGCTGCACAGTTAATGTACTGTAAGCTCTTTACTTGCTATGTACGTGTGTCCACTATTGTCTAGCTTTTCATGTACGAGAACGATCAGTTAAGATTTGTTTTTAAATAAAATTCGACTGTATGCACTTACACATTTTAGTGTGGGAAAGCCTTCTTTGTTCCAGGACTCCTTGACTCAAGTATGCATTACAAATCCCATCCAATGCCAATGCCCATCCAGGTTGTTAGCAGTGATGCCTAAATTTTAATGCATATTTTTCTAAATGATGATCAATTAAATTAAAATTCGCCTGAAATTCCAAGTTCAAACTCGAAATCTGCATTGAAACTAATACTCTGGGTACAATAAATTAATGCACAAAGCAAATTTAACTTGAATTTCAAGACAAATATGAAGTATAATTAGTGCATTGGGGTACATTTATATTAATGCACACAACCAGATTTTACTTTGAATTCAAAGTCAAATCTGCATTGAAATTAATGCCCTGTGGTTCATTAGAATTAATGCACAGAAGCAGGATGTACTTAAAATTTCGAGTCAGATCTGTATTAAATATAATTTACTGGAAGGCATTAAAACTAATGCTCACGAACAATTTCCCTTAAATTTGAAGCAAAATCTGCATTAGAATTAAAGCACCAATTCGCATGAATTTTAATGCACACACAATGTGCTTGCAACAAAAACGAAGTACAGTGTACATTAAATTTCAGGTACATGCATGCAGTAAAATCAATGCACATATAATGAAAAATCATGTGTGTACATTAATATTAATGTACCGAAGAGCATTAATTCCAATGCACATTTACCTCGAATTCCATGGCAAATGTGCATTGGAATTAATGCACTGCGGTACTTTAATATTAATGTGCACACATGATTTTCCATCATATGTGCATTAATTTTACTGCATGCATGAACTTGAAATTTAATGTGCATTGTGCTTGCAGTTTGTTGCAAGCACATTGTGCATTAAAATTAATGTAAAATTTTCGACAGTGTATGTATATCTGCAATACAGTGCAAGGCATCTGCTAGAGCTTACTACACCGATAGAGGAGGCTCAGCGGTATAATACAGGTGTGTGGCACATCTATGTATATCTGCAATACAGTGCAAGGCATCTGCTAGTGCTTACTACACCGATAGAGGAGGCTCAGCGGTATAATACAGGTGTGTAGCACTGCTATGTATATCTGCAATACAGTGCAAGGCATCTGCTAGTGCTTACTACACCGATAGAGGAGGCTCAGCGGTATAATACAAGTGTGTGGCACTTCTATGTATATCTGCAATACAGTGCAAGGCATCTGCTAGTGCTTACTACACCGATAGAGGAGGCTCAGCGGTAAGACGTGGAGGTCTCCAGTTCGATACTGGTCACCAGCAATAATGACTGAAGGTTTTGCTCAGCCACAAGGAGAACGCTGGGCTAGATTCCTACTAACATCCTTCGGATATTCCTTCCTAACTATCCAAATACAGTAATATACCTACAGTTAGTCCCCTGATGAGTGGCACATCGGGTTAAATAGTTCACTACCTACAGAAGGTATTCCTACACAACATTATTACTACATACTATTACTAACCTACTACAACATAATCAGAATATGCAATTTTTGCCATGTTTCAAATTATTTGTGCTCAAATCCTTTCTACACTAAACTTTTAACACTAGTGTGTGTGTGTACAATATCGTTATATCGTTATATCGTAATTTTGTTATTTTTTTAATATAGTAGGATTGACTTCCTGTATACACAAATATTTCATTTCGATAACAGAATAAATGTTTATTTAAACATTGCTCTTTACACATTAACATGTGTTTATTAATGTTTTAAATGTTTAATAGGCTCTGCCATTATTCGTTCATAATTTTAAGCGTTTGGGTGTACTCATGTTTAATAAAATGGTATATAAGTATTATTTTTGACCATATGACTCCATCCTAATCAAAATATACCTCCAGATAGCGTATTTCTAAATCACGATTTTTCACCTCGAAAATTTGTGAAAACTATAAGACTTCAAAAATGATAAAAATATGGAAGAAATGATATCGACACACATATGATAAGGGATGTTTCTTATTAAAGAATAACATTTCCCCTTCTTTAGAGGTGTCAACATATAATATGTAAGTTTCATTTATTTAGCATCTTCCTATCATTTGTCATGTTTTCAGCCAATTTGGGGCTGCATGCAGCTTGGAAAATTTATGAACGGTATATATACTTAGTATTTTGAATCTAAATACACCATCAGTTCCTAAATCTATCGATATTTGGGTGCACAATCACAAAACGAATAATTCGAGTAAAATATTTGAAGTGGCCCTTGCCCTGTGTTTTCAACGTATATTATGGTAATTTCATTTATTTAGCATCTTCTGGATGTGATCTATCATTTGTCACGTTATCAGCCAAATTGGGGCCGCATGCAATTTTGAAAACTAATGAAGTGTCATAACTGACGAGATATTAGGTGTGTGTATTTGTACATAAACAGCTGGGGCTGGGTTCACAAAGATACTAACTCCTACGTTGGTGTCAAAGTGAAGCAAATCAGAAATCAAATCATCACTAGGTCTTACTACACATTCAGATATCAAATATTTTAAGTTTTATGTACAATATTTGACTACATTTTAGCTCCATGAGTTTGTGGAACTACATGGCATGGTTTATTTATATACCGACGATTTGCTTAAAACAAGAAAACTTATGAATTAGGCATCTTTGTGAACCCAATACCTGAGTTTTACTACAGACTGCTTGTATGTACCGAGCACTTGCTGTATACCATAGTTCCCGTACTTGTATCAGCTGCTCCACATGCTGGTGTAGTTGTCTAGGATGGGGTCGTCTGTTCGGGTGTGCAATGCTCCAAGATGCACTGGATCACTCTGCAGTCGTACGGGTGGTCGACAACGCAAACACCTTCAAACACAGACAACATGTTGTTAACCCTTTCCGGCTAAACGAGGCTCAACATCACTATCTGTGGCATGAGTATAGATAGGTATCTGACTGTTTAGTGAAAACACCGTGCACGCAACTGGCAGTTGAGTATAAGAATGTAATATGACAGCATGAGTATAGGTATCTGACTGCTTTAGTGAAAACAGCATGCACGCAACTGGCAGTTGAGTATAAGAATGTAATGTGTCAGCATGACTATAGGTATCTGACTGCTTTAGTGAAAACAGCATGCACGCAACTGGAAGTTGAGTATAGAATGTAATATGACAGCATGAGTATAGGTATCTGACTGCTTTAGTAAAAAAACAGCATGCACGCAACTGGCAGTTGAGTATATGAATGTAATATGTCAGCATAAGTATAGGTATCTGACTGCTTTAGTGAAAACAGCATGCACGCAACTGGCAGTTGAGTATAAGAATGTAATGTGTCAGCATGACTATAGGTATCTGACTGCTTTAGTGAAAACAGCATGCACGCAACTGGAAGTTGAGTATAGAATGTAATATGACAGCATGAGTATAGGTATCTGACTGCTTTAGTAAAAAAACAGCATGCACGCAACTGGCAGTTGAGTATATGAATGTAATATGTCAGCATAAGTATAGGTATCTGACTGCTTTTGTGAAAACAGCATGCACGCAACTGGCAGTTGAGTATAAGAATGTAATATGACAGCATGAGTATAGGTATTTGATTGCTTTAGTGAAAACACCGTGCACGCAACTGGCAGTTGAGTATAAGAATGTAATATGTCAGCATGAGTATAGGTATCTGATTGCTTTAGTGAAAACAGCATGCACGCAACTGGCGGTTGAGTATAAGAATGTAATATGTCAGCATGAGTATAGGTATCTGATTGCTTTAGTGAAAACAGCGTGAACGCAACTGACAGTTAGGTATAAGAATGTAATATGTCAGCATGAATATAGGTATCTGATTGCTTTAGTGAAAACAGCATGCACGCAATTGGCAGTTGAGTATAAGAATGTAATATGACAGCATGAGCATAGGTATTTGATTGCTTTAGTGAAAACAGCATGCACGCAACTAGCAGTTGAGTATAAGAATGTAACATGTCAGCATGAGTATAGGTATCTGATTGCTTTAGTGAAAACAGCATGCACGCAACTGGCAGTTGAGTATAAGAATGTAATATGTCAGCATGAGTATAGGTATCTGATTGCTTTAGTGAAAACAGCGTGAACGCAACTGACAGTTAGGTATAAGAATGTAATATGTCAGCATGAATATAGGTATCTGATTGCTTTAGTGAAAACAGCATGCACGCAACTAGCAGTCTAGTATAAGAATGTAATATGTCAGCATGAGTATAGGTATCTGATTGCGTTAGTTACAACAGCATGCACGCAACTGGCAGTTGAGTATAAGAATGTAATATGTCAGCATGAGTATAGCTTTAGTGATAACAGCATGCACGCAACTGGCAGTTGAGTATAAGAATGTAATATGTCAGCATGAGTATAGGTATCTGATTGCTTTAGTGAAAACAGCATGCACGCAACTGGCAGGTGAGTATAAGAATGTAATATGTCAGCATGAGTATAGGTATCTGATTGCTATAGTGAAAACAGCATGCACGCAACTGGCAGTTGAGTATAAGAATGTAATATGACAGCATGAGTATAGGTATTTGATTGCTTTAGTGAAAAAAGCATGCACGCAACTGGCAGTTGAGTATAAGACTGTAATATGACAGCATGATATAGGTATCTGATTGCTTTAGTGAAAACAGCATGCACGCAACTGGCAGTTGAGTATAAGAATGTAATATGTCAGCATGAGTATAGGTATCTGATTGCTTTAGTGAAAACAGCGTGAACGCAACTGGCAGTTGAGTATAAGAATGTAATATGTCAGCATGAATATAGGTATCTGATTGCTTTAGTGAAAACAGCATGCACGCAACTAGCAGTCTAGTATAAGAATGTAATATGTCATAATGAGTATAGGTATCTGATTGCGTTAGTTACAACAGCATGCACGCAACTGGCAGTTGAGTATAAGAATGTAATATGTCAGCATGAGTATAGGTATCTGATTGCTTTAGTGATAACAGCATGCACGCAACTGCCAGTTGAGTATAAGAATGTAATATGTCAGCATGAGTATAGGTATCTGATTGCTTTAGTGAAAACAGCATGCACGCAACTGGCAGGTGAGTATAAGAATGTAATATGTCAGCATGAGTATAGGTATCTGATTGCTTTAGTAAAAACAGCATGCACGCAACTGGCAGTTGAGTATAAGAATGTAATATGACAGCATGAGTATAGGTATTTGATTGCTTTAGTGAAAAAAGCATGCACGCAACTGGCTTTTGAGTATAAGACTGTAATATGACAGCATGAGTATAGGTATCTGATTGCTTTAGTGAAAACAGCATGCACGCAACTGGCAGTTGAGTATATGAATGTAATATGTCAGCATGAGTATAGGTATCTGATTGCTTTAGTGAAAACAGCATGCACGCAATTGGCAGTTGAGTATAAGAATGTAATATGACAGCATGAGTATAGGTATCTGATTGCTTTAGTAAAAACAGCATGCACGCAACTGGCAGTTGAGTATAAGAATGTAATATGTCAGCATGAGTATAGGTGCTTTAGTGAAAACAGCATACACGCAACTGGCGGTTGAGTATAAGAATGTAATATGTCAGCATGAGTATAGGTATCTGATTGCTTTAGTGAAAACAGCATGCACGCAACTGGCGGTTGAGTACAAGAATGTAATATGTCAGCATGAGTATAGGTATCTGATTGCTTTAGTGAAAACAGCATGCACGCAACTAGCAGTTGAGTATAAGAATGTAACATGTCAGCATGAGTATAGGTATCTGATTGCTTTAGTGAAAACAGCATGCACGCAACTGGCAGTTGAGTATAAGAATGTAATATGTCAGCATGAGTATAGGTATCTGATTGCTTTAGTGAAAACAGCGTGAACGCAACTGGCAGTTGAGTATAAGAATGTAATATGACAGCATGAGTATAGGTATCTGATTGCTTTAGTGAAAACAGCATGCACGCAACTAGCAGTCTAGTATAAGAATGTAATATGTCAGCATGAGTATAGGTATCTGATGGCGTTAGTTACAACAGCATGCACGCAACTGGCAGTTGAGTATAAGAATGTAATATGACAGCATGAGTATAGGTATTTGATTGCTTTAGTGAAAAAAGCATGCACGCAACTGGCTTTTGAGTATAAGACTGTAATATGACAGCATGAGTATAGGTATCTGATTGCTTTAGTGAAAACAGCATGCACGCAACTGGCAGGTGAGTATAAGAATGTAATATGTCAGCATGAGTATAGGTATCTGATTGCTTTAGTGAAAACAGCATGCACGCAACTGGCAGTTGAGTATAAGAATGTAATATGACAGCATGAGTATAGGTATTTGATTGCTTTAGTGAAAACACCGTGCACGCAACTGGCAGTTGAGTATAAGAATGTAATGGTAGCATGAGTATAGGTATCTGATTGCTTTAGTGAAAACAGCATGCACGCAATTGGCAGTTGAGTATAAGAATGTAATATGACAGCATGAGTATAGGTATCTGATTGCTTTAGTAAAAACAGCATGCACGCAACTGGCAGTTGAGTATAAGAATGTAATATGTCAGCATGAGTATAGGTGCTTTAGTGAAAACAGCATGCACGCAACTGGCAGTTGAGTATAAGAATGTAATATGTCAGCATGAGTATAGGTATATGATTGCTTTAGTGAAAACAGCATGCACGCAACTAGCAGTTGAGTATAAGAATGTAAGATGACAGCATGAGTATAGGTATATGATTGCTTTAGTGAAAACAGCATGCACGCAACTGGCAGTTGAGTATACTAGAATGTAATATGTCAGCATGAGTATAGGTATATGATTGCTTTAGTGAAAACACCGTGCATGCAACTGGCGGTTGAGTATAAGAATGTAATATGTCAGCATGAGTATAGGTATCTGATTGCTTTAGTGAAAACACCGTGCACGCAACTGGCGGTTGAGTATAAGAATGTAATATGACAGCATGAGCATAGGTATTTGTTTACTTTGGTTAAAACAGCGTGCACACAACTGGCAGTTGAGTATAAGATTGTAATATGACTTTACAACTTTACTCCTTTTTGTGGCTTTCCACGTGTGCAATTTCATCTGAAGTTGCCCTCCAGACCCTTTCCGCAATTATTATCTATTAATGTATTATCGTATGAGACTTCTGATGTGTAAAGCAAACAACTCGTGTATCTTAGTGCGTGAATTTAGTGATGCCAGATAGCGAAAAGAAAACTTCAAATGAGCTGGAATTGAATTCAAATTTGGACAATGTACATTGATTTGCAATAATACTCGTAAATAGCTGTCTCAGTTATCTATTTTGAAAATTTGGAATTTATTTCTATCTAAAGTGCTAATATTTGAGTTTGTTTTTTGTATTTAACATACACATATATGAGTATTCTGCCCAGATCTGGTGACCGTCAAGCTCCCTCACGATCTCCTGCTGGTGCTCGGGCGAGATGGATTCCAGCGCCTTCTGGATCACGCGGCAGCCGTACATCTGCAGCGCTGGGGGCAGGACGTGGCCTCGGACCTGCGGGGGTCACACAAAACAGTTATTTTCCCATAATAATATTAATACATCAACTAACTAAATTTTTCTAATCGGATATTTCCCAATTGTCAGTAAAAATCTGCAATTTTACACAAAATTTCGATTTGTTTTCAACTTATACTTTCATTGTAGCTGTTTCTCCATATTTTTAGCACAGATAGCACATTGTTTTAGCATCGTGGCCAGATGCAAAATCGAGTTAAGTATGATATATTTTGTTTGTTTTTATTTTGCTAGATAGCGCTGCTATGCAACCTCTTTATAGCGCCATCGATGATTTAACAATAATAAAATAACGTTGAACAATTGACAGCTAAACTCGTCCTAATAATAAATAGTCTATTTGGCTGCCATCAGAATGCATCTAGTCTATTTTGAGTAGTCAGATAGTGTCTCAATGGATTAAAGAGCCCCCCCATACTCAACATTCTTTATAACGAACTCGATCAGAATATTATTCGTTTATTAATAATGTTTAATTGTATTATTATCATCGAACATTCTCATTAGAGGTGGCCACGTGACTATCGACTTTTATCGTAATTGTGCGGGAATGTTTATACATTTATTTACACATGACACGAGATAGTGTGATAACATAAGAACAAGTATTAATCTGTACCTCACATCCCGGCCCATCCATTGCATTACTTAGATCTCGGTCAAACAGTTTCCCGCACAATAACAATAAAGGGTGATCTGACGTCCCGAAAAATGCGGGACAGTCCCGAATTTGACACGTGTCCCGCGCCGAAATGTTTCATTTCGGGACGCTTTTTGTCCTGAAATTGGTAAATTCACGATTTCTTGGATTTGGGGTTCAAAACTTACAAATTTTAACTAGAAAAAAATAAAGAAGAGAACCGGTCAGTGGTAAATTTGTAATTCGGCGAACTGTCTGTTGCGTAGAAAGTCTTATTCGCTTGCGCTTCCCTAGCAGAGCGCTAGCGTGCAATGCATCGGCAAGGTAGGGCTACTGCTACACCTCTATTAACATGGAGTACAAATTCAAAAAATGTAAATATCGAGTAAAAAGTCCCGAAATTCAGACTTGACCATCTGGTCACCCTGTAACAATATCTGCACCACCCACAGCTCTCGTACACAGCACTGTCGTTGTACTGATAGCACTGTCGTTGTACTGACAGCACTGTCGTTGTACTGACAGCACTGTCGTTGTACTGACAGTACTGTTGCTGTACTGATAGCACTGTCATTGTACTGATAGTGCACTGTCGTTGTACTGACAGCACTGTTGCTGTACTGATAGCACTGTCATTGTACTGATAGCACTGTCGTTGTACTGACAGCATTGTCGCTGTACTGACAGCACTGTCGCTGTACTGACAGCACTGTCGCTGTACTGACAGCACTGTCGTAGTACTGACAGCACTGCCATTGTACTGATAGCACTGTCGTTGTACTGACAGCATTGTCGCTGTACTGACAGCACTGTCGCTGTACTGACAGCACTGTCGTTGTACTGATAGCACTGTCGCTGTACTAACAGCATTGTCGCTGTACTGACAGCACTGTCGCTGTACTGACAGCACTGTCGCTGTACTGACAGCACTGTCGCTGTACTGACAGCACTGTCGCTGTACTGACAGCACTGTCGTTGTACTGACAGCACTGTCATTGTACTGATAGCACTGTCGCTGTACTGACAGCACTGTCGTTGTACTGACAGCACTGTCATTGTACTGACAGCACTGTCGTTGTACTGACAGCACTGTCATTGTACTGATAGCACTGTCGCTGTACAGCTAGCACTGTCGTTGTACTGACAGCTCTGCCGTTGTACTGACAGCACTGTCGTTGTACTGATAGCACTGTCGTTGTACTGACAGCACTGTCGCTGTACTGACAGCACTGTCGTTGTACTGACAGCACTGTCGTTGTACTGACAGCACTGTCGTTGTACTGGCAGCACTGTCGCTGTACTGAAAGCACTGTTGTTGTACTGACAACACCATGTTTAATTAGTTGTATTAATTAGTTATCAGCTACGGCGATTGAGAGAACGCAAAGAGAACGGTTATGATTTGATGCAGTCTTACCTGGACATAACAGCGGCGACACATCCACCTCCTGCTATGCACTGAGCGCGACTGACTGACTGAGTCATCTCGCGCGAGTGACGTAGTGGGGGGCTCTAGGGGGGGGGGGGGATTGATAGTAGCAGGGTTCAACGGGTACACAACTCCTTCACGTTATTTAAAATAATTTCAAGTTGTAATGAAATTAATTCTGAAGTAAATTGTGGACATAGTGCAGCGGGAGAAAGCAATCAACTTCTTTATCTAGAGAAATAAGTATTCATAGAATCTAGTAAGAATTTTAATAAGGTTCGCGGATAAAAACATAATCTTCCCTTTCTAACACCAAGAAATACATTATACCAACCATACAACATCCTTAACATTGCTCAAATCAACAAGTATGAAATATGTATGATGTTACATAAATATATCTGCACAAATAACCCCATAAACTTCCAAGACTCGCACGCATAATAAGAAATAAAGATCATCTGCATCTGGCCTCTGTTAGCACTAACTACGGAAAAAATCAATTAACTTTAGAGGATATCAAATATATAATGAACTACCACAAAATATAAAATCTATAGAACTAGCTAGAGGTATAAAACTATTTTAAATTAAATTAAAATGTTGGTTTCTTTCAAAATTAAGTTAACTCCTGGTACTATAGTCTCTGGTAATAGTAACATTATACCCAGTGTTTTTCTTTTGTAGATGTTGTTTTAGCAATATTGCTATACTGTCTCCAAAATACTGTTTAACTATAAGTTCAATTTTAAGTTCCATATACTGTTTCAATTAATAAGTAGCATATAACATGTTTTCTTGTTGTTGTAACAATGATAGGCTTACTGTTTATTAATAAGTCCTAGTTTTTAAGCTTTTCCAAATCCATTACCTATTACTACTTTCAGTTTCAATTTCTGCCCATCATAGACAAATAACTATAATTTGAAAGCCCCTTATAGTGAGCTTAGGCTCTTTGGAGGCTAGTCTCCATGCTGTAACATGTATTTGTTAAATATCAATAAAAAAACCTTCAACAATATCACAACGTGTGTGATGAATGAACCTTAATGACAAGAATGAAAACACGTCCCAATACAAAACACAGCACCTCACAACAGGCATGACACATATGTCTTGTAAATTGTTTTATTTAGAATATAGAAACCATTCGTTTATGTAATGAGTAAAAAAGTACGCTGATAAGAGGGTTATGTGCTCTCCGAGTACGCTGATTATACGATAGAATGCGCCAGAGTCTCATTTTGAAACTTGAAAATGAAAGAAAACTGTTGTATTAATTATGTTCCACCTTATTATGTTCCTGGTTTTCTTTTTGCTCATCTATCTCTGTACCAATGTTATAGTTACTTCATACTTAATTTATATATCTATTTTTTAGTTAATTAGTTAGTTATTAGTACTAGACTAGTATACTACACTAATAATAAATAATAACACTAATGTTTGATGCACGACTTAAAATGAGCAACGGCTGTGTTTGTGTTACAAATAAATAAATAAATAATTAAATAAATAGATCGATAAATAGATAGAAAGGTAGATGGATAAATAAATAAATAAACATAAAAACACATTATATTATAAGTAACACCACAGATTATTAAATCACTCCCTGCCAACTGCAACCCAGGTAAAAGTTAGGCAGTGGGAATTGGCCCACCAATGGATTACGAAATCTACGTTGCACTCTAATCTCTATATCCGTTGACAGCCCCTTCCCCCCTCACTTCCCTGCCACCCACACACACACACCCAACAGCGCCTTGTATATATTTTATGTAGTTCGTAGTCTAGTTTAATAAAGTTAACTTTGATTTAAGGTTATGATTCACAATAACAAAAAGTTCTAGTAAGAATACATGTTATAGAAAGGAGCTTTTGAATGTTGAGTGCATACTGATTGCTAAATTTTCTAAGTTTACTAAATAAGCTTCGTTATTTATTTTGAGTTCGCATAATTAGCGATTGTTTATGGCAGCTGGCTAACATTGACATGATGTGGTGCAACCAA
Source organism: Isoperla grammatica (assembly GCA_945910005.1). Lineage (NCBI taxonomy): Eukaryota > Metazoa > Arthropoda > Insecta > Plecoptera > Perlodidae > Isoperla > Isoperla grammatica. The sequence goes on from OX246748.1 coordinate 4,715,935, forward strand.
GATGATATTACATTCAACACAGGTGACGAGTTTCTTCTTCGGCATATTCTTGGCTTCAGGAGTTGCTTACTACTCACCTCTATGCCTAGAAACACTACCAGAAGGTCACTAGCTACCCCTGGTCGGCTTCCTTGATGGGTCGCTTCACTTCCAGTGTCCTGGGACAGATCCTTGTGTCTACGCTTTTGATTTGCAACAGCTCAACTACATTTCATTGGGATGTAAACCCAACTAAACTTACGGCTGCCCATGGCTGTATTTTAATTTAAGCATTTGAATAAATAAAACGTAAAGCTAAGGCTGCCATGTTAATGGTTACTTTAAGGGTTTTCCTATGAAATCTTGTTTATTATATATTTTCATTGAGGTTGACATGTATTGATAATTTTCATTAACTTTTTAGAAAATAGTTTTAGAAATAAGTGTAGCCTAGCCATCCTGGTAATATGAAGCAATTTATTTTACCTTTAGCCGCTGCCTGCCATGGCTTTCCTTCTTCCTGCAGCGACCAGAAGCATCATTTCCACGCCCAGGATAAGAATGAGTCGGATGCAGCAGGAAATATCAACAGTCTTGGCAGATGATTGTGTCTCAGATATGTGTGTTGAAGTTTACAATCAGCTGTGACACGTTTATGAATACCTACGTTTTGAAATTGAGCTTTAATTTTTTTTTTTTTCTAAATTTATTGAGTGTCCGCTTCCAATTTGTATAGTCTCTTTTCAATAGTAGTTCGTTTTGTTGTTATCTGTCTTAATTAATTTAGCATTTGGTGAGTATGTATAATACATGTATATTGTAATTAATTTTGTGTGTGTGTATATAATTGTATGCTTTGCAGTTGTTATAATTGTGTATGTTTATTTGGTACCTGCCCCCATGTATCCATATGCCTGTAGTTAATAAATAAACAAGTAAATAAAAACCAGCAAGGAGTAAGGACCAAAGAACTTATGGGATTGGTAAATTAAAAAGATTCACAACTTTATTGAGATGTTCTTTAATTTCACAAACATTTAAAGCAATTAAATACACACACAGAACTACATTTTGATCAAAACAATGAATGAATACAACATAAGTTTAAGTTTCTTGATAAATCTCCAAAAGTATGACGGAGTAGAGGAAAAATTTCTAACGGCCGACGTTCTACGCCGAGAGTTAAAAGCAGCCGGGTCGTCTTGTAGCCGTGTTAATACTCGAAGTTCTGCGTGAGATGAGGTTGAGTCAAGCGTGGCCTAGTCCTCGGTGTACTCGAAGGGCTCTGGGGGTTCGGGCTCCTTCTCCTCGTCAGGCTTGGGCCCGAAGGCTGGAGACAGATCAACACGACATTACAAACATTGCAGAAATATGAGCTCTTCTACAATAACCAGCAATGTCAACGGGAGCAAACGTTACATGGTGACAGACAGGGCACTAGCAACACCAAAAGACAACAATGAAACAAATGAATTGAATCGATGGACAAACAACTAGCTGTCAAAAAATAATTTCTTCTGATTTTGGAAAACAAAACAAAAAACAAAGAAATACACTTACAAAACTTTCACTTAGTCGTTGTCTATCATTAAAAGATTTAAATGGCGAGCAGTTACTATTGCTACACTTGTTTTTATTTCTATGGTAGCAAATTTTATTATTTTGACAGCTGATTGTTTGTCCATCAGTTCAATTCATTTGTTCCATTGTTGTCTTTTGGTGTTGCTAGTGCCATACATAAAAACAAAAACAACTTTTCATTAACAATACATTTTATAGTGCACAGAAGCATGTTTATAGTATTACCCAATGAGTTCAGAGTCAATTTCCACTTTGTAGCTAAAGAATAAGAATACTAAAATTTGGTTGGAACTTGGTCTTGTATCAGCAAAACAATGAGTTTAAAAACTTTCAAATATTGTAATTGTATAATTTTTATTTCTGTAATTAATTAATTAATTAATTAATTAATTAATGTATGAATTAATTAATTAATACAACAATTTATAATTAGTTAATCATTAAAGTGAGAATCCTAGCAATAACAATATTACATTTTTTTAAAAAATGTATTGTTCAACAATGGATTGGAAGGTGATTACGATAATAGTACAAGGATTGGTTCTCGCACTCACCCACGACTGGCTCCACCAGCTCCTCGGTAGCCCCGGCCTTGACGTGACGAACCATCACGATCCCCCCGATCGCGACCTCCTTCAGCGGAGAGTAGACGCTCTGGTCCACCTGCGAGATGACCTTCAGCTGGAACACAGAGGGCGAACGTGAGAGCATCGCCACGCGATACACAAACAAGGCAGCAGGTACGTAGCATGCACACGTCAAGCAAGGATAAACAGCAGCCGATTGTAAATTACTTGCCATTAATTGCATTAAATAATAAATTAATGGTAGCAATTTACTCTGGCTACCGCAAAACTTATTTCACTAGCTGATGAAAGAGTACAAACTTTTAATACACTACGTTGAAGTAATACAAGCGCGTTGGTCTAGTCGGTGTATTCCTGCTTTCAACGCAGAAGGTCTAGAGTTCTATTCCCAGTTCGCATGGGTTTTTTAACCTTGGAAATTGACTTTAATCAATCTATATGATACTGGTGTGAGTAAGAGTGACAAGTGTTGGTTACCTGTTGCTTCATGACTCGAGCCGGGTTCTGAAGGATCTCGAACAGAGGTTCCGGCTCCTTCTTCTTCTCTTCCTCCTTCTTCTTATCGTCGTCGTCCTTCAGGATCTTCTTGTCGCTCTTCTTCTCGTCCTTCTCCTTTTTATCCTCCTTGACGATCTCCTTCTTTTCTTCCTTCTTCTCCTTCTTGTCATCCTTCTTCAACTCTTCCTTCTTCTCCTCTTTCGCGTCTTTCTTCACTTCTTTCTTCTCGTCCTTCTTTTCCTCCTTTTTGTCCTTGGAACTGGTGGCGACGTCCTTATCATCGTCCTAGAATTAAGAACAATTAGTAAACTCGACATCTCGCTAAGGACGTTGGGTGGAAAATGGTTATTACTGTTTTAAACCATCAAATAAAAACTGCTTCGGGGTCGAACATTAAATCCTTAATCCTTTATATAAGCAAATCTCTACGATACTCAACATTGCCTAACAAAGTATCGCAAAATTCAAATTTAAGGTGTCAAAGAATCAGTGTGGAATCGTCTTTTGCACCGATTGACGTAAACACGAGTTTTTCCTCGTGCAGAGTGGCCTCCATCTAAACAGTCAAGTAATTAGCAAGAAAGCTGCGATGATCAAAGCAAAGCAGATCAGCTCGATCAAACAAGTACGCAGGCTCCTTCACGTGTGTTGTCGCATGTGCGGTTTGTTTAGTAGTACGATGTCTATGTGTGTGTTGATGATCAAACCTTTCATCTCTTGTTTATTACACTAAAGTACCCGCACTTCTTTGTCACCAGAGCAATTACCACTCCCAGAATAGACAGAATCTCTCGAGGATCCATCTGAACACTAAATAAACAATTGAGATGACCTAAATAGACAAAGCAACAAACAAAGATATATTACCGGTGTGATGTTGTATGTCCCACCATTCGTAATCGCAAGAGTGTATTTCACTATATCGGGTCTATTTACTAGCGTGTGGCCTTATGCTCTCTTTATAGCTCATGCTTAGCATCATGTAGAGCAATAAATTATCAATAAAAAAATGCGATTACTGGCAATCATCGTAAAAGGTGGGTGTGGTGCTTCAATAATTGACATTCAATGGAAAGTAAACTACTGTGCGAATTAATAAAAACACTGTCAAGGACTTGGCTCAAATGTTAAGTGTTTGTAGAGCCATACATATTGTACAATGTATCAAGTTGTATTTCATTAAAAAATGTATGTAATGTACTAGGGCTGGGAGAAAACGTTCAATTTTGTAAACGTTTGATTGAAATTTTCGCGTTCTCACGTAACACCCGTCCAATTCACAAAATTATACCAAAAAAATTAAGTTATAATTTTCACACAAAACCTGGCCTGCATGAGGGAAGGGGGGGAAGGGGAGGGGAGGGGGGGGGGGTCGCTACTCACCACGTCCATCTTGATGGCCTCGTCGCTCCTCAGCTTGCGCTCTGCCTCGCGCCTCCTGGCCCGCGCGGCGATTGAGAGCACGGCCGTGGTCACCTTCTCTCGCTCCTCGCGCTTCTTCTCCTCGAGCGCCGGGGGGTAGGCGAACAGCGAGGGGCGCGCGGACGAGCGGAACTCCAGCTTGGGCATCTACACAGACAGTCAAACATCAAACAATGACAGGGACAGTTTCAATGGGTTTAACCAAGCCCCTATGACTCCATAGCAGTAGGGCCTACGCGTTGAAAATCTATTGCAAATTGAATGCCGTCATTAATATGGCATTCACGCTATTTTATTTGAAATTATCTATTTAAAAAAAAAAAAAACGTATTAAGCTTAACACAAACTTAACACTTTAGATTTTTCACAGTATCTGGTCTAAATATATTATTTTATTGAAGCAGTTTCAATTATTAAAAAACACCAATTATGAACATTTGAATGTTGATCCACGTAGTCTCTGGATTACAAAAACCATGTTGATTCCATAACGACCGCAGCGCCAGTGCGTCATCTAGACCTTCTATAGTACTATTTCAACATCTTTGGGATGGTTTACTGACCTTGAGCTGGGCGTTGAGGGCGATGAGGCAGGTGGGCGTGAAGGCGAGCGCCAGACAGTGGGCGAGCGGGAACCAGTACCAGTACTGCGTGAACACGAGCGTGCCCACGACGGCCAGCATGTTGGTGTGACCGGTGCGCGACTGCAACGAGACGGTCACGTTGCGACCGCCGGCGTCGATGATGCCCTGGGCCAAGATGGCGCCGAACTTGGCCATCACGTCCTCGTGTTTGTCCACGATCACCTTCGCGTAGAGGGCGCGGAAGTCCTTCACCTGTTGAAGAACATCAGACATACAGAACACCTCGGTCGCACCTCGATCAAGTAACGCCACTAAAACTGTCAGTAGAGGGCGCGGAAGTCCTTCACCTGTTGAAGAACATCAGACATACAGAACACCTCGGTCGCACCTCGATCAAGTAACGCCACTAAAACTGTCAGTAGAGGGCGCGGAAGTCCTTCACCTATTGAAGAACATCAGACATACAGAACACCTCGGTCACACCTGGATCAAGTAACGCCACTAAAACTGTCAGTAGAGAGCGCGCAAGTCCTTCTATTGGGCGGGCAACATCAGACATACAGAACACCTCGGTCACGCCTCGATCAAGTAACGCCACTAAAACTGTCAGTAGAGGGCGCGCAAGTCCTTCTATTGGGCGGGCAACATCAGACATACAGAACACCTCGGTCACACCTCGATCAAGTAACGCCACTAAAACTGTCAGTAGAGGGCGCGGAAGTCCTTCTATTGGGCGGGCAACATCAGACATACAGAACACCTCGGTCACACCTCGATCAAGTAACGCCACTAAAACTGTCAGTAGAGGGCGCGCAAGTCCTTCTATTGGGCGGGGAACATCAGACATACAGAACACCTCGGTCACACCTCGATCTAGTAACGCCACTAAAACTGTCAGTAGAGGGCGCGGAAGTCCTTCTATTGGGCGGGCAACATCAGACATACAGAACACCTCGGTCACACCTCGATCTAGTAACGCCACTAAAACTGTCGGTAGAGGGCGCGGAAGTCCTACACCTGGCGGGCAACATCAGACATACAGAACACCTCGGTCACACCTCGATCTAGTAACGCCACTAAAACTGTCAGTAGAGGGCGCGGAAGTCCTTCACCAGGCGGGCAACATCAGACATACAGAACACCTCGGTCACGCCTCGATCAAGTAACGCCACTAAAACTGTCAGTAGAGGGCGCGGAAGTCCTTCACCAGGCGGGCAACATCAGACATACAGAACACCTCGGTCACGCCTCGATCAAGTAACGCCACTAAAACTGTCAGTAGAGGGCGTGCAAGTCCTTCTATTGGGCGGGCAACATCAGACATACAGAACACCTCGGTCACGCCTCGATCAAGTGACGCCACTAAAACTGTCAGTAGAGGGCGCGGAAGTCCTTCACCTGGCGGGCAACATCAGACATACAGAACACCTCGGTCACGCCTCGATCAAGTGACGCCACTAAAACTGTCAGTAGAGGGCGTGCAAGTCCTTCTATTGGGCGGGCAACATCAGACATACAGAACACCTCGGTCACACCTCGATCAAGTAACGCCACTAAAACTGTCAGTAGAGGGCGTGCAAGTCCTTCACCAGGCGGGCAACATCAGACATCAGACATACAGAACACCTCGGTCACACCTCGATCAAGTAACGCCACTAAAACAGTCAGTAGAGGACGCGGAAGTCCTTCACCAGGCGGGCAACATCAGACATCAGACATACAGAACACCTCGGTCACACCTCGATCAAGTAACGCCACTAAAACAGTCAGTAGAGGACGCGGAAGTCCTTCACCAGGCGGGCAACATCAGACATCAGACATACAGAACACCTCGGTCACACCTCGATCAAGTGACGCCACTAAAACTGTCAGTAGAGGGCGTGCAAGTCCTTCTATTGGGCGGGCAACATCAGACATACAGAACACCTCGGTCACACCTCGATCAAGTAACGCCACTCAAACTGTCAGTAGAGGGCGCGCAAGTCCTTCACCGGGCGGGCAACATCAGACATACAGAACACCTCGGTCACACCTCGATCAAGTGACGCCACTAAAACTGTCAGTAGAGGGCTCGCAAGTCCTTCTATTGGGCGGGCAACATCAGACATACAGAACACCTCGGTCACACCTCGATCAAGTGACGCCACTAAAACTGTCAGTAGAGGGCGCGCAAGTCCTTCTATTGGGCGGGCAACATTAGACTTACAGAACACCTCGGTCACACCTCGATCAAGTGACGCCACTGAAACTGGCAGTAGAGGGCGCAGAAGTCCTTCACCTATTGAAGAACATCATACATTAGACATACAGAACACCTCGGTCACACCTCGATCAAGTGACGCCACTAAAACTGTCAGTAGAGGGCGCGCAAGTCCTTCACCTGTTGAAGAACATCATACATTAGACATACAGAACACCTCGGTCACACCTCGATCAAGTAACGCCACTCAAACTGTCAGTAGAGGGCGCGCAAGTCCTTCACCGGGCGGGCAACATCAGACATACAGAACACCTCGGTCACACCTCGATCAAGTGACGCCACTAAAACTGTCAGTAGAGGGCGTGCAAGTCCTTCTATTGGGCGGGCAACATCAGACATACAGAACACCTCGGTCACACCTCGATCAAGTGACGCCACTGAAACTGGCAGTAGAGGGCGCAGAAGTCCTTCACCTATTGAAGAACATCATACATCAGACATACAGAACACCTCGGTCACACCTCGATTAAGTGACGCCACTAAAACTGTCAGTAGAGGGCGCGCAAGTCCTTCACCTATTGAAGAACATCATACATTAGACATACAGAACACCGCGGTCACACCTCGCAAGTAACGCCACTAAAACTGTCAGTAGAGGGCGCGGAAGTCCTTCACCTGTTGAAGAACATCATACATACAGAACACCGCGGTCACACCTCGCAAGTAACGCCACTAAAACTGTCAGTAGAGGGCGCGGAAGTCCTTCACCTGTTGAAGAACATCAGACATACAGAACACCTCGGTCACACCTCGATCAAGTGACGCCACTAAAACTGTCAGTAGAGGGCGCGGAAGTCCTTCACCTGTTGAAGAACATCATACATCAGACATACAGAACACCTCGGTCACACCTCGATCAAGTAACGCCACTAAAACTGTCAGTAGGGCGCGGAAGTCCTTCACCTGTTGAAGAACATCATACATTCGACATACAGAACACCTCGGTCACGCCTCGATCAAGTAACGCCACTAAAACTGTCAGTAGGGCGCGGAAGTCCTTCACCTGTTGAAGAACATCATACATTAGACATACACAACACCTCGGTCACGCCTCGATCAAGTAACGCCACTAAAACTGTCAGTAGGGCGCGGAAGTCCTTCACCTGTTGAAGAACATCATACATTAGACATACAGAACACCTCGGTCACGCCTCGATCAAGTAACGCCACTAAAACTGTCAGTAGAGGGCGCGGAAGTCCTTCACCTGTTGAAGAACATCATACATTAGACATACAGAACACCTCGGTCACGCCTCGATCAAGTAACGCCACTAAAACTTTCAGTAGAGGGCGCGGAAGTCATTCACCTATTGAAGAACATCATACATCAGACATACAGAACACCTCGGTCACGCCTCGATCAAGTAACGCCACTATAACTGTCAGTAGAGGGCGCGGAAGTCATTCACCTATTGAAGAACATCATACATCAGACATACACAACACCTCGGTCACGCCTCGATCAAGTAACGCCACTAAAACTGTCAGTAGAGGGCGCGGAAGTCCTTCACCTGTTGAAGAACATCAGACATACAGAACACCTCGGTCACACCTCGATCAAGTGACGCCACTAAAACTGTCAGTAGAGGGCGCGGAAGTCCTTCACCTGTTGAAGAACATCATACATTAGACATACAGAACACCTCGGTCACGCCTCGATCAAGTAACGCCACTAAAACTGTCAGTAGGGCGCGGAAGTCCTTCACCTGTTGAAGGACATCATACATTAGACATACAGAACACCTCGGTCACACCTCGATCAAGTAACGCCACTAAAACTGTCAGTAGAGGGCGCGGAAGTCCTTCACCTGTTGAAGAACATCATACATTAGACATACAGAACACCTCGGTCACGCCTCGATCAAGTAACGCCACTAAAACTGTCAGTAGAGGGCGCGGAAGTCCTTCACCTGTTGAAGAACATCATACATTAGACATGCAGAACACCTCGGTCACACCTCGATCAAGTAACGCCACTAAAACTGTCAGTAGAGGGCGCGAAAGTCCTTCACCTATTGAAGAACATCATACATTAGACATACAGAACACCTCGGTCACGCCTCGATCAAGTAACGCCACTAAAACTGTCAGTAGAGGGCGCGGAAGTCCTTCACCAGGCGGGCAACATCAGACATCAGACATACAGAACATCTCGTCATCTGTGCTGGGACTACACTAAGGACATGTTAACCCACGCCCCGGCCAGTGGTGTAGACTGTGTTTAGGCGTTGCTACTCGAGTCTGCGTGAACTACGTCGAGGGAGTCTCGTCGTGTTTTTGCCATCTTCTCGGTGGCAGCGTGAGGAAAAACAGCTCCGTACACACACCCTCTAGACGAGGGGGTGAAAGTTGGCCGCCCTGGTACGACGGCCATGGGCGGCAGCTTGTCGAGTGTCATTAGCGAGTCTGCACTATACACACAATAGCATGGGAGAGAGTTGGTTTTTAGTGGGAGACATTTATATATACCAGTTATTATGCGCTTCGTTGTTAATGACGGCTCTAAAGTCACCGTTTACATATCATACACAGTATCAAATTGATACAAATGCTAACCTACCCAACAGATTTCAACATCCTTTAAGTATAGTAACTTTTCTAAAATGTGACAACGTATAACATAAATCGCGATTTCTAAGGTGGTAGTTTTTCTTTGATGGACATGTTTCGCCCCCTCCTCTTCTTCCTGAAACATCGTATTCGTTGTCTGGTTCCTTAGTTCGACTCCCGGGCGCTAAACGCCGCGGTAATGACGCGTACATCAAACGAAACACAGAGAGGATCTACTACAGCCGCGCGTTTAATTATTGTCGAAGACGGGAGTACAGTAATATATATCGACGCGGAACCGGAAGCCGAGGCCTCTGCGGGCCGGAAGTGACGGGAGAGAAGGAGCGCGGCAATCAGCGGTACCGGCGCCCGTTGTTGCCAATCATCTGTGACGTCACAACGCGTCTGCACGTCGTACGACGGCGTCTGTAGTCAACTCGGCATGACGGTTCTAATTACTTGTTTTCGATACCATACATAATTATACCAAATTGATAACATATATATATAAAATTGTCGAAAAGTATCGAAACAAGTTAATTAAAGCCGTTATAATTCCGCAAGCAAGTTTAATCGTAAACGCTCGAGAATCGGAGGCTCATAAAGAAAAAATTGCTTTAGTTGCTCAAATGAAAAATACAAAAAGTTGCCTTTTAATTGCCAAAATATGTTACGTAGAGTAGTTGCATAAATTTCAGTATAGATCGTCGGCAGTTATTATGGGACTCAACCGAAACAAACACTATATAAACGTGTTCAGACATCTGCCACTGAAATGTCCCCCACTGAAAATCAGTTAGCTTGAAACCGATTGGGTAAATAGACAATAAATATACAAATCTATACGTATTTAAATTGTGTTAACCCATGAATATATTTACGCCGCGAGCCTGCAGGTAACGAGTAACTGACCGACTCAATATACACCGCGACTGTCTATCTATCTGTCTGTCTATCTGTCTATCTGTCTGTCGAACATGACTCGCGGACCTTAGCAACGTTTCGGCCGTCGGCAATATTAATAAACCGACTTCAACCATGATAAAACACACATATATTATACGAGGGATAACATTTTGTCCAAGGGCTCCGAGACTCGCACATGAATACACACAGCTTATATCCGCGGTGTATTGGCTTCCACGTATACAGGGGATAAACTGGGTCATAATACATCCCCCCCCCCCCATGGCAATGTAACTCAACATGACACAGTCAACTGGAGTTATGTGCAACTCGATATAGTATTATATATATAGTATATAGTATATATGTAGGGTACATGTCTAGATGTATTAGTAGAGGTCTAACGAAACTGGCTGGACCGTCTTCTCAACTATCATGAGTCTCGTTATAGGGAGGGGAGGTAAACAAAACTAATACTATTCACCAATAAGAGTGGACACGAGAATTGTCAATTTTCAACGAGGTTTTCACAAGCGAAAAAAACGTCATTCCGTGATTTAAAGACTATGTTACATCTCCAAGGACGATTTAGGATGGAAAATGACGAATAATGTCACTAATTACACGAATGGACAGGAAAGAAGTTGATTATTTACTAAAACTACGAATATTTAGATACTACAACAGTCAATACGTGGAACAGACAACCACCCAGCACACCTTTACACACTAACTCCACACTCTCTCAGGCCTTGACCAAGGGCCCTCTTCGGTCCGCCCACCCCAACCTGACATAGAGAAGAAGGTGTGGTACCAATACAACTAATATATATATGGTGAAATCCAGAAATTAAAAAATCCCCCCACAAGAGTTTTTCTTGAAAAAATATCCATTTAAATCTACGTCATATTATAGCTAATATCTTTAGAATATCTGGAAAATAAATAGATAATCAATCAATATCTTCGTGTAAGAACCAATCCGATGGACCGTAATGCGGACATTGGATTGGCGGAACCTTATCTAATACTTAGTAGATAAGGCTTCTGTGACCCGGGAGAGCTTCAAGTCACAATTCGTTATCATAGTTTTTAATACCATATACAGATAAACTAGTTTGGAAAGTATAATCAAATTGTATGCTAGCTCTATACATCACAGATCTACTTCGCTGTTGCTGCCATTCCCCTAATGCGTGTGGTGGGTAAAATTCCACGACCACAACCCCACAAAGCTCTCCCGTACGTATAGTACAATATACACCCTACACCCCGCAGTGACCACGCGGCCGGAACCCTTCTAGAAATAAAACTCCCCAGCTCGATGTTAAACGCAGATCATCGCGCATTCATTCATTATTATTATTATTATTATTATTATTATTATTTATTATTCGTCTAATACAGAATATTAGTCCCAAATACATAAGATAAAATAAAGATATTCTATGCTCATAAGTAAACACATACACACATATTACACAATAAGCAGGGTTAATCAAATTAACCGTAGTCAACACATTCAGGGCAGGCAGTTATAAGAACAAGAACAATTTTAAAACATACACCGACAATGACATCACCACATTAAAACAAGCTCAGCTAAGCAGAATCTTGCTACATTATAATTTTGTCTGATGTAAGGAATCAGCAAAGAGTCTGCTTGTCCGATTTCATAACATTCATTAATTCACATCGTGAAACATAAACAACTATAGTGATGAATGAAAAGCTCTGACCCCGCCAACCTCTGACCTACACTTACAACCCCCGACTGCAGCGACCTTTGCGCTCGCTCGTCCATTACCGCGTAGTGGGGGGTGGAGGGGATGGGGGGGTAGTTTCTAGGGGAATGACGTCAGCGGATGAGGCGCAATGTGGTTCGTGTTAACCACCCACACTCTCTCTCTAGCGGAGAATCCTATAATCCCAACGTATCTATATAGTTCACCCACAAGAAAACAAAACTATAATACAGAAAGAGAATATTGTAAATTGAGAAAATAAAAATATATCATTTATATAAATAGTTGTAGCAAGAAAAAAAGAAATGAAACAATTAAATTAATATACTCTTTAAAGAAAGAAAGAAAGAAAGAAAGAAAGAAAGAAAGAAAGAAAGAAAGAAAGAAAGAAAGAAAGTCAGAAAGAAAGAAAGAAAGAAAGAAAGAAAGACAGAAAGAAATAAAACAATTCAATTAAGATAGTCTTTAAAGAAAGAAAGAAAGAAAGAAAGAAAGAAAGAAAGAAAGAAAGAAAGAAAACAATTCAATTAACATACTCTTGGAAAATGTGAATTTAAATTCCATATTGTTAAATATCATAAGTCCGGTCTTACGATTGCTACTCTTATTTAGCTGCTGGACAACGTAATTTTAAAAAAAGTTAGTGGACATTTAAATACTTAGAGACATATAATAAAAAAAAGAAAAGAAACAATAAGATAAATAAATGGGTATTATTCCCCGTGTGTAGCTTACCTTGGCGCAGGTCTGCTCCGTCTGCTGAATGAGGATCATGGCGGAGGCGATCAGCGCTCCCTGGCGGACAAAGTTGACGGGGTCGTTGGTCATCGGGTCCAACAGAGCGATGGCCTCCTACAACAACAACAACACAAGGCCACACGTTATCGCATGGACACCCCTGTTACACGATACACACACCAGCAAGAAATTACAGTGTATTATGATCGAGATAATACAAGAAAAAGCAGAAGAAAAACAAACTTATCGCCAAATTTATAAGAGCGAAGTAGCTCCAGTCATAAGACGAATGATGGGCTAACCCTAATGGTATATTAGGGTATTAGTTAGGGTATTAGGGTATTAAGTTAGTTATAACTAGGTATTAGTTAGCTATCTGGAAGACGGGTACATATAGTTACAATTTGATCCCTTGCAGTAAGCACTACTCAAATATCATATTTTCTTATAGCCACTTCTAGGCTTCGCTCCTCTCCCTCCCGCCCCCACATCCCCCAACCCCGCCGCAGGCGTTCTTCAATATCCCGATTCCTAACCAAACCCTTCACTTCACCAATACCAACAATAACACAACCAAAATAATAAAATAATTCAATTATTGAATACCAATAACGGACGAGCAGCACATTTCAGTTGAGCCGCGTGCTGACAAACTAGACTAGACGTCGTGGCTGTAGAGTGTAGAATGTAAGGTGTAGAGTGTAGAGTTAAGAGTGAGAGTGTAGAATATAGAGTATAGATTGTAGAGTGTAGAGTGTAGAATGTACAGTGTAGAATATAGAGTGTAGAATATAGAGTCAAGAGTGTAGAGTGTAGAATACAGAGTATAGAGTGTAGGTCGAGGAGAGGTACACGACTTGGTACAGCCGTAGACAAACCCACAACCCACGAGGTTCAAACTGTGTCCCGCGGGAGGAAAGGGAATAGTGGAATATCTAATCAAACTCGTTAATGAAACTAACGATTTAAATTTTATACTAGGCTTAATAAAAGTACAATTGTTTGCAATATTATGTGTTGGTATAGATATCTCATTAATCTATCTTGCAAATCACACAAATAACATCATCTCGATAGGACTTGGTTTAGATACCCCTATCAGAGATCCCTTCCACACTATCCAAACATTCCCCTAATATAATAACATCAAGTTGGTCCACAACTGCACATCAGAGTCAGACTAGCATATAATTCCTACAGCAGGACTCCTACGTAAAAATGATCACACCATCCTAGTGGGCGATATCACAAATCCCCCCCCCCCCCCCCCCCCCCCAACACCGGAGCGCGAGCTAAGCGATTGATTGATTCCTATTAAAACGGATCCGAGTTAATTAAAAGAGTTAAAAAAAACACACCTGCCTGAATCCATTAACTTCTCGGTCGGTCGAACGAAGTCCCCCCCCCCCCCCGGCGTGATGTGACGCTTTGACCGGAATGGATATTTCTAATAATCAACCACGTCGCGTCCCCCCCCCACCCCCCTCCACAATGGACTGGACTCGACGAAGAAGCAACGTTGCCGTTGCCCACGTATACACAAGTACTAAAGTCAAACAAGTCTCCGGGCCTAATTCCCCCCCTAAGACCCTGGACGGGTAAACATCGACACGTCCAACTGACCGCAGGTCATGGCTTAACCTCCTACAGTCACTACAAACTGTGGTAGCACAGCTAGAGCTACGTGTGTACACTCACAGAATACATAAGTCAAGGGTATATAGTGAAGATTATCTCTTAGAACAAGTTCGTGAGTAGCTGATGTGGTTGTGTTTACGTTATTAAAAACCGATAAAAATTACCGATAGAGAGAGGTAGCTCAGCGGTAAGACGCGAGACTCTAATTCGGGAGGTCGCCGTTCGATTCCGGCCACCGGCAATCGTGACTGAAGGTTTTTTTTCGAGGTTTTCCTCAGTCGTAAAGGCGAATGCTGGGATTGAGTCGTTCTAACAGCCCTCGGACATTCTTTCCTAACTATTCAAACACCTTAATAACCTAGTTAGTCACCTGAAGAGGGGCACATCAGGTAAAGCTGGTGTGCACCCTATAACGGGTATTCTTACGAAAAATTATTATTATTATTATTATTATTATTATTATTATTATTATTATTATTATTATTATTATTATTATTATTATTATTATTATTATTAAAAACGGTAAAGAACACGCTATGATGTAAATTGTATCCTTAGAATCCACGCGTTTCGCGAGCGAAGCCAATGATATCTGCAAAAAAGCTTCTTTTAATGTCCTGTACAGTAAGGATCTAATAATAATAATAATATATAAAAGTTTCAATAGACAATACTACACCACATAACAAAAGAAATAGAATATAATTGGTAGATTCACAAAACCAGGAACTCACAAACTCGAAGAGATGAAGATAAAGAAGATATCTGTAATGCTCTTGATTTATACGTGTATATATATGTGGGCTCGACCTCATTAAAACATCCGTTAAAAAAAGACGGGATTTTAGTTTGGTTTAACGTCGACACAAATCTTCGACGCTAATCTTATATAAATCTACGTGAAACTATAACGTTTTTAGAATTATTTCCTGAAGAACACCGCCAAATGTGTTTTATTTTTCAACATTGTCGACAGAGATAAACCGTGTATAATGAATGAATGAATGCATTCGCTATACCCTAGATTTATATATTGTCGCCGGCATTAAATAGAGTAAGTAACGCTTAAACCAGAACGTTTTAAATAGTGTTTAAAAGAAATATCGCTTTCAAAAACCATATTCACGATAGGGTGCACAACGTTCCCACATTAAAATCTCTAACAGATCTCTAGGAATTAGGAAGCTAGAGAAGTATCTCGGCACAAATGAGGATATATCTTCACAGCAACTGGTTCTAAACTTCAAGCAACGCAAATCGCTTTTATCTCGCTCGTCATAGGCGGAAACAAGTTGGCAAGTTTTTTTTTGTGCACGATTCAAAAAGTAAAAAACGTTGGAAAATAAGGCGAATGAATGAATGATCGCTAAGGTACCGTATACACCGTGAAAGGAGAAAAACTTTTCGAAATATTTCTTTGTGGACAAAGTCGAGACTCTTTCCAGTTCGATACAAGTCGATTAAAACGAGCTGGCTGGCATCATCCGGCAAACTCTCTTTTTCTTTCGAAAACTTCTAAATGGAACTTTTGACGTTTCCCAATATTTAAACTCGAGATGAAACTCGCGTCATATAACCGTTGAGTGAGAAATATATATATATTTCTCTGAATCTGAGAAAATTCTATATTTCTCACTCAACGATATAACTAACCGTTGGTTGGTCTCAGTGCGCGGCAGGCTAATACCTACCCCCACCCCCAACCTCTCCTCCCCCTCACACCCCCTCAACACCCACGACAGCTAGGCTTGTATATACTGTTTAGAACGGATCACGTACAGTCGTAGACATATGTAAATCAAGGGTCATGGAGTTCATTAGGGATGCTTTACAACGCTTACAGAGGTGTACCATGGAAATAATAATGTTTTCTTGATTTATGTTTAGCATAGAGCAGCTTATTTCTAAAAACCCAAATCGTTAGCCTTAAAGTATCTAAATAAGAGAGCCTCATGGGTGGTCGAAATAAAGTTAAACCACGGACAATTCACAGTATCTTGTTGATATCTCCAGAACACTTATGAAATATCAAAAGAGTGCATGATTCAAACCTGGGATTTGTTTTTTTATCAGCTAAACAATGGATTTAAACACGTTCAACTACTGCAATCGTTACTTAGTTATTAATGAATTAATAAATGAATTCAACCGTGACGATTATAATAATTGGAAAGTTTTCAATCAACTGTTTAGCTGTTGGTATACAAAACCAAATGTCGATACAATATCTTGAAGCGTTCTCAAGATATTCGCTAACAAACAGATATGTTTACCTTGAGTCCGGTGCCGGCGCAAGCGATGCCAAGCGCCATGGCTGCTCCGTAGCGCACATGAGGGTTGTAGCTCTCAGCCAGTAGGGACACCACGCTAGGACACTGCTCGGGGGTCCTGCAACAGGTCAACATACATACGGATTAGGACACTTTCATAGGGGATTCCCTAAATAAGTGGGTAAACACTGGGGAGGACAGGGGTTATAGCTGTTGTTTTTGTTAAAATGTTAAACTGAAACAACATCCAATGGTATATAAGACCTAGTAATTGGACTGTACACTGTTCCTTGTCACAGAAAACGATTTAAACCCGCAATATTTCGAACCCTGATCAGAGCTCTTCAACAGGCGAAAACACACTACTCAGTGTCACACTGCACAGTGTTTAGTGTGTTCGCCTGTTGAAGAGCTCTGATCAGGGTTCGAAATATTGCGTTTTTAAATTGTTTTTATCTGTGACAAGGAACAGTGTACAGTCAAATTACTAGGTCTTATAAAACATTTTACCTGTTCTACTATGTTTCCGTTTTAATTAAAATCCAATGGAACACGTAACTACCTGCATTAATTATTTATTTGTTTCATATCTACCTTATTCAGTAATCAAACCGATTTACTAAGGTGTACACTAAAAATACAAGTACACAATAATTATAAGAGAAACACAAAACACAAATAATTGTTTAAAATATGTATAGCAAGAAATATAGGCATAGAACATCAGAACAAAACCATTACTGTCTTAATTGTCTATGATCGATATTTTCTTGTAACACATAAAGGTATTTGGTGGATTTCAAAGGTTTTGACTGTGGGTTGCCGTAAGACGAATACATATTTATTGGGACGTTAAAATATGGAGTTTAATCAATTATACAACATCGCCCCCCCCCCCCCCCCTCTTAGATTAACCTGGATATTGAACACACAGAGCATCTCCCCCCCCCCCTCCCTCCCCCGTCCCTCTGTCACGTTTCTATTATAGTTTCAAGCAACTAAAATACATAATACAAAACTCATTCAACTTTGAAAACTCAAATACACTTCTTCAATTTAGAGAACCACCCACCCAGTGATATTCTATGAATGAGATGTATGAACAACGGATAGGAATTTCAATTTATATCCTATTTGTTTCAGTATCCATATATCATGCTTCCGAACCTTCATGAATAACTATAAATTATGCAGATTTTTAAGATCATTTCCACACTATGAACATTTTATGTATACGCGATCCGATATAGGGGTTGCCAAGTTGATATATAAATCCACCCCAACCGGGAGTCGAACTCATTTACATGTGAATACACGACGCAAATGTTATTATATTATACGACACAACTTTTTCACATCTATTGATTTTGATTAGCTGGGGGGTTTAACGACGTACTCGACAGCTGCCTCGTATATTGACGGCCAGATCAGATCCATCTCGCATCGTCGTAGGGGATTGGAGGGTCGGGTGTTAAGGTCGTAAAGAGGGCCGCAATGAATGAGAATGAGAGAAGAGAGACAGAGACGAAATACTGGAAAAGATGAGCAAGATCATTGATGAGTAAGAAAAGCGACGACCGAACATATTATGCACACGATAACCCTCTCTGCGGGCACCGGTCACCACGAGGAAGGACGAACACACCTCGACGTGTTCATATCAGTTTTCCATCTCTTATATAATATGTATATATATATATAATTATACATCGATACCTAAATAAAAAATAAAAATAAATTCACATTTAGAGTCTACCCACTCAGTAACGAAACTAATTTTCAGCGGGGGACTTTAATTAAAGCGACTAAACAAACCCTGTGGGCTCCGAACACCATCGACGAGTGAGAGATAACCAATCGAAGATCGATATTTCAAATATGAAACATATGAATAAGGGATTGGACAGTGTGAACACCTGCGGACAAAATGCTAGAATCAACAAGGCCGATTCAGAACCATGCACTTTGAATTTATTGAGTGCTTCGTTGCTATGACGGCTCCAAAGTCACCGTTTACTTATTCCTAAGACAAGAAGTAATGGAACTTAATCCTTAATACAAGTAGTGTTGTAGTCTACATGAATCAAGTGTTCATACAACGTTGTCGCGTCTTGTCAGAATTAACACACCCTCCTCCGTACGTATAGTTCCACAGAAAGTGGGACATGTGCGCCGCCGTTCTATACATACAGAGTGGCAACAGCGCCGCTAATACATTCGCGCATTAGTTGTGCGCGGCGTCACGAGATCGCGTTGCGGGCGTCAAACGCTATAATTGCAATGTATCATGCTGCCTGCACTATATAATATAGTCTCTGTAATGCAGTTATAGGAGAGATGTGCATGTGGTAACTACGTTACTTGACGGGGGGGAAGGGAAGGTCAGGGACTATTGATGGTCGGTGTGAAGGCTCAACCAGACTTGACACAGTGGCGGACATTTTGATGACGTCATCATTACTACACTATACGAGATACAAGAGAGAGAGAGAGAGAGATTGATTGATTGATTGATTGATTGATTGATTGATTAAGGTATTTTTATTTATGGCGGGATTAAGGCCAGTGAGGCCTTATCTTCCAAACCCCACTATAGATAAAAAATACAAGAAACAAAATTGAGAGAGAGAGAGAGAGAGAGAGAAATTAAACGTTCTTCTCAGTCAAAAGGCGAATGCTGGTATGAAGTAGTGTAAAATAACAGCCGAGCATTCGTTCCGAACTATCCGAACACCCTAACAAATTACATACACCTATATAGTTAGCGACCTGGAAGAGGGGACCATATAGGTAAAGATGGTGGTAAACAGTATAAGATTAGATTGGATTATCTGTTGTTTAGCGACGTACTCATAGGTCAGAGGTCGTATTATGACGTCGGCCGAATGAGATCCGTCACACAACGCCGAGATCGTCATAAGGGGTTATTCACTTGGTGGGCCGCAAAAATGGTCCGTCACGAATGAGAATGAGCAGAGAGAAAGAGAGACGAAAAAGAAAGTACATTCTAACGAATAACTATATTATTACAAGAATTATAATTAACTGCCACCTACGGACGTGTGTTCGAAACCCGCATAATGCTTGTTTTTTTTTGTTTTGTTTAATAACTGTACTTTATCTTCATCGTCTCGACTATACAACGATTACAATAACAACGATGCAAAGCTACAATAATCATCATCACAATTAATCCCACATGAAGGAGTATTGCAGCAGCAGCGTACAGTGATGTCTGTCTGTCTTCAACTTGTAGCAAGACGGTTCTAACGTGGCGAGACGATCTAAACACCGTCATATAAGTAAACACGCGTGTAAAAATAATCGCCCGCAGTTCCGCACGCGCGCGGAAGAGACACGTCTTTGTCTCCCGACGTGAATTCCGCGCATAGTAGACCGACCACACAGGGAACGCGTTGTCCTACGCAAATAGGAACTTGCGGGTCTTGTAAATACATGATCAATCAACGGGGGGGCGATATGGCGAGCGAAGATTTGTGCGGTGAGCGTCCTAAAACTTACTTACATCGTTGAGTGAGTAATATAGGAGGGTAGAGTCGCAACGCAATCGCCAGTTTGTCTATCTACCGCCTTGATAGAAACTCGCCAAGCGAGACGCGATGACGGAGTTTCCTCGACTGTCTTCGTTCGTATATCTTCGGTGAAGTAGCCGCGACCAATCAGGCTCCGTCATCGCGTCGCTTGGCGAACTTCTATACTATCCGACTAAAGTATTTAAGGGCAGTAAAAAGCGGTAGACAAACTGCCGATGGCGTGGGGCCTCCACCCTATATTACTCAAGCACTCAACGCTTACATCTTTACGTATAGGGTACAGTCGCACACACAAGACAGTGTTCATCAAGGGTGTCGGAAAGAGCATGAACCACTCTCGCGCACTCTTGCTGTTTTGTTTTGACTGAATCTAATGATTATAAAGTATAGTAACGGTGTCGTTGATCACACAAGAGTATGTGCCCGTCTTATACTTGATTTACTTATCTCAGATAGTGTATATATCTGCAGGTGACAGCGAAAAGTGTGCCTGGAAATAATCAATCTTTTAAACCTCACAAAATATATGAGCATACAAAAAGATGTATATATAGTGTAGCACAATATGCTGTGAAGCGTAGTTGTTGCCACATCATGGACAGGAGAGGGGGTTAATGTTGTCTCCCCCCACCCCGACCTCTGGCCATGTCCCCGACGTCGCCCGTCGCCACACCCGGTGATATATGGGTCCCAGAGACACGAGTTGACGGGGGCGGCGACATTGATTCCCGACAATCTTCGCGGAGAGGAGGTTTTTTTCGTATTTTTTTCTAAACTTGTGATTCTGCGGCAGATTGTGGGTGGCGAGCCTCGCCTGCAGTGACACAAGGCGGGCGCCCGTGGTTGCTAGATATGTGGCGTGGCCACCAAGGGCCACAGTCATCACGTGACTCGTGGTGTGGCATGGAGTGAAGTTCCAAGAATATAACCGCGCGAAATTACACTTCTTTAAATAATATCTCGACAACGATAAAATAACAATGTAGAAGTGTAAAACAATCACAAAGTGCGCGGTCAATGTCCAAATCTCCCCCCCCCCCCCCCCCCCCCACCCCAAATAAGTGTTACAATACGCAACACAACGACGCTGCTACTACGACGAATCGAACACAACTTGCTCTGTTTTTTTTTTTACGGTCTATAAATCATCACAACAGTTTTCGATATTCTCAACGTAAATGAAAGAGGATTCTCCGTAATTATATAACACTGCTCGTTTTAAAGTGTTGTCCGGGAGGGGGGGGGGGAAGCAGTACCCGGGAGGGGGGGGTGTTCGGTTCGTGGAACAGCGCGCGGGATCACCGCAAGCCGGTCCGATTTATCGCCAGTTCGCGACCGGAACACATTCGTAACGATTTGCAGGGCCACATTTCCTAGAAGCAACGTTCAGCTACCGTGTTTTCCACGCCGCTTGCTTCGTAATGGATCACACTATAAATAAGTAATTAATAAAAACAAAAATAGTACAAGAACGATAGTAATAATATTAATATTCGGCATTTGGTGGAGGTGCCGGGTTTGAGATGAATTTTTGGTTTTGATTTTTTACATCTCTGTCTATCAAATTTTAGCTCGATTGATAAAATTTTTCACTTAACCTCTGCTTAAGAGCCAATAGTAAAAAAAGACATACCACAAATGTAAATTGTGCCCTGTGTAGGCGCAAACGTTTCGTTTTCAAACCGTCACCGAACTCGTTACACTGACGCGTATGACGTCACAGCCGCCAGTACAACACGTTTAGAGATGTCACGTGGTCTGTGACGTCACTGTCTGACCCAACAGCCCGCCCTACTACTGGCAACGTGTTTAGCCCTCGACATGTCACCTGGCTCGTCACACTCCAGCATGTCAGTGACGTCACAGCCGCCAGTACAACACGTTTAGAGATGTCACGTGGTCTGTGACGTCACTGTCTGACCCAACAGCCCGGCCTACTACTGGCAACGTGTTTAGCCCTCGACATGTCACCTGGCTCGTCACACTCCAGCATGTCAGTGACGTCACAGCCGCCAGTACAACACGTTTAGAGATGTCACGTGGTCTGTGACGTCACTGTCTGACCCAACAGCCCGGCCTACTACTGGCAACGTGTTTAGCCCTCGACATGTCACCTGGCCCGTCACACTCCAGCATGTCAGTGACGTCACAGCCGCCAGTACAACACGTTTAGAGATGTCACGTGGTCTGTGACGTCACTGTCTGACCCAACAGCCCGGCCTACTACTGGCAACGTGTTTAGCCCTCGACATGTCACCTGGCTCGTCACACTCCAGCATGTCAGTGACGTCACAGCCGCCAGTACAACACGTTTAGAGATGTCACGTGGTCTGTGACGTCACTGTCTGACCCAACAGCCCGCCCTACTACTGGCAACGTGTTTAGCCCTCGACATGTCACCTGGCTCGTCACACTCCAGCATGTCAGTGACGTCACAGCCGCCAGTACAACACGTTTAGAGATGTCACGTGGTCTGTGACGTCACTGTCTGACCCAACAGCCCGGCCTACTACTGGCAACGTGTTTAGCCCTCGACATGTCACCTGGCTCGTCACACTCCAGCATGTCAGTGACGTCACAGCCGCCAGTACAACACGTTTAGAGATGTCACGTGGTCTGTGACGTCACTGTCTGACCCAACAGCCCGCCCTACTACTGGCAACGTGTTTAGCCCTCGACATGTCACCTGGCTCGTCACACTCCAGCATGTCAGTGACGTCACAGCCGCCAGTACAACACGTTTAGAGATGTCACGTGGTCTGTGACGTCACTGTCTGACCCAACAGCCCGGCCTACTACTGGCAACGTGTTTAGCCCTCGACATGTCACCTGGCTCGTCACACTCCAGCATGTCAGTGACGTCACAGCCGCCAGTACAACACGTTTAGAGATGTCACGTGGTCTGTGACGTCACTGTCTGACCCAACAGCCCGCCCTACTACTGGCAACGTGTTTAGCCCTCGACATGTCACCTGGCTCGTCACACTCCAGCATGTCAGTGACGTCACAGCCGCCAGTACAACACGTTTAGAGATGTCACGTGGTCAGTGACGTCACTGTCTGACCCAACAGCCCGGCCTACTCCTGGCAACGTGTTTAGCCCTCGACATGTCACCTGGCTCGTCACACTCCAGCATGTCAGTGACGTCACAGCCGCCAGTACAACACGTTTAGAGATGTCACGTGGTCTGTGACGTCACTGTCTGACCCAACAGCCCGGCCTACTACTGGCAACGTGTTTAGCCCTCGACATGTCACCTGGCTCGTCACACTCCAGCATGTCAGTGACGTCACGACCTCCCTTATCACCGTTCCACATGAGGTGGTGCCAAACACACGCGCGGCCTATCTCTTATCGGCCACGGTCGATGGCGCTAACATACCGTGGGTGTTCACTGGTTTCAGTCACCCACACCCACACATCGACGATAATATAGGCCCCCATGAAATTAATTAAAACTACTGTCATCGCTAAATGTCACACAATTGGGTTTAGTATACAGTTAATTGTCCTGATTTTTTAAATAGTTTTTATGTGTAAATGATCCATCTTTACTACATTAATTCTCTTTAATGTTATTTTTAATATCACACAACAACCAGCCAAGTTTGTATAGAGCAGTAAAAAAATTCCATTTTAAACAAATGTTGTGATGCAAATCAGTATCGCAATAAATGAATGAATTAAAACGAGAATAGTGGTCGCGAGCCAAAATTGTTGCAAAAAAAATGGCCAATGCAATGGCAATTGTATCTAAAGACCTCCCCCCCCCCCCCCCCCTCACAGCCGGTCTCGCACATACAGGATTCACGTCTCAAAGCGAAGAGTTATACTGACATTTTCCCCGTCAGGGGTGAAAGTTCGTCAAGGGTGGCTCTGTTAATCGTAAGAGGCAACGAAATGAGGTTCTATACTGATAGAAATATACGACAAGTGTTTTTGTGTGTGAGAATCTACAACTACAATTAGCAAAATTACACTTCCGATTGAAACTGTGGCTCCTACGTTATATTATCGAGGACGTAATTGTGTTTTAGACAGATTGGTTTGGGGAGGGGGTATATTCACAACCAGACTAACAATCTGAATGTTATTGTCGACCGCAACGCATATATAATCAACACGGAGCCCACCACATCCTTACATAAGACACCCACACCTGCACGGACACCCACGCACATAATCAGCGCGGGTAATGTGCACAACAATGCGCCCGACATGGCAACAATGTATTACGTCATCATCACGGTAGTAGACAATGCGTGCCGCTATAACAATGGCCGTTCATCGTATCTATCTATACCGGTGTGAGTGATGCGGGGTTGCCATGTTGCCGTGACGTCATCACGTAGCAATGGCCAAGCACTCTCTTTCTCTCTCGTCATTGGATCTAACCGTTGAGTGTGTGTATTGCATGGTAGAGACCCAACGCCAGTCGTCTTTTATCTACCGCTTCGTATGTCGATATTTACTAGTCGGATAGTAGCAGAATGTAAACGCACGGACGGATCACTATCGCGCGCTGTCATCGTCCACATACTTGCGTTCTGCTACTACCCGACTAGATAATGTTGACCGGTACGAAGCAGTAGACAGACAACAACCGAGGGCTCTACCCTACAATACACACTCAACGATCTAGCGTGACAGGTCGGTAAAGAAGCTCGCAACGAAGAGAGAGTGAGTGAGGGGGGGGGGGGTCAGTCACACTAGAGCTGCGACCAAGGCCGACTCGTCACGCTTACGTCACGCGCCCACCTCGGGAACTATTATTATTGTCATTATTAATTCATTCCCAATTCATTTCAACAGTCCAGTATTGATGATGGGGGTGGTAGACAACAGAGAGTAATAGCTCTCTGTATAGCATCAATACAATAGCAAGTGAATATAACAAACGAAATGTACAATTAGCAAATAACTATAGTACGGAAATGTACGAATACGTATTTATAGGGAAACGCTCTGTGTGACGCGTTGATAAGCGAGTACGTTCACGTCCACAAACATTCTGTATAAAAGCGATTACAGCTATTGTTGTGTGAAAGAATGTAGACATCTTAGCTTAGTTATTTCACTTATGGACACCAATAGAAATGTAATTTCTTCTTCCAACACTTATCGGATCACGACCACAAAATGGGTACATCTCACATAGACCTACACTAATCGTGTTCAATCCACATCGAAGCTTTGTGGATGTTCCAAAAATCTCCGTTCGCGAGACATGGTAACAAAAACAAAACTGAGTGCCATTAACGTATAGAATGGAAACGTACGTGTGAAGTGTGGTCACGAAAGTAGCGGTCACCACATTAGACACAGTTCATCGCAAAACATCGATTGACGATGATATTTGAGCTTCACATCTCATATTTTGGCAATGATATTAATCTATGCGATGACTGAACGGAAAGAAAAAAACGAAATAGTCAAGGACGGCCGAATTGCTTTCTTTAAAGAAATGACTTCTACACCAGGGCACACGTGGCTTGTATGTACACTGTACAGCGGCCCGGGTGTTTGCCAGGACACCCACGTGGCTTGTATGTACAGCGGCCCCGCGTGTTTGCCGAGACACCCACACGTCCGGTATACGACTTCGAGATATCGATATACGCGCTCACGACTGTATCGAGTGTCGAATCCCAGGAAACAAGGCGCCGGCACGCGCGTCACAACACTAAGATTGGGCGGCTCTCGAGTCGTGCGTGGACCCAAAGTCTCTTGGTCACGTGGTCTCAATACGTCATCATCGTCCAATAGCTTGCCTCGCAGTCGGTTAACACATTTTCATAAGATTTGTTGAAACCATAGCAACTTGTTAGTTCTAATCCCAAAAATTCTTAGCTCAGTCAATGAGGGGTTACCTTTTACAAATCGCGACCCTAGTAAAACAGTTAGAAAAAAAAAATATTCAATACTTAATCTTTGAAAAGTGTGTAAATTGACGCAACCAAAACGTCTCGTCGATATTTTTTACTATTCCTTGTCCCTCACTGTCAGTAAATCCCCTGGCGGGGAAACCGTCAAACTCTCGAGCTTTACAAAACCTCCGCCAGGAGATTGACTTATTGTAGCTGCGTTACTGGACCCACATCTGCTGCTAAATCAGTGTATCACTAAACCACATACGTTAAGATACGGTTTCAGTTCCTTTTTTTTTTTTTAAATATCATCTCACTTTACCTACCCCTATCGCGAGTGGTAGAACCACAGACGGAGTTTATTGTCAAAGATACCCCCCCTTCCCCCCCACTCTAGACACACGGTGAACCAAACAGTGCATGGCTCCAGCCCCGAACACATCGCAAGTGGTATATTGTGTGTGTGTTTTCTGTTCACGAATTAAGGACAAGTGGCGCACTCAAGCGATATGAAAACGGCGACGGTTCAATTCTTCCGTATTATAATATACCTAGATCCACTTTAACGAAGCTCGTTCACGTTATATGAATTTTAAAACGATTCCCTGATTTTTTTTACCTCGTTCGAGCAAACCTGAAAGTGTTTTTTTTTTTTTATTTACCAACGTATATACGGATAAACTCGTATAACAGCTTATACACGTGAAATTTATTGAAAGTAACGGAAGGAAGATCGTTGATTATACGGAGTCCTAAGTGGTGATATTGGTGGTTTATTTCACGTGGCAAAAACACAAGTAAACGCGCGGACTCGTGTACACAAAGATGTAACATTGAGAATTGAGTTGAAAAGAAAACGTCAACATTTGTTCGTGTACACAAGTAATGCAAATAAGAGTTGATTAAAAGAATCACAGACAGACTAGATCAAAGCAAAACAAAACAAAACAAATATAGAACACAAGCGTGACGTAGTACGTCGGGTACAGTGGGCAGGTTCCGTATTTTGTTTATATTTTTTGCTTTTAATTTTGCAAATATATTTGTTTTCTATTTACCCGCGTAGCCAGAGAGAAAGAGTTTGGGAAAACGCAAGGCTTGATTATGCGTTGAATCATGGGTAGAACTGAGTGTACAGCGCAGCTCAAAATAAATGAAGCATTGCTCAAGCAATAAATTTATGCTTGCTAATGTGAATATAGTAAATAAAGGAGAAAAAAAACATTGAAAGAAAGAGTTGCTTTCCCTTTGACTCAAAGACATTTATCAGTGCAAGTTAACATGTCGAAAGAAAGACTATTTGCCAGGTCGTACGTCTAGAAAAACCAAACGAGTTTTTGTTACATTTCTTTAGCGCCTTCTTTTGAAATAACACCTTTTAGTGCAAGTACTTTTTTTACACATACCAGGTGTATTGACATTTGGTGGCGACTGTACGGGTGGGTATGTCCACTTACTGTATTTAGCACTCTGCATCTATGAAACGTCACTTGAAACGTCGTACTAATTTATTACAATCATAAATACAAATAAAGAATTACCCAAATCAGAAAAATCAACATTTTATTTACACACATTACAACATTTTAACATTTTTTATTGATAATATACAAAGTTGATTTTTGTAATTAATTTTAATTTATGACTGGCATCGAACCGACGACCTCCCTAATTACAGTCTCGACATCCGCGCGCAATGTTTTCCGCGCCAACTCTATGAATAGCAACTCGGTAATAGCTTGTAAAACGCATTCGGTTGCAGGCGTTGTTATTGTTATTGTTATATACTTATATTGTGTTCCGCAACGATCTGCATGCAATGTCGCTTGCTGCAGGCTTTTAGCGTTGTCTGCATGCACGTTGCTTTTGTTGTTCATTTTACTACAATCATTCATGTTTTATACAACTCACTCAATTATTCCTTTTGTATACAGTTTAGTTGTTCTATGATTATCTATATTACATCGACACGACATTTGATTGGTGTTTTTGTGATTGTCATAGTCTTCTTTATTAGATCAATATAATAACTAAATGCGCGATATACACAGTTGAAAACATGAGGGAATTTGTTTGATGATTGAATATCACAAACTTGAAAGTAAATTATACGGGGTTCAGTATTATCAGGATAATTTGCTTAAATTATTACAAATATACGATTTCAGATATTATTGAAATTATCTAATTTTATCCAAACACAAACAATTTTGCACCCTTTTTTTGGGAGAATATCCGTAGATACTGACTACAATATCCAATCTAACATTCTAAAATACTGACATTTTAAAAACAATTTGTGTCGTTGTACAACGTTTTTATCCGAATAGCAGACTGATCAATACGGCAAGTTGCCACACTATAGAGAATAAAATGCCCCCCCCCCCCCCCCCCCCATGCGTGATGAGACGAACGAGAAGTGAGCAGCAAAAGTTTGTGTTTGTTCACCTCTCTCCGAGTCGTTGATTAGTCAACTCCTCGGGCCAATCCAATCCATGATGGGGTCAACTCTCCGTGCTTAGTTGTTGTGTAGCAGCTATAGCGTGTACCTGCCTGGACTACGGTAGTGGGCAACTTGTACACTCGTCTCGTCCGATCACGTCGAGGTATGCCTGCCAGTTGTGCATGGCGTGGCTTCTTTTCATTATTACACGCATAATTTTAAGATAAAGTTTGTGACAAAAAATATAATTTTAAGTTATTCTATTAAAAATGTAGCTTGGACTTGAGTCTGACTTCCAAATAGATATTTGGCTGTCGGATAACTTCGAAAGAATACGAGCGGAATATTTAGTAAGAAGTCGAAATATTTAGTTTAAAGTCATAAGAGCAAGCCTTCGCGAAAAGATAATTTTTAATAGGTACTCTACAAGTTGCCACGACCATACCCCAAAAAACGCGTTTTTTTGCTTTAATTATTTCCTAACCTGCACCTGTTTTAGTCATCGCCGTTAAAACGCCCTTTAATCCATAAAAAACAAGTTGGCGTTATACGTCATTTTACATTGACTTCACATTTACAACAACTGGTACTGAATACTGTAAAGCTATACTACATGAGTAGCATCCCACTGCCTTGTACAACTTCAACTACCCCGGCCACACACGCTGTTACGAGACCCGCAAAGCTCAGTTGACGCCCTTAAAATATTCGCTGAAATATGCCCCGCTTGCGTTTTCTTTTGCAAATATCATCAAGTTTTGCAAGTCGAAATGTGCGCACTCCCCCCCACCCCCCCCCCCCACCCCCCGCGTACACTCAGAGGTTGATTGTGGTATTTATGTTTCGCGGGAACGGCAAAACCGAGTCCGCGTAAATATACGACGACGCCGCAAGAAGAAACACAATCGAGATTCGGAGTGGGACCAACATCGCCGCAGCAGTAGGACCAACATTGAAAACGTCAAACGAAAACGTATTCGGTTATATTTTGAGAACGCGACACAATATTCGAATTCTGTATAAGCAAAGATGACGAGGCAAGTTTCTCGTATTGTGTGTGCATGGCTGGGAGAGACTTAATTTTTAGAATACGTTCATCATTCGAAGGGAGGTATTAATTTTATTTTAATAAGCGAAACTAAAAAGACGATTTGCAAAAAAGCCATCATAATTTGATTACAAATTTAAGATTTATTTATTTATTTATTTAATGTCTATCCTATTCAGTTATAAAACACTGATTTACAAAGGAGGACAATAAATAGCACTAGGCTATGCAAACAATTAATAATAAGAAATCATAAATAGCAATAATAACAAAACAAACTATACTGTACTACATTTTCCCACTGTTTTTCGATAAATAAAAAGTAAAATAAATGTGTATTTACTGTTGACCCATGTACTCAGTTACAACTTACAAGCACTGTTTTTATATTATGTGACGTGTTATGATTATGTGCTTCGTTGCTGTCGACATTTTAATGCAACGAACAGTTCCGGAGAAACACGAGAAGGATATGAATAATTAATATTATTAT
Source organism: Isoperla grammatica (assembly GCA_945910005.1). Lineage (NCBI taxonomy): Eukaryota > Metazoa > Arthropoda > Insecta > Plecoptera > Perlodidae > Isoperla > Isoperla grammatica. The sequence continues at coordinate 4,746,099 of OX246748.1, forward strand.
TTATCCAGTAAAAGAGATACTTAAAAGTATAAGTTCCACAAATCATTGAATACAATAGGTTCACACAGTAAATCTCCACATATCTAACACAGCATCACAAAGCTAATGAAGATAAACAGAAAAGTCAAAACAGGTTACATCAACTTGATAAAAGTTAAAAGAAAGTAAAAATAAAGGAAAACGGGACGTCAATGCTATATTGTAACAAATTATAAATTATCCTCTATAACGGTTTATCTTCTTCATGTTCGAAGCCGGGCGATAGGCAGAGAACGTTTACCAGGAAAGTCGAATGGAACGAAGCCAGTCACACGACCCAATCGAATTATACAATCGAATATCGAATCGAAGTTGTACAACACAACGGCGACAGATGCAGTAAATAGTTTTAGATGCGAATGAGATTCAATTACTTACGATATAATTTCATTTACTTCCCGAATGTTCGCGACTCTATAAACTAAGCTCAAGTTATCCTGCAGTAAGTCACGGCACCCTCTGGCCTAGTTAAGACGGTAAACACGTCTTAATATCAGCGAACGAGAAAGATTAAGAAATCATCCCCTCTTGAGACGATATTCAAGGAAAACTCATTTATAGACTTCCAAGAACAGATGTTGTTGATTTTGTGAATTTTAGGTGCACGTATCGATCGCGCGGTCTGATTTCTTGAACATTCATGATAGTTTATATATTTCGGAGGCAACAGTATACAATAGAGGTTTTCCGGTACTAAAACCGTGTCAAACGGTGGAGAAAATCTACTCATTTCTCCACCTTTTGACACGGTTTTACCCGGAACCCCTCAATTAATAGTATAATAAATTCAAAAAAGATTACAGAACGATAGCTATAATATAACTGGCTTAGCGGTCATATGTGGGAGAAAATCAATACATCAATATCCCTGCAGTTAAATGACATTTACATTTTCAAAAATAAAAAAAAAAATGTTTTAAAATTTCTGTTGTGATGGGCCATAATAGAGTAAAAAACATTTCTAAATAATAAAGAGTTAGAACAATCCATTATGTGCATGCGCTCGTTGACGTCCATGTCGCCTAGGCGGTGCAATTTTAGCCGTTACCCTACGGGCAATCTAGTCCGACCACGTCCACTCATTAAAGCACACGTCACACGAGGCGGTAATTGGTCGAAAGGTGAAAAGGGCGAAACGGAAGGACAGAGGCAGCCAAGAACGTGAATGTGTAAGTATGCGTCCATAGAAAATCAGACGTCCAATTCACACCGATTACATAATATGGTTGCAACAAAGCTCGCCCGTTGTCATTATATTATACTCGGTCACAGAATAGCTGACACAGCCGACGGTAAAGTCGACAACTGAAACACGTAGCTACAACTGCACAACTTACAGGACGGATCTATGAAGAAATGAATACAGAAATAGCTCGCGAACTTAAGGTTTTTATTGGTATCTTGAAAATGGCATTAAAAATTTAAAAAAAATAATTGTACGATAATTGTGCGGGGCTAATCTACAGATATTCTAAAAACAAATGAATTAAAAAGTAGGCCTACTACGTGCCTTTCCTAAATTTAGATATTGAATGTAACTAAGATACGAATTTTGTTTCGAACACAAACAGTATTGGAAGCGAACCACCGCTCCGCCACGAGCGGCGTCCTCGCAGTTCCGTGACGTCATCACAACTCTTCTAGCCGTGTGACGTCACCACTCGCCGCGCTCCCACACAAAAGAGCGCCAGTAACTCTTAAACATTCCTTCATTTTACACAGAAAAAACTCTACCATGTACTTATGTAAGTTACCGTCTCGACAATCAAACTTCATAATTTGCGTGGACTTGCCCTTTACGCGACGCGCAGATCAACCATACGCGCGCGCGTGTGGCGCGCGCGACGGCCGACACGTTAATTAGCGCCGCGGGGCCACCAACATCAACACTCTACAATGCACGACATCCGGCCGGCCGGTAAACACAGCGCGGCCTGCAGAACATCCGGCAGACGCCACCACTAAACGGAGTGCGAGCTCGTTCGTTTTAATTCGCGTCGTCGCGACACAGCGTCGTCTATACATACATACACGTCGCGACCACGTGGACCCCATGCACGTCGGTTGCGCTAAGAGGAGAGACTAAACACGCGCAAAATTATCGTTTTTTAATAGTGTCTCATCAATGCTACACCACATCGAAAATATAAACAAAAAGTATAGTAAATTTAGATTTAAAAGAAGTAAATCCTGTTTTAAAACTTCTTCCATATTGAAATTAGTAAAGATCTACAGTTTTTATCAAATTTACTTGATTACAAGGTAAATTTGAAATACTATAACATAATATACAACAATAACATAATATATGTACATATACACTGATGATTACAGTTTATAACAAACGTTTTTTCATCATCATTCATTCATTCAATCATCGGAGTCAAAGACCTTCATAAGACACGGAAGACAAGAGAGTCAAGGAGATTAAAACGACACAACCAACACACAAGGTCAAAGAAGTACGATTATATCAATCACGATAAAACCGACTATAAAGACCGATTAAAATATACACAGTACAATGACCACGCACTCGAGTCTCTCGACCAGACACTCGAAACGAGTACCGATCATTAACCGACTCAACTTTTCGCGCAAGCGTCATCCACAGGTGTAACAACTTGAAACCACTCTGCGCTCTCAAGTTGACAGCTACATGGAGTATGTATATGAGTGCATGCGGTATACACAAAACCCTCGAGTGAAAATAGCCCGCGTTTTACAGCCAGCCACTTATTGCGGGGGAGGGGGGGGGGGGAGGGGGGGGGCACGTTCGAGTAAGTCCTCCTGTACTGCATGTGGTGATAGCGGTGTGGATGGAGGGCCACCCCATAAAGTAGGCCACTTTATGAAATATTTCCGTGTGATAGCATGACTCTTGCGTTGTGTTGGGGCTTAAAGTCTACCCATTAAAAACTTTACTTATAAAAATATTTGGCTAAAACTCACAACATCCACTACAATAGGTGTGCTTTTTAATTATCTAAACAAAAAAACAGTGGTCACCGTAGGTGGTCACCCCATAAAGTAGGCCACTTTATGAAATATTTCCGTGTGATAGCATGACTCTTGCGTTGTGTTGAGGCTTAAAGTCTACCCATTAAAAACTTCACTTATCAGAATATTTGGCTGAAATTCACAATATCAACTACAATAAGTGTGCTTTTTAATTATCTAAACAAAAAAACAGTGGTCACCGTAGGTGGTCACCCCATACAGTAGACCACTTTATGAAATATTTCGGTGTGATCGCATGACTCTTGCGTTGTGTTAAGGCTTAAAGTCTACCCATTAAAAACTTCACTTATCAAAATATTTGGCTTAAATTCACAACATCCACTACAATAAGTGTGCCTTTTAATTATCTAAACAAAAAAACAGTGGTCACCGTAGGTGGTCACCCCATAAAGTAGGCCACTTTATGAAATATTTCCGGGTGACAGCATGACTCTTGCGTTGTGTTGAGGCTTTAAGTCTACCCATTAAAAACTTCACTTATCATAATATTTGGCTAAAATTTACAACATCCACTACAGTAAGTGTGCTTGTTAATTATCTAAACAAAAAAACAGTGGTCACCGTAGGTGGTCACCCCATAAAGTAGGCCACTTTATGAAAATATATTTCCGTGTGACAGCAGGACTCTTGCGTTGTGTTGAGGCTTAAAGTCTACCCATTTAAAACTTCACTTATCAAAATATTTGGCTGAAATTCACAACATCAACTACAATAAGTGTGCTATTTAATTATCTAAACAAAAAAACAGTGGTCACCGTAGGTGGTCACCCCATAAAGTAGACCACTTTATGAAATATTTCGGTGTGATCGCATGACTCTTGCGTTGTGTTAAGGTTTAAAGTCTACCCATTAAAAACTTCACTTATCAAAATATTTGGCTGAAATTCACAACATCCACTACAATAAGTGTGCTTTTTAATTATATACACAAAAAAACAGTGGTCACCGTAGGTGGTCACCCCATAAAGTAGGCCACTTTATGAAATATTTCCGTGTGACAGCATGACTCTTGCGTTGTGTTGAGGCTTAAAGTCTACCCATTAAAAACTTCACTTATCAAAATATTTGGCTGAAATTCACAACATCCACTACAATAAGTGTGCTTTTTAATTATCTAAACAAAAAAACAGTGGTCACCGTAGGTGGTCACCCCATACAGTAGACCACTTTATGAAATATTTCGGTGTGATCGCATGACTCTTGCGTTGTGTTAAGGCTTAAAGTCTACCCATTAAAAACTTCACTTATCAAAATATTTGGCTGAAATTCACAACATCCACTACAATAAGTGTGCCTTTTAATTATCTAAACAAAAAAACAGTGGTCACCGTAGGTGGTCACCCCATAAAGTAGGCCACTTTATGAAATATTTCCGTGTGACAGCATGACTCTTGCGTTGTGTTGAGGCTTTAAGTCTACCCATTAAAAACTTCACTTATCATAATATTTGGCTAAAATTTACAACATCCACTACAATAAGTGTGCTTTTTAATTATCTAAACAAAAAAACAGTGGTCACCGTAGGTGGTCACCCCATAAAGTAGGCCACTTTATGAAAATATATTTCCGTGTGACAGCAGGACTCTTGCGTTGTGTTGAGGCTTAAAGTCTACCCATTTAAAACTTCACTTATCAAAATATTTGGCTGAAATTCACAACATCAACTACAATAAGTGTGCTATTTAATTATCTAAACAAAAAAACAGTGGTCACCGTAGGTGGTCACCCCATAAAGTAGACCACTTTATGAAATATTTCGGTGTGATCGCATGACTCTTGCGTTGTGTTAAGGTTTAAAGTCTACCCATTAAAAACTTCACTTATCAAAATATTTGGCTGAAATTCACAACATCCACTACAATAAGTGTGCTTTTTAATTATATACACAAAAAAACAGTGGTCACCGTAGGTGGTCACCCCATAAAGTAGGCCACTTTATGAAATATTTCCGTGTGACAGCATGACTCTTGCGTTGTGTTGAGGCTTAAAGTCTACCCATTAAAAACTTCATTTATCAAAATATTTGGATGAAATTCACAACATCCACTAGAATAAGTGTGCTCTTCAATTATCTAAACAAAAAAACAGTGGTCACCGTAGGTGGTCACCCCATAAAGTAGGCCACTTTATGAAATATTTCCGTGTGACAGCATGACTCTTGCGTTGTGTTGAGGCTTAAAGTCTACCCATTAAAAACTTCACTTATCAAAATATTTGGCTGAAATTCACAACAGCCACTAGAATAAGTGTGCTTTTTAATTATCTAAACAAAAAAACAGTGGTCACCGTAGGTGGTCACCCCATAAAGTAGGCCACTTTATGAAATATTTCCTTGTGACAGCATGACTCTTGCGTTGTGTTGAGGCTTAAATTCTACCCATTAAAAACTTCACTTATAAAAATATTTGGCTGAAATTCACAACATCCACTACAATAAGTGTGCTTTTTAATTATCTAAACAAAAAAACAGTGGTCACCGTAGGTGGTCACCCCATAAAGTAGGCACCTTTATGAAATATTTCCGTGTGATCGCATGACTCTTGCGTTGTGTTGAGGCTAAAGTCTACCTATTCAAAACTTCACTTATAAAAATATTTGGCTGAAATTCACAACATCCACTACAATAAGTGTGCTTGTCAATTGTCTAAACAAAAAAACAGTGGTCACCGTAGGTGGTCACCCCATAAAGTAGGCAACTTTATGAAATATTTCCGTGTGACAGCATGACTCTTGCGTTTTTAACAGTAACAGCACAAACGATGCGGTTTGCGGCACAAACCAGCACAAACGTAGCACTAACGAATGCGATTGGTTTCATCGTTTGTGCTGTAATGGGTGGTTACTTATCGGTATAATAATTCGATCGACCGATCGATATCGGACTCGACTGTTGCGAAACGTCGAGACAGGATCGAGGTCATTGCCGACGGATAAGACACTCGAGATAGATAGATAGCGCTAATATTTATTTTATCGTCAACAATCTTGAACGGTAGATTTAGCCACGATGTAGCGAGCGAGCGAGGGCAGGAACATACGTCCATATCCATCGCACATCTATTTTACCGTCGCTCTCAAACATCTTGTAATGGAGGTATAAAGATGATGTATTGGTGGTGCCAGACTACCATTAGACTGGTAAGCAAGTGATTTAGCTTGTCGTGATAATACAATCCTCAACAAGTCGAACTGTATAATGTTATTATTATTATAATTGAATATTTAAATCAATATGAGAGAGCTATGTCTGCGGAAGCGTATGCTTCTGGTAGGAAGCATACCCCAATCTGGACAGATCGAGGTGGAGAAGTCAGACGAAAGGCAGTCAACGTCCTTCTCCCCTTTCCCTTTCCCTCCCTGTTACGTCCCTCTTCTTCCAAACACTTCCGACGTCATATGATCATAGTTGTCGAGTACGTCATTAAACAACAAATATTCAAATCAAATCAATGTGATTATAGAAACGTATACAAAAAAAACTATACCTACTTTGCAAACATGGCGCGGCATTCAATTTACAGCTACAGTTCTACTGGGGGCTTTGGCACCTCTGCCTATCAAATACCCTCAGGGAATACCATACTATAGGTCTACTATGCCCTCGTACAGTAGCTAGAGGAAGACTGAGGGAATCAACGCCCGTTGACTGAGTAAAACATCGCATGAAACGCACTCAGTCAGGAGGATTGTGTATACAGAGTGGGTATCGAGCCGGCGACCTATTGCCACGGAGTCTCGCGTGATACCGCTGAGCAAAGAAGCAAACTCTCACTACCGGTATTCGGATATCGTATCTCTACTTGTGGCCCCCTTATCTTGTTATTTCATGACGTGTACTCCTCTCGCATGAATCCGTGTGTACACACACGAAAGTTGACAGCTGGATTTAAACGCAGTCAAGTGTTTTTGTAGCTCGGGCACAATGAACACTGTACACATATTGTGTTTGCAACATACTTAGCGGTGTTTTTTTTTTTTTTTTACTTAAAATTATAAATGCTAATGTAATAAAAATTATTTGAGTTAATTCGCAAACGTTTGATAGGCTGTATGCATCTGATCGTTTTCATTATTGCCAGTTACTGAAAAAAGTTACATTAATACTAAAATATGTTGTTTTTACTGATTTAGCACTGAATTGAGCTAATTTATGCTAACTTTTTATAATGATTGACATTTTAAGACTCATTGCACAGAAAATATCATTTTCTCATAAATGCGATGCCATTAACTTGGTGAGAATTGTCCAATAAAACAAAAACAAGTCAGAATGTTTAGTGAAATAAACCTAACATTATAACCAATTTACACATAAATGCTATAATTTTTCAAGTATACTGCACGGAAAAGAAAACAACAAAACATTATGAAGTATTTTTCTTTCAAAACTAATATTTAAAAACAAAATCTAAAAAAGGAAAATATATATTAAATTCAAAATTTGTGAAAAAAAAAAAAATAGTGAATATAGCAAAAGGAAACTGCAAATTTCTCTTGATAATAGAATTAAAAACACAAACGAATCCTCGTTATCCTCCAGTGTCAGCTACCGGCCGCCGCCGCGTCTACTCCGAGTACAGGTACACACAGCACGTGACGGCGCATGCGCGCTCACGCGGCACCGAGCAACGCAACCAACATGGCCCGGTCAGTGTTTGCCGCGACGCGACTGTGTGAGGTACGATCCCGTCGTGGCTCGCGCTCCACACCTCCGCACCCACCGCACGCTCGCGATCTCTACGCACTCGAGCGCGGGACGACCGGGCTTCGAACACCGGCGCCGACAAGCTGCATTCGATTGCGAAAAAAAATTGTAAATTTTAGAGATTAAAATACAAAATATCTCGATGCTATTTTAAAAATTATCTGTTTAAGTAGAAGGATGCATTTAAATAAATGTTGCGAGTGTTTAAACAGATCGAAAAAATAATTTTGAACATACATTAAAAATAATGATCGCGTAAAAATATATTTAATCAATTAATTAATTGAAAGAAACACAATTACGGGTGTGTTCAATTAAATGTTTCGAGTTTTTAATATAATAAAATGTGTTCGAACACGTAAATTTTATCCGATTGAAAAATAAAATCAACAATTATTTTTGTGTGTAAAAATATCAGATATAATATTTAATTGTACGGAACACGAGTGTTCAACGGAGCCGGAGATTACAGCAGACAACGTGTGTGGATTTAAGACGACGGCCTCGGTGAATTAACGTGGTGATAAATCACACCCGTGCACCCCAATGACGGGGTTGGTTCTCAACGTTGAGGGATTCCCGCGGTGACTGAAGACCGCGCGCGACATTCGTTCATTCATTCATTCACTGGACTTATTTAGGGCGCAGCCATCAACATCCACCAGCGAGGATATAATATACGACTTTTTAGCTGTGTTTTACTTTTATACCAACTAGAGAAAAGTCGCTTTGAGGATCGAAATAATTTAAGTGTTTTAAAAAGTCAAGTTTGAAAGAAAAATCAATTTGGGTATAATAACAAATTTACAAGTTTAGTGTGTTTTAATAAGGACGAGTGTCAAAGGGAAATAAATTTGGGTACTACCAATTGCAGAGTTTTGAAGTGTTTTTAAAAGGGCAAACAAATTAACCGACTTGTGAGTGTTTTCGCAGGACAAGTCTGCTATTCAAAGAAACATCATAGTAAGTAAAAAGTTGTCGAGTTCGTGTATTGTGCAGCAGACTTCAAGTATCAAATAAAAATCAATTTGGATACCAAATTGACAACTTACCAGTGACTTGATACCTGGGCAAATCGTAAAAATAAAAGCAAATGTTTAAATAAAAAACCGGCAGAGTTAAGAGTGTTTCCTAGTGAATGTTAAAGAACAAAAACATTATATATAAATTTGGATACTAAATTAACAAGTTTCGAGTGATCCTAGGGCACACACACATTCCATGAATAATCCCATTCGATAAGAAAAATTGACGAGCTTCTACGCATTTCATAGACCTAATCTTAAAGAAAAATCTCTTCGCATACGAAATTGATGAATTTCGAGGATTTGCATAGATCACGTTCCAACGAAAATTGATTTGAATAACAAATTGGCCCGTTGTATAAGTGATTTGTAGTCAAATGTCACGGAAAACTCCATTCGGTTAACAAATTGAGAGTTTTTAAGTATTTTCTAGATCGAATCTCTTAGTGTAATCCAATCGAAGAATATCTCACTGAAGAATATTACCCAACTTGATGAAGAACCCACTTTAAGCAACGAACTACAAAGTTTCGGGAAGTATCCTCGGCAACACCGAATCCACTAACTAACCACATTGGGGACAATTTTCTAGGTCAAATTACAGCCCCTGAATCGCCGAAAATTCCTTCCAGGACAATAAATTGCCACTATTTCTGCCGCATATAAATATATTCTAGGTCAGATCACCACAACTCGGAGCGGCGTTCCACACTAGACACACAGACGAGAAGCATCCGGCAAAAACCACCCTTTAATTACCGCCCCACAAAATGAGGTCATCTTCCCGCGAGATGGTTCAACTCTTGCGCGCGCATATTTAATTGAAACTAATTCAATCAAGCAAGGTCTCGCTCGCTAAGGAAACAACTCGGGAAAAAACTCTATATTCAATCAAGTTTAGACGTTTTGAAAATTACTCTCCGCATCACATTACGCTCACTCGCTCGTAACTAGGTAAACCAGGGGTGGTTTCGTTTAATTTATATACACACTTTGCTATTTATTAATAGCGTTTCATACAGACAGAGAGACAGACAGACAGACAGACAGACAGACAGACAGACAGACAGACAGACAGACAGACAGACAGACAGACAGACAGACAGACAGATTGCAACGTGTGATACATAGACGTGTCCACAGTAGACGACACCACCACACAATCCGGGCAAAAAGTGACGCATATAATATAAACGAGGTGTTACAGTTTTTCAGGCGTGGTTCTCGCGCAGCAAAAATGCGTCAACGCCGAAAACACTCGACAAAGCGCAACGATGATACTACAACTACAACAACGACAAAATTGTCGGCGTTTCCACAAGCAGACAAACAACACGCACGGCTACCGACCGTTGTGTAACGTAATGCGGTAACCTTGACAACAGCATCACACGACCTTGACTCAGATGGAAGCGGAGGTTGGCAACGTCCCAACGCGGCAGCATCACACGTGGTTGGCCAGCCTGGCGTGTCAACTGGTCGAGGCGGGTCTGTCGCACACGTGCGGCAACGCGACCGGACTCAGCTGTGACCGTCTCAACGACACCGGCAACGTCGTCGCCGAGTACGACTACTTCCGGTGCGACGACACGTCGGCGTGCGAGCCGTGCGGCGAGGACCTAGCGGCGGCGAATACAACCCTCGCGAATCTGACCTTGAGTCTATTAGGCGGCGGCGTCAGAGAGCTCGGACGCGGCATATCTTGGACGAGCGTGCCCAAGCTGTTTGGACGCGCGCCTCTCCTACATCTGTCCCTCGACTGTGGTTACTATGGCGACGAGGATAACGCGACGACGGTCAACGACAGCAGCTGGTGGGGCGATGTCTTCAGGTGTACCCTAGAGGGCGTCGTGCAGGCGAGCGTCGCGACGCCGACGCCCAAACGCTCCGGCTACGACTGGAGTTTTCTCTTCGTAGTCGCGTTCATATTGGCCGGCGGACTCGGCAATATACTCGTCTGTCTGGCCGTCTGTCTCGACCGGAAGCTGCAGAACGTCACCAACTACTTCCTGTTGTCGCTCGCCATCGCCGACCTGTTGGTCAGTCTCTTTGTGATGCCGCTGGGCGCCATTCCCGGCTTCCTAGGTGAGTAACTCTGACAGGTAGCCCCTCTAAACCCCTCTCTCTGAACCCCCCAAAGTCCTCTATACGGGGCCAGTGGATGAAAGTCTCATATAGCAGAGGTTCACCGAACTCTGCTAGGAGACGGATACGAAAATTGATGTGGAAGCTATTAATTATTTATTTAATTAGTTGTATCCATTCTGACTCCCTTACCAGCAACGAAATGTGTCCACAGCTTTAGAGAACGTGTTTTTTGGTATGATACTCTACATACTGTGAGTGGTTGTTGGTGCGATCCCCGATACCGGCAATCTTGACCGATTGTTGTAAAAGGTATTCGTCACAGATACATGTGTCGCTTGGAGTAAAGTGAAGTGATAATATTTAGTTGAGCCAAGACGCCGATGTGTGACCTAACCCGGTCAATACAATCCCATGAAAACATGTTACATGCCCCAAAACTGAGAATGAATAAATCTACCCCGTTTACATCCCCATCATCCATCCATCCATACATTTGTTTCACAATCAGATCTAGCGGCCGTGTTTTTGTCGAAAAACTATTACGAGCCACATAAAACAATGCATTTCACGCTTGTGTATTTCAGCAAGTATCCACAGTGAAGAACAAACCATCCATAGCCAATAAAGTTACCGTCAACTACGACGCTGAAACATTGCAAATCTGAATAAGTAATCTATCTACCGAAAGAATATGTTATTTGTGTCAACTTGTGTATCGATTGAATGTTAAGAACAGCTTGAACAAAAAAGAAGAAAAACTATTCCAGAAATATAAATTTGTCTACATGATTTATTGTTCTATACAATACGTCTGGTCGTAACCCGGAATATAAATCGAACTTGTACGAACAGAATCTATTCTGCGTGCATACACGTATATTTACGAATAATGTCCCCGTAGGAAATTGACTGATTACTTTACTTCCCTTACGTCCAAACAGATGACAAATTGGATGAATGGAAAATAAAACTACTTTATGCAGACATCCATAAATATGATTATTTTGTGGACTGTGGATAAATACGTAATTTGTTATAAACTACCCTTATTAAACAGGTTTAGTTTTGTGTTTTAGGTCACCAGTGGTAAAAATACCCGGAAGTTAAGATTACATCAGGGACCCTCGCCCCCCCTTTTCTCAACATTATATAATTATACTGGTCGATCAATTCAGTTTCATAACCGGAAGGACAAAATATTCGTGGTGATTGAGTGAAGACAGTTACAGTGGGACTTGATCAAGTTCAAACACAAACAATGTAGGTCAATTATTATTGAGGGGGGGGGGGGGGGATCGCGTCACGTAGGAGGAATCAATAGCATTCAATGCAATTATAAGAATAACCATTTTACAGCGTTTTGTTTCACACCGACATTCGATCTAATTGGCAACCGAAGGATGAAAGATGGCACAGTTCAATTAACGACCTACGAAGTGTTGTTTGTTCGACCTCGATATAACAGAGCGAAGTCATAAGCTCGTTTTGATTATTGTAACTAAGGCGCTAAATTCCATTCACCCCCCCCCCCCCCCCCCCCCCCCCGTCGTCACGAGTCACCGAGCAGAGTGAGCGAAGTTACCGAGCGCAGTGAGCGAAGTTACCGAGCGCAGTGAGCGAAGTCATGTCGTCGCATGCAAGCGGGGTGCAAATTCTCCGTTTTGTATCCCACAACGAAAACACGCTTCACTGTTTAATTACACGTTATTTTTTATGTAATTAATGACTTAAAACACATAAATTTAACTTATAGTTCGAATCAAAAGACTAAAAGTCACAAAACATTGTGTTTTGCCTTTTTAGACCCTAATTTATTTTGACAGGTCACTTCGTTATTATTTTCCTCTTTCTTAAGTTAAGTTGTTTTCACCATGGCAACCACCAATGAAAATGCAACAACATGGCGTTAATGGCAGTTAAATTTACTTGACTCTTCACTCCCATGTCATGTTTAACATATTGGCCCGACTTAGTTCAACGACGCTCCGCTAGGCTGCGATCAAGTAGACCCGCTGCCACCACAGTGGGAAACTGTGGCGGGCGATATGAACCAGCTACATCTAATGCATTTACCCAGATCGCGTCGTCATTCACGCAATCCACTTGCTCCTTTAAAATCTTGTCGGGCTGGCGACGCCGCGAACTGACTACGAAATGCGCTGCACCGACGTCTAGGGAGCGCGACTGTCGAAAGAGGACGCGATTCAATTGCTGGGCCCTATGGCAACCAATGTCGGGCCATTGTACGCACACTCGCCGTTCTATCCCCTTTATTCTGTAAGTTATACGGGTACAGACATTCACAGAGTGGACACTGAAAGATAGAGTGCTCGATAGTAGCCACTCGTTTTATAAAACGTCTTTCGATCTACTTTCGCATTCACGAGCTCTTTCAAGTGGCAATAGTCAATCTAAAAATGATTTAGGACTATCATCTTGTGTCTAATCACGGTAATCTTCCAAGAACAACACTACATAACAATTCAAAATGTAAAATCCAAGTCAATACACAACGTTTATGTTTGAAAACAAATGTTTAATTGTTGTACATGTTTTTATCTTTTAAGATTTAGGAGGTCGTGTGAAAAACAAGAGAATTGTCCTCGACAATTTTTTGAATGATCTATAAGGCTGTGTATCCGAAGGGTACGCACAACACCAAAACACAACAATGAAACAAATGAATTGAACCGATGGACAAACAACAAGCCGTCGAAAAATAAAATGTTCTGAAGTTGGAAAATTGAAATGTTCAAAACGTTTAGAAACTTTCAGATCGTTGTTGTCCATCATTGAACAGAAATTTTAACTGTCAAGCAGGCCCCATTATTCGCAAAGCTATTACTTTGACAGCTTGTTGTTTGTCCATCAGTTTCCATTGTTGTAGTTTGGCTGTGACGTCAGTTGCAGGTTCCCTATACGGGGTTCCAGGTATGCTTGCCTCTTCACTTCACATATCTACGTTGAGAGGTTTGGGTACATTTGGTAACATGATCAAAGATGCTCCTTTGACATCGATGATATTGCAGGAATGTCTTGCAGTCCCTTAGTAAATCTTCGAGGACGAAGTCAAGTTGGTCTAAACAATCCTTACTACAAAGTGGCGATCAACAATATTGGCAACAATGTTCACGACATTCCAACGCGCGTAACGCGAGCGAATGAACTGGTCAACCCCTAGAACTTGTTCCGCCAAGTTTGCACACACTGGGTAATCAAGTTGCGTGGCGGCGGCGTCAAGTTGGCAACAAAGCGAGATGACGACAACGGCAACCCCCACGATCGCGGTGGTGGTGGTGGACGTGCACGAGTTCGAGTTCCGGACAAAGTTATTTGTGTACGAACGTAAGGACGGATCTCGACAATGAACTTGAACGTTGGTTGCTGCAACGTTCAATTGTTTCGAGGTCTCGTCAACTCTAGACACTTTATCGATACAAAAAGAGTAGACGATGAGTCCCACTCCTTGCATAAGGAAGAGCTTACATGACGTCTTCGTCATTATGTATGCATTGCTGTACGCGGGGTAGAGCTGCAAGCAAAATATGATTATGCCATAAACCTCGGTCATATGACTTCCATCTTAATACTTCAATAATTTCATAACTTAATTTCAAAGCTTTGATTAGTTATGTATTCATTTCATTCTAATTAATGTATGTATACATTAAGTTTATTTACAGACTAGGATCTGGAATAAAATATCGTATAAAAATAATAAAAAATAAAGATGATTGACACAGGAGAAAACAACACGACATAAAACATCGTATACTGTATTTCGCAGTACAACAAACAGCTTCGTCGGTCGCTTGAAAGGAAACGATTACGTATACAGGCCAATAGCCAGTTAGTTACCTCGCCTTGTCGTTTACTCTCTCATGCAGTGTACCATAAAACTGATCGACCTTAAACGGCCGCGGGCTCGTTCATTTTCCTTTGAATCGCTCCTCCCCCCTAATGAAAGAGAAACTCTTTGACTTTTGCCCTTTGACATGACCTTTCCTGGTTGTGCTGCAGCAACCAACCACGGTAACTGTGTTTCTGTCACCGACTGAACTGAACTGAACGCAATCGCGCACGGTTTACAGCTCTCGCTAATAGACCAACACGGAGGCTCTATAATAATAATAATAATAATAAATGGACAGATAATATGAACATTTGTGTGATGCGCAACTACTATAGAATTACGTTATTAGAAACTAGATTAGTTGGATATCGACAAGAACTGCACCGAGCGTTTTCACGTGAATACCCATTAGTAGATGTAACCGAACAAAGAGTAGCAGACCAAAGGAGAATAATTGTAAGTAATGGTATGCTACCATTTAATCTATTGAACGTAATAAGACATGAAGTAGAGGAAGAACTACAAATAGATCAAGAAAATGAAGAGGATTTGGCGAACGAGGAGCACATCATGGAAGCATCAAGAAACGATGACCATCTACGACAAGAATTAATGGAACAAGTAGATCTACCAGAAGGCCAGAACACACAAGAGGTACATCACCAACATCCACCTATTAATAACATTGAACAAGAAGAGAATACAAGAGGGAACACACAAGAAATAGACGAGTTAAAGAACATATTGCATTTAGCTTTTGAAAATGCTTTGACAGAATTTGCACATATAGAACCGAACAAGAGACCTAGAATTCCTAAACCTAAACAGTCTAAGCAAATGGACATAGTAATGCACGTAATGAACGCACATATATTGTTAGATTACGCGAAGAAAGAATTGTCGTTTAAGGAAGTGCATGCAGCAATATATTGTGGAGCCGTAGCAGTGGTCAGACAATTAGGATTAAAAATAAAGTTGGTACATTCTCAGAACATAAAAACAAGTAAGACTCCAAAATGGGAACGAAGATTAGTCAAACGCATCAACGAGTTAAGGAGAGATATTGGGAGATTAGAACAATTCAGGATGGGTAATAGATCTAAAAAGATATTACAATATTGCCAACACATATTTGAAAGGTTTAAAATCCATACTATACATGAAACACCGAACGAGGCTACAAACGAATATTTGGATACTCTAAAGCAAAAAGTAAGTGCATTAGCCAAAAGACTACGAAGATATAAAGAGTGTAGTGATAGAAAAGAACAAAACGAAATGTTTAAAGAAAAAGAAAAAGAATTCTATCAGCAAATTAACAATAAAGAAGAAATAGTAGGCAATGGTATACCATCGAAGACAGAGATTGAGCAGTTTTGGGGTGGGATATGGAGTAACCCATTAATGCACAATCACAATGCAACATGGATTCAAGATGAAATTGAGGCAATGAGTGATATCGAAGAAATGACATTTGATGGCATCAGTGTAAATGATATAAAATCAACGATACGAAATACTCATAATTGGAAAGCACCCGGTAACGATAACATTCAAAATTTTTGGTACAAGAAGTTTTCAAACATGCACACCCAGATTGCTAAATGTCTTAATGAATTTATATTAGGAGACAAGGATTTACCAGATTTCTTTACTGAAGGAATAACATTTCTTAAACCAAAAGATAATGACACCAAAAATCCAAGTAAATATAGACCAATTACATGCTTACCTACTATTTACAAAATCTTGACATCGTGCATAACAAATAAAATATATAGTCACTGCGAAGAACACAATATATTAGCTGAAGAACAAAAGGGATGTCGTAAATCGTCTCAAGGGTGTAAGGAACAATTAATTATCGATTCTGTTGTAATGAAACAAGCTTTCAACAAGAAGAGAAACATTCACGTTAGCTATATTGATTACAAGAAAGCGTATGATTCGTCACCACATTCGTGGCTAATACAGATACTGGAAATTTATAAAGTAAACCCATTGATAGTAAACTTTTTGCGGACAGCGATGACGAGTTGGAAAACAACATTAAAGTTAAACGTAGGCAAAGAGCAGATATGTACTGACCCAGTTAACATCCGACGAGGTATTTTTCAAGGTGACTCGTTTAGTGCGTTATGGTTTTGTCTTTCATTAAATCCATTATCTCATATACTAAACAAATCTACACATGGTTTCAAGATAAAGGACGGTAATACGGTTTGCCACACACTTTCACATCTATTCTACATGGACGATCTCAAGCTATATGCTTTAAATGCGACACACATGACGAATCTTCTTAACTCAACGTTAGAATTCAGTAGAGATATATGTATGGATTTTGGAATTGATAAATGTAAGTCACTTCATGTCATCAAAGGAAAGATTACGAAATTAGAAGAGTTTGAAATTGACGAAGACAACCGGATTGGAGTAATGGACGAAGAAGATATATACAAATATCTAGGATTTGCGCAGGCTAAACGAATTGATCATAAACTGACGAAAAGTAAACTAATTTCTGCATACAAGAAACGAATAGGATCCATTTTAAAAACACAATTGAATGGTAAAAACAAGATCAAAGCAGTTAACACTTATGCTATACCGGTACTAACATATTCATTTGGAATTATTAACTGGACACAGACAGAACTTCATGCCCTAGAAATTCTCACCCGCACAACATTCACCAAATACAGAAGTCATCACCCTAAGTCAGCAATAGAACGAGTGACTCTACCTAGAGAAAAAGGGGGAAGAGGCTTGATTGATTTAAACAATTTATATTATAAACAAATTGAAATTCTGAGAAAGTACTTTTATACAAAATGCCCACATTCACAACTTCATAGAGCTATAGTATCGGCAGACAAGTCGCTTTCTCCCCTCAATTTAAATGACGGAAATTTAAACTTGCTTCAAAAACTAAATTCTGACACAGCAAAAGAGATCAGAATATCAGAAAAGACGTTACATAGCAGACATTATAAAGAACTTCTTAAGGATAGCGTCGATAGGGTAGCATCGAACAAATGGTTAACGTCCGGGGACATTTTCAGCGAAACAGAGGGATTTATGATCGCTATTCAAGATAAAGTAATCAAGACTAACAATTACCAAAAATACATACTGAAAGACGTCACAGTGGAAGATAAATGTAGAAAATGTAATTTGAACGGCGAAACAATTGAACATATCGTATCTGGGTGCAGAATGCTTTGTCAAACAGATTATCTTCATAGGCATAACCAAGTTGCAAACATTGTACATCAAAAATTAGCCATGAAGTATAAACTTATAAACACAACCACTGCGTATTACAAATACAAGCCTGAAAAGGTATTAGATAGTAAAGACTACAAATTATATTACGACCGGGCAGTTATTACAGACCAAACCATACATCACAATAGACCGGATATTATATTTATTGACAAGAAGAAACAAGAAACGATTTTAATTGATGTTGCCGTCCCTTTATGCCACAATGTAGAGACAACTTGGCGGGAAAAGATAAACAGATATAAGGAATTATCTATTGAAATAAAAAGGTTGTGGAAGCAGAATAATGTAACTGTTATACCGTTAATTATATCAGCAAATGGCATTGTTCCACGTAAACTCCATGACAGTATTAAACTAATTGGTCTCCAACCGAACATATACATCGAGATGCAAAAAGCAATTATTTTGAACACGTGTAGGATAGTGCGAAAATTTTTGAACTAAGAAGAATGAAGACTTCAAGAAGTTCTCCATCCCGATGGTGGTTTTCGTGGTTTCCACCGTACAAAGAGCGAATGCTGGGATGAGTACAAATCGGCCACGACCGTACATAGCATCCACAGTTCGGTTTGGAAAAAATAATGTGGACAATGATATATTAAGTAGTATAGCCAAATGTGGGCATTTGAGAAGCAGAAGAAGAAGAAGAAGAAGAAGAAGAAGAAGATATATTAAGTAGTTCTAAGTAGATTTTAATAAGGTAAACACATGGAAATACTTGACATTTGTGTTCGTACAACATGTTTATGCCGGTTTTGACCGAGTTTGTATGTATTGCAACAATAAAATAATAATAATAATAATAATAATAATAATAATAATAATAATAATAATAATAATAATAATAATAATAATAATAATAATAATAATTTTTGTAGGAATACCCGTTCTAGGGTGCACACCAGCTTTACCTGATGTGCCCCTCTTCAGGTGGCTAACTAGGTTATTAGGGTGTTTGGATAGTTGGGAAGGATTGTCCGAGGGCTGATAGTATGACACAATCCCAGCATTCGCTTTTACGACTGAGGAAAACCTCGGAAAAAACCTTCAGTCAGGACTGCCGGTGGCCTGAATCGAACCGGCGACCTCCCGAATTAGAGTCTCGCGTCTTACCGCTGAGCCACCTCTATCGGTGAGGCTCTATTACGATACCTACGCGAGTCTTTGAAGTGAGCAAGACAAAGATTATAGAGACACAGTCACGGTCAGTCGTTCATCTTTCGAATACGTTTTGGCCGAGGAACGATGCGGATTGTGCCAATATTTGTGTCAAGAATAAGTCATGGTGGTGTTCTCTATCTGTTATTATATAATGTCTCTTGGTGACGACGACAATCTACGACTAACGACGACCTTGGTTTCACCTCGGGCGTCGTCGACTGGTCGTTAGTTACCTGACGACGCGGACGAGGTGAGAGAGTTCTTTGAATCGACGCGGCATTGAGTACTGATACATTCAGCATTAACTTTTGGAAAATTTACGATTATAAATAAATTGCCAAACACGTTAATTTAAACACGTTGTCTTTTCCTTTACTGGAAATTATACCCCAAATTGCATCAAATTGATGAAACATTGATTATTTTTAATTTTTAATGTACAATAATATAATAAAATGTCATGTATTATGAAGAATTAGCACAAATTAACCGCTTGTAGTAGAAATTAGGAAAAAACATCACATTTAAGTTGAATGAAATGGCAACAATGATAAAGAAAGATACAACATAATTTTGAAAAATTTGGTCGGTCGCAAACCACGAGACAAAAATAAAGCATTACAATAATATGCAAATTCCACCACCATATCCACCGCGTACACATGTGGCGGCGTTCACTGCAAAGCGTCGGTGTAGACAGGAAAAAGAAGAGAGCAGCACCTGATGCATATCCACACACACACACACACACATCGTGACGTCACCAGAACCACTTAGACCACCCGTCACTCACTCATTTACATACCTATACCGTATAATTAATCCAAGAGGGAGACGTGTTTTAACTTTGCGCACCCCGAATTCGAATAAAAATATACGCGTTTAAACTTTGCATCCGCACACGTAATTATTTATATACATATATATTTTTGGGGGTAAAAATCTAAAAGAAAAGCTCCCGTCTGAAATATACGTTTGCCAGAAGATACAGATCAAAGCTTCCCTCATGTTGACACTCGGGGAAATACGCAGCGCCACAGTACATGTAAATTTCACTCACTGCCTCGTTAAAGATAGAAAAGAAAAAAACTGTTTGAGTGAAACATTAAACGTAGTATACACCAGCATCTTTAGAGTTGATAAAATATATGAAATGAATCCCGCCCGATAAAATGTGAACGCAAATAAAAAAACGTATGTGTGTTGTTTGTATAACGGGGGGGTTTATAACTATAAATGAACAGAGGGTGTCACGAAAAAAGCGCGCGGCATTAGTGTCGCGTCGCCACATTGGTGGCAGCGGGTGGGAAGTTAACCACCCGCATACGTCAAGCGGGCTCTACGCGACGCGTCACCCGTTAGATATATCTATCTCATTTAAAAAAACAAATGCAGACCTACAGCAAGTGATGTCACTCACGAGAAATACCGCCAGCCATGACGACAACGTTTGGTTGGTCGGTCGGATGGAGGATATTCATTACGCGAGCGGAATCTCTGGTCGTTTAACGTCGACTCGCGCGGGTCGTTTAACTTCACGACTCTGTTGACAAGAGAGCAGACGAGAGAGAATCGACCGATCGCAAATACTATCGCACGCGATATATCGTAGTTGAGTCTGGACGGTTGTTTAGTTGATCAGTTGTAATTTTTCCTTCCCGATAGGGAGGCCAGTGTAAGACACGCTAATTTCATTATGACAATACAGAAACACGTCCTTCCCTACAACTGTTTTTTGTAGTAATGTAAATTTATTTTCTCACAATCTTTACTTTAATATCTGTCTATTTATTTTTTCATTCAAACACTTTGTAAATGCCAACTATTAAATATATTTTCTTCCGTAGAAAATGTTTTTGAAGTCCAATTTACTTTGGTGCTTATAGTGTTATCGTTTCCATCATAATCGGTAATTGTATTTGTAGACCTCCGTAAAAAGTTCGAAAACCGTATAAGATTGCCATGAAATAAATACACAAAACAACGTCCAAAGTAGTTTCGATAAAAAGCAGTCAGGCAGGGGGGAACCAAACTTCGCACACAGTATATCCTCCACAATATTTTAGTATTTTATCGCAATATTTTCCCCGAGTTCTTTTCTTGTATAGTAACATCAATTATGAATCGAGTATACTTGTCGATTCTCTACTGGCAAGAGAAGATATTAATAAATACCCCAAGTGTTCTGAACTACGTACGTACAAACATCACTTACTTACTTGTAACAACGTTTCTCAACGTATATCCACGTTTACTCGCTTGTACATCTTGTTCAATGTCCTAGAAACGGATAACCCGTTTAATATACATCTTCATAAATGCGCCACACAGACAGAGAGAAACGAGAAAACAAAAAAACAAGATTCATCATATATTCGAGACTCGGCGAAACGTGAATATATATTGTCTAGCTAAGGACACTTGCTAAGGTCCGTAATAACACGACACAAGTAAGATAACAAGCGGTCCGTTTTTTGTATGTATGAAACTGGCAAACATCACTCTAGCTCTAAGCTTTGTTCAGACAACCCGGCCCAATCAACGGCTCTCCTTAAATACACGAACACATCATCGTGCGCCAAACTAGCTTCTGTATACATACATACATATTCCATAAGAGGAATTTGGTTTCCGAATGACAAAGGAGTTGAGTGGGCGTTAATACATGATATTGTGCGACGATGACTACAGACAGAGAAAGCTTAAGAGTAGTTTGGATATATTTACTCCCTAAGGAGATAGTAAAACTTGAATCACAACGACCGCAGTCTATAATCTCCACCTAGCAGACAGAAGACAACAAACAAGAACAACAACACAAACAGAGGCGGTCAACTGAATATATTCTCTCATGCGAGTTACACATTGGAATAGTAGTGGTAGTATGTTACACGCGCTCTAAATGATATTGTCAAAGCAAAGACACCCTCTGCATGCTCCAATGAATTGTATCACCTAATTTAAAAAAAAAATTGCTCTTGTAAATTGAGTTGATATAGAGAATCAACCATACACACGCGCTATTTTATATTTTATTTACGGAATTGGTAATGTTTAAAATAATGCCGTGAAAACCTCGGTGAAAACTCAAAACACCCACGGATAAAATAGTTTGCTTATAACTTATAATATAGCAAACATTTCGAATACAAATCAGTCACAGTGTTTTGTTTCAGACAAGCATTGAATGTACACCAATCAATCTAATTCTACACTAATTCTAATAATTGACCAATGAAATTGTCCGAGCTGTGTCGTCAGAGCATTTAGAGTTAGAACACCCAGGAAACGACTACGACATAAATAAATAAATCCAGATGCTCCTTTACTCTAGATCGAAAGTATCCGTCGAGCGAGTGACTCGGCTATACAACAAACACTACACAACACCCAAGACGCGATTTAACGGCCAATAAGGACCGCGGCACCGTTACAGCCGCCTCGCCTAATACGCCTTAATGCCTTATCAAGTGGACGGCGCGAGTCGTTACGTCGCAGGGGGGGAGGGGGGGGGGGGGGCGCACACGTTAAAGACTCCCCGAAGAGTTTTCTACTTGTGCAGGCGACGGAGAAGGGGTTTTTGAACACGGCCCCACACATTATCGTAACCAAGTTTAAATGCTGCGACGCCTGGATACACCTCGTTACGAAGCTTCGTACTCTTAATACGTGACGTCACATGGGTCAAGCCACACGAGATCGAGTCCAACTGCGTCCGCTAATGGAACAACTATATAGTTATGTACTGAATATCACAAAATAACAATTTCACACTTGTTGCCCCTAAATAACCGAATGAGTGGTTCGTGGCCAATCAGTGATCGGTATTTGCATTTGGGGCTCGCCAGTTGGCCACGAATCACTCATCTATGACGTAAGCATCTGTGAGGTTGTTTTTCGGGGCGAGACTATTTCTAAAAAACAACTCAAATTCATTTCTTTTACGCCGCAGTTGTTTTTAAGTATGTATAGCGACTACATTTCTATTGATAAGTAACGCTGAAAAGAATAATTATTTCAACATTGTAATTAAAATGTTGTTTAGAAATGATTATAACGGCCACAGTGAACACAATTTTCCCCGACTGTTTTGGTTGTCAATGAGAACAAAAGTATACTTAGGCTCGGCTTGTTACCGGTTCATTCCACTTAACCGAAATATATTAATGAAGTTTACGCGAGACGAATGCTTGGATTGATTCTTAAGTCCATTCTCTACAAATTACCCTTACCTATACCCATTCACAACCCATCGACTCGCGCAAACACATCTGTCGGCAACAGACGCCACCCTTAGAAAATGTAATTATAGTATTATGAGGTAAAACTAACTAGCTTGCTTGCTTGCCTCGGAGCGCATTCGTAAATGTATGAAAACTCATTACGGATTTCCGTGCAAACTGAATTTCAAATCAGTGTTCATTAAAACAAAAGACAAATCCAATCTAGAAAAAAATTGACATGTTTTACTCCGACCGGGCGGGCGGGCGGGTTTAATTTCAATTCATCGGAAAAAGTCAATTATAAAAAACAATAATCGCTCAACTGACGAGTAGGAAAAACGAAACGAAAAAATGATAATTTGTTTCGGAATAACCCGATTCGTCTCGTTAACATTTGCGTTCAAAATTCACGATACGAATACATTTATGCATAACTCCGTATAATTAATAACACTGAGGGAATGTGTTTGTACAATCAACAAGATAACAAAAAAGAAGCGTCATACATACAATATAAATTAACTTTTGATTTATAAATGCCAGAATGTATAAATTTAATGAAATTCTTAAAATAATTTAGTTGATTTATCCTATATATTCGTATATTTCGATTATAATTTCCTTTGAAGTCGCATTGCTTTTTGCTGCATTAAAATTGCTTCTTTTTCATTGCTCACATCATAGCTTTCCAATTTCGACGTTTCAATTTCGCAGATTGAAAAAAAAAGAAAAACATTGATTTTAAAACGAGAGAATATAATAACTTGTTTGACATGGACGGAAGTGAGTGGTGCTTCTTCACTCATTCGAGTGCATTGGACAACCCTCCACGGGAAAGAGACTCCACACGGGGGGATGGTTCGAACCAATCAGGCTTGAACTGCGCCCTATAGAGTTTGTTTTCTTTCTTTCCTTACATCTAGATCAGGCTCAGACGGAAATCTGACTCGCTTGAAATCGTTTCCGAGATGAAATGAAAAAATGTCTACTTCGTTAGAGAAAATTGTTTTCCCCATCAAAAGTTTTTTTTATATATATAGTATAAGAACGTCTAAAAAAAAAAAAAAAACGAAATGTAATTTAACTTAGAAAATGTAATAATTCTACTGAAAGTCGAGATTTTTGGTGCACGAGAAGATCTTAGGAGATCTACATAAGTACAATCTGCATGTTTTTGAGAAATACGACTCTCTAGTAACAACACAGCCATCCGCATAGACGACAAATGAAATTAAAGCAAACCAACCATATGTTCGTTGGAGTACACTCGAGCTACACTGGAGTGAAACTGAGTGCAGGCAGGCAGGCAGGCACAATGAAATGTTTAGGTGAGTAACGCGAGAAATAAAGTACTACATGTTAATGTGTTTACGTTACACTATTGCGTGAATAACCTTTGTATATTTTTTACTTTCAATTATGTTTCGATTTTCTTTCCTTTCTCTTTTCTTCTCAATTCACTCCATATCTTTCTCATTTCGTTAACTTTTCTATATACTTTTATTCTCTCCACCAATTGTTCTTTTTTGTAATTATAGTGATATTTACTTGCCGTCGTTTCATACATTAGATCTCTAGTATTTCTTTCTGTTATGCCAATTTATTATTCCATTTCTTTCTTATACACCTCTATGTATTTACATATTTTTTTTTCAATTTTCTCTTCCGATAGTCTAGTTTTGTTTTGTTGATCGTCCCATCTTGATTGATATTTCATTTGTTATATGTTTAGTGTTTTTACTGTATACATTGTGTAGTTGTATTTACTGTCCCCGTATGTAAATAAATTGTATAACTGAATAAGACACACATTCAACAAGGCATAGTATATGTATTGCACGGTATACGATCAGATTTACAATCACGTGGTCATGCAATATCAGCAGATAGATATAGATATAGCTAAAAGATAATAGCAATTTAACTTCCGTCTACAATAAACCGATTACCAAATCCCCCTCGGTACAATTGTAATTGTTTGTGTAGCGAATAAACAACGGTGTGTAACCGGCTGTGTACTTATAGACAGTGTGAACATCTAAAACCCATATCTCGGTGACCTTATATAGAAATGTTTTGAGACAAAGAAGTAGAAACCACACAAAAACGTCGGTTCGACTCTGAACGAACACAAACACAAACACAAGTGTCGAGACGCAGAAGGAACACAAAGTTTTTGTTCTACTCTCTTTAACAATCCAGACAAGTTTTTCGCGGGCTGACAAACGGGGGTGCACGCAGAGCAACTTTCTCAGCAGACATTTCTTTCTTTCCAGTTTCCATGTGTTTTTCTTTCTCGTCTGGGCTTTACAACATCTTTGACGGTAACTAACTACCGCCATTTTTCTACCTGGGCAACGGAATCAAGGACCTGGGTGCGAATCTCGCACCACACATATATCTTCGTAATACATATACATTATCTATAGCAACAAGCTGTTACAACTGATTTTTAGTGGGTTATGTAATACCATTCATCATGCTTTCATCATTTCACATTGCTTTGACGGCTAAAAACACACTAGCGATTACCACTAAAGTACATATCGATTAATTTAAAAAGACAAAGTGAAAGTCAATAAAACCAACCCGAAGCTGGTAATCAAACCTAGGACGTTCTCGAATAATCAATGGAGTCCAAGAGAATCAATGGAATCTATAAGGAGGCTACTTGGCAGCGTTACTTATCTATGTGTTAGGTTTGAGTTCTCGAATAAATATTATCATCACTCTATCGTTGATTCGTCTCCGACGATCCGAAGACACCTTGAATGATTTAACCCGAGGTCACCACGGGTGTATAGAACGCGCATTAGCGAGGCGCACAAAAACCCCGTACGAATATAGACAGCTACCGATTGAGTCCTCGCCTGACGTTACAATGGGCCCATAGTGTTGTACCCTTGAACCGCGCCGGTGGGTTGTGTAAGAACACGCGCCAAGACGAGCTACTTGTGTTTACAAGGCCGTGCTGTGCTGTGCGCGGTTCAGCGGCAAACAGCCAGGCGGTGGGAACAAGGTAACATACATTAACCTACAACATTAAAAGATTGTTGAACTGTCGACTACCTGCAACATTGTTGGGGAGTGCGTCTCCGGCTGCACTAGCATTGTTGCCCCAATTGCTAAGCGATTACATACTAACAATGTAAAAAAAAGCCTGAAACCATAGCCAAAATGGCAGCGTACAGCCGATTTCGGGGGCTATAGGGTACGAAACAACACCAAAACACAACAATGAAACAAATGAATTGAACCGATGGACAAACAACAAGCCGTCAAAAATAAAATGTTCTCAAGTTGGAAAATTCTTCAAAATGTTTACAAACTTTCAGATCGTTGTTGTCCATCATTGAACGGAAATTTTAACTGGCAAGCAGTTACTATCGTTAAAACTTATTCTTTTTCACCCATTATTCGCAAAGCTATTACTTTGACAGCTTGTTGTTTGTCCATCGGTTCAATTCATTTGTTTCGTTGTTGTGTTTTGGTGTTGTTCCTAGAGGTACCAGCAGATTTAGGTCCAGTAACGTTGCAGTTAGGCCCACTACTTACTTATAAGTCGACGTTGAAAAGTATGCTACATTTTGAGAAAACGCGTGTTGTGTGTTAACCTATATGCAAGACAAATTTTGTGTAACAATAGTGTTCAGCAAGTGTTATAAGACTATTACTGTATAACAGGAAGAGATGGGCTGTGATCGATCAAACCCAATTGACATATATAAAAGCTATAGCTCAACTTCATTTAAGTGCTCCAAATCTTATCTTCCTACTAAAGACTTTATACAGTAATTCTCACAATAGACCTACTTTGGCACTTAAAAGTAAATATTAATGAGTGATGCGTATTTAAGATTAACAATCAGCTGAAGAATATCTAAAAAGCAAGAGAAATCAAGTACAATGTTGTACGGAATGACAGTCTATACTTATTCTGTATTTGCACGACATTATAATTCTTAGGGACAGGCAAGGAATGCTCACAGCGCTACTGTTATACGGTCTCCAATACGGTATATTATTCCAATGTCTTTCGTTTTATCGTATCCACTCTAATCGAGGCGAAGGACACAAACGACCCCGTGCTGCGTTAATTGATTGATTGATATCGCGTCTGTATTCGCGCGGTCCGGCCTAATTGCGTAGATGAGCGATCGGCCATGTTAATCTAGCCACGTAGCATAGTGAGGTGGTACGAAGCCACATTCATTACCTAATAGGCCGTTCGGACTCGCATCCCTACCACGCACAGTATCTACATCTACACTCTGTAAACAAGGTCTGTATGGTCACAGTAGTTCTCCAAACACTGCCTCAGACCCAATGCACCGCTTAGCGTCTCGCCCTGTTCGTATATCGGGTATAAATCAAAACATCCACTGAGTTATTGAAAATATAATTATTTTTATTCATTCAACATTATTTTATTGTTAAACGTATATGAAAAAGCTTGAATTTTTAAATGAAAATTGTTTGTTAAATTTCGTCTCGAGGACGAAAACTGAGCGTTTTACAAGAGCATCTATGTTTTAACACTCGTAAAACAAAAGTTAATTGCTTATATCCCACAACAGGAACCTATTCGACAACGGAAATCAATGCAGATCGCAGCACTGAAGGTTACAAGATGGCTGTAGTAAGGGTGACTTTCCGCCGTTGCTTGCGTGTACCAGTCACCACCACCACCCCTAAAAACTAAACCACCCCTAACGTCCGCCAGGAGAACGTTAAAAAATCTCTCTATGAATATTTGAGGAATTGCCCTCGGGTATTTACATAAAAAGCGAATATGTCTTCAGCGGTCCCCGCTAGATGGAGCGAACAACGATTTTACCTTCAGGGCCGACGATAAACAACCCGCGAAAGATAACCCACTCGACGTTTAACGGTGCAGACTACGACTTTCTAAGCTCTTTGGATCGTCTTGGCGCGTTATCTCCGTCGCAAGCCGACCAAACAACAACGCATCTGTAAACATTGTTCATTGATAATGGCGCGCTTAGGTTCTCCAAATCCCCTGGCGGAGTTTCGGACAACCAGCCACAAAGTTTGTTCCGTTTCTGTGTCTATCGTACAATGGTCGCGTAGCCAACTTCTGAAATCGTTTTATTATTGAAATTCACGTAATACATAACGTAAAATTTGACTATTAACGTTTGGAATGTTGGCGGCTTGGCTTTCCGAATCACAAGAGCTGAGTACTACCAGTAAATATATGGGAATCGTATATTATACATATAGTACCTCTGACCGTCACCAGAGCGCCACGGTCGCTGTTGCCAATAGAAGTTTGCCATGTGGTGCCCGAGTATTATTCAAAGAATATGTAAATCTACAATTGAAATTGAAATTGTTTTAGAAAAGTAATGTGGTTGTACAGGATTTAGGGCCAGTCGTAAAATCTCTGTGTAAGGTCATAGATAATAGTTATACTCTAGATAACTCAATTTGAAAGCTACTGGTTGACACGGTGTTTAAGTTAGGCTATCTGAAGAACAAACTGTTATCTCATGAAATCCAGTTTAGGACTCGGCAAATAACTCGTCGTCTAGATTAATTTATTTACTTAGTATTTAACTAAAATGTAAATATACTCTCTAGTCTCTAGTGTTTGCTATGACAAAGGTGCGGGATACAGTTGTTGACAGAGCAGAATGTTGTTACAACAGAACCCGTTGTGGTAAATAAAACGGGCACTAGAAACCGGTCGGTACAATATTCTTAAGAGGAGATTGTTTATTCCTGAAGATAAACTAGATTTGATTTATAACTTAAAGACATTTTCACGAGTATGAAGAAAGAATATGTTTATGTCTCTAGAGTCGGAGATAATCAGCACTTAAAGAGTGTGAAGATTAACCTTTCATGACTTTTTCCAAAATTCTAAAAATCGATATTTTTGTATTTTTGGTTTTCACTTTTAGACACAGTATAGGCCTTTCCTATATAGTAACTTGTAAAGTTGTGCAAAACTATATTGTGGACATCATGAAAAAATTAAGTTAGTTTATAAACACTGTCCCCATTGACTGCCACACAAGACTCACCCTCGGCCGGCAACACAGTCGCCTGCACGATCGGCTCACGTCCACGTTGATAACATTACGTCAACTCGCCCCCGCCCCCGACCTAATTGATAAGAGTAGCGAGGGAGCCGAGTTCGAAACCAGGTCGTGGACAAAGTCTCGCGCGAACCAACTTGAAGCAGCTACACCCAAGACTAATGCAATGAACAAACTGTACGTGATCCTCTTGGTTAACAGGGAGAGATCGCCTCCCCCAGGACGCCGACAAACTCTTCCAACCGTGACGTACGATAGAGATACTCTTGTCCATAAATTAAACTTCAAACTACATCACATTAAACGTGTTATTCCAATCACGATTGTTCACTTCTTTTTTCCCCCTGAAAATACATCGCTAAATTTTAATATCTCAACGGAGGTCGTTCTGCGCGCAATACTTCGTACGAGTAGATTGTCGAGTGTATAATCAATATTTCCGTTATATATGTTTTGTTGTTCAGCAAATTCGCGCAAGAAATGTACTATAATATGTAACAATTTTCATGAATACGAAATCAAAACATGTAAATCATCATCTGCGTTGTCGTTTTGTACTGTACTTTACTACTTGGGGAAATTGAACTGATTGAATTGAATTTTAAATCGAGTTTAGTGTGTGTGGGGGGGGGGGGAAGTGGGGGGGGGGGGTGCACGATGACGTAAATCAGAGCCGTACGCCCACATTGCGCATATAGCAGCTCGTCGACATACGAAGACAGAATTAAGCGCTCCATCGCAATTTGTCTCCATCTTCTTTCAACTAACTCGTACACTAGTAAAAAAGATTCCAATAGAAATGTTTTCTCCCAACCATCAAGGTGGGTGGCTTCACATCTTTTGCCCTCCCCCCAATTTTCAACCTATTAGTTATTTAGAGAGTCTTTATGAGCAGCACTTTGAAAATTACTATCCGAAGTAAGAGAGGAGTCGAATGTAAGTATAGGTAATCCCGGTGCTCTAGGTATATCGTTCGCTTTACAGTCGCCGTGGATAACGCGTTTATTTATAAGCCGAGGGAACGTTTAGGCCGGCCTTGCTTGCCTCAGGGCAGTCTTTACTCGTTACACAGAGAGACACAGCTCGTATACACTAGCCAACCTGGCTACACTCGAGGTGTTGTTGCTGGACATGGAGTGATAGATAGATAGATAGATAGATAATGGTCTTTATTGAAGGCGGGATTAAGGCCAGCTAGGCCTTATCTTCCATCCAACCTTTTAACAAATAATACATTTTGATACAGACAATAAAGGACAGTAGACGGAGGGAGTCCCGCCGACCTTAAGATCAGTAACGTAGCGCAGAGTCTAGTTCCCGTGTCGGCCGATAGAGGGGGAGTCCCCGAGTGGCGTCACGTGAATACCCTGCCTCCTCATAGATCAAGTGACACTGCCGACAAATGCAGGAGACAATAGACGGAGGGAGTCCCGCCGACCTTGAGATCAGTAACGTAACGCCGAGTTTAGTTCCCGTGTCGGCCGATAGAGGGGGAGTCCCCGGGTGACGTCACGCAAGCGACGACCGGAATGAATTGTTTCCCTCGTCGTCGCCAGACCGCGTGGTCGGCGTCGCGACGCGTGTATGGAGACGACACAGCTGACCACGCTCGAGAGCATAACGAGCGTTTTAATTAAGTCTGACGGGCTGAAATGTGGTCGCGGTCACCTCAATGAAACGACTGTTGCGTTGCGACCGGGAAAAGAATATCGTCAACGCCGCGAGAGAGCGCACAAAGGTCATATTTACAATGACAGCCGACCCTACGGTATACTGTGAGACTCTTCTCTATTTAACGACTGAGAATAATTGAGATACTTAGCGTTACAACCCAGGGAAACGTAGGGACACTATCCACCCCCTGTAGAGCACACACACAATCTAACAAGACCAAAACTGGTACACTTTGCGATGGTTTATTCGGGTATAGAGTAAAGATTCTACCCATATGCGATCATAAACGGTGTGAGTGTCCGAATTCTGGAAACAAGGAATGCACGTTTCAAGTTTAAGCTTAAAGAAAGAAATCGCAATATATTCATTAAAAAAAAACTGAATGAACATAAAGAAAGCTGTTAAATTGAAACCAAATTTTAAATTTTGAATCCTAGAAGAATAAAGACTTCAAGACAATATCCATTATGATGGTGATTTTACTGGTGTTCAAATCATACAATGACTGGATGATGGGTAAATTCGTCGATTGGTTGATTGATCAGGTCCGTATTAACAATCTTGAAACCTAGAAGAATGAAGACTTCAAGACATTATCTATCATGATGGTGATTTTACTGGTGTTCAAATCATACAATGACTGGATGATGAGTAAATTCATCGATTGGTTGATTGACCAGGTCCTTAGGGTAAGGGCTGATAAGGTCTCATCTTCCATTCAGCCCTTATATCTGAGTATCTATCTGACATCTGAGGAGAGAGAGCAAGGAAAAGATGGTCCCCTCACAGGCTACATTCAATTACCATAGTATCAGTGTGACGGCAACACGGCAGATGTGTCAGCCCGAGATAAGGGTACTCAGGGTAATCTACGGCCACTCAGCCGACCGGCCGGACAAGTGGAAGGTAAATGATGGCACACTCGTGTTTATCGCACTGATTCTATCAATCCACCGCCCACCATATTCGTGCACGGTTACCGTCGTGATTCCACCTCCCACCATATTCGTGTACGGTTCCCGTATAGGCTACTAGCAACACCAAAAGACAACCATGAAACAAATGAATCGAATCGATGGACAAACAAGCTGTCAAAAAATAATTTCTTCTGATTTTGGAAAACAAACAAACAAATACACATAGAAAACGTTCACTTAGTCGTTGTCTTAAAAGTTTTAAATGGCGAGCAGTTACTATTGCTACACTTGTTTTTATTTGTATGGTTTCAATTTTATTATTTTGACAATTGATTGTTTGTCCATCAGTTCAATTCATTTGTTCCATTATTGTAGTCTGGATGTGACGTCAGTTGCGGGTTCCCTATTGGGTCACAGCTTTTGTTAAAGCCCGGTTTACACACTATCCTATGGTTTAACATTTAAGGGTTAACGAAGTTGAATCAAGCCAGTAGAGCATCATGGCGTTCATACTAACTTCCTAAAATTTAAGAGCTATAGGACTTTTAGTTGAAACCATATAACACTTGTTAGCTCTTATCCCTAAAATTCTTAGCCCAGCCAATAAGAGACGACCTTTTATACATTCGGCCAATGATACAGCGATCTAGTAAAAACAATTTAACGGAAAGACGTGTCTAGGAACAAAATCTTAAACCTCAGGAAAGGTTGTAGACGGAGCTTAAGACCAAATTGACAACACGGCGTGCGAAAGCTTTGTGTCCGAGCTATTATTGGAAGGCGGTGAGTGCGATCCAGTTTCTCATCTTCGACTGCACCGAACCAACTCTTTGCCAACTGTTGACTGAAGCCAACACTCGGCCAACAAGATGGAACAACAGCTGACGAGAGTCGGGGGTCGGTGAAGAACAGGTGAACATATACAAGACTATGCTGGGTAGACGCGATCACAGGCGACCACCCACGTGACTCGAGACACAGATATACTTGTCAAGTAGGAGTAGTATTTCAATAGTGTTTTTTCTATTTAACGACGTGTAACTTAACAACGGAATGCGTTTACGGAGAAAGACAAAGAGAAATGTTATTTTCCCTCTTGCGTACACCGGTCACTCAATTTGCAACACCCCCCACATCAAACCGAGCCCCCCCCCCCCCTCCACCCAACCCACAACAACTGACCGTTGTATATATAGATAGAATAAACTCTAATTCTTCCACTTTGATCTCGATGGGAGTGATTTGTTCGTTCGTTTCACTCGGAGCCTTTTTAGCCCCCGTATAGGTTTTAAAGCACGGTTAAACAAACATATACGGGTGTGTGGATTAACACAGGATGTTGCAGAGAATACTGATGAACGCGGGGGGGGGGGGGGGCGAGTGTATTATATAAAACTCGCACCCTGTGCCGACGCATTTAGCAAGTAGACTCTCCCACAGTAATTAGTCCGGTTCAACAGTGTGTTGTGTGTGTGGGTGTGAAAGAAAGCGAGCGAAACCCCTGTAAGTTAAGCGCGTGGACACGGCTCGCTTTAATACCGGCCGCGGTCAACAGAGAGGGCGACGGACGCTGGCATAATAACCCACACCTCGGCCGCTCCGACAGACGCCTACTTTTACCGGCGTTTCTATTTAAAATCGAATCATAAAGTTTCCCCGACGTAACTATACAGTCTTATGCGTACGAAACAGCACAAATTTCTACTTCTCTAGTTTCTACCATCTACTTGAAACAGGTCAATTAGGGACAACTTACGATCTTCGGTTGGATACCTAGACATTCCTAACACACTGGTGGGAGAAACTAATAAGGTCTGTGCACTCGCCTTTACAAATGTGTGAAAGAACGACAGTATAATCTATTTGATGTCATTGATAACAGAGTGCTAGAAAGGGGGGGGGGGGGAGAGGGGGGGCGGTAGTTACAGATCCGAGGTCGGTATGAAATTATTTCACACACAAAAAAAACTACACTTATTACTGTATTCGAGCGTTTGCTTTTCGTCACAAAACACACTTTTCAAAACACGAACAGCGAACGTTTATGATAACACTATAAAATTGCATTCAAATGTACTTCCTATAACACTAACTATATGTATGACACATAACGGAATGCAGAAGCAAGCGGAAATCATCTATAGAAGAATAGAACGTATATTGCTTTGAAAGAAGACATTACTTCTTCGGCCCAGGATAAAACTCACAGGAAGTTTCAATAAGAAGTCTTATCGCTTCATGACTAAGAACAGAAATATAAGAAACATGACTGGAAATCACAAAAGTAGTTCACGGCAAATAAAGGTTATAATAATTTATTCTCATATCAGGGGACGAGGGTATGTACGTGGATCCGCCATAGATTGCTCCACAAATAATAATGCAATTAAAAATGCAATCAATTTTGAACAATATACACGTGTCGGACAGTTAATTCGAGAATGTGATGCACGTTCTAAAAACATCGGAACACAGTGATGCAGCTGCTATGCTATACACGTGTTACGGGACCCGGCACCTCCACCAAATGCTGTCGTTCACATTGGGAAACGTTCCGATACAACCGAGGCTCGCCTTAGATCTTATAATAGTTCCACAGATTTATAGAAAGGAGAAAAATAAATATGAAACCATACATTTTAAAAGAAAACAATATTAAAAACACAGAAAAAACAGCAAATAACACAAGGAACATAAAAAAAATGACATTGAACAATTTGCAATTCGAAAGAACGTATATTATGAACATTATTAAACACAAACAAACAATTAAGTTTATTTTTCGGCGCTGTTGTTTTCTATCCGTTAGCTTGTGTACGTTCGGTATTATGAACACATCAACTATAAGACGACTTATGCCCACTCGGTTTTGACGGGCGCAATCTGAGCTGGAGAAAAGGTATTATTGCCAAAACACTGGATGTGGCGTCTAACCAAACATCGGGGGGGGGGGGGGGGGGTAATACTAATACACCCATCTTATGGCTGGCCGCTCTGGTATTCCGATCGTGCAGCCACTTCACTCCGGCCATAGACCCTACCCTACCCACGCACTCATCACAAGAGCCAGGCTACCCACGCTCGACCCTATACAATATACAATACTATATTCATCAATACATTTACAAAGTTTGACATAACAGTGCGCCAATGAATATGAATTAAATAGTTGCACGAGTCCTCCTTTGTAAATAACTTTAATATCTGATTATGTATGGGATAGACATTAAATAAAATCAATGTTGAGTATACCTTTCTCTTTCTAGATCGCCGCATTTATGTTATTTTGTTATTTATTTATTTCCTGTCATCCAATGCCAATGCAGTTCTATATAACCCTGATTTATGACCACGGACAACAAAGTGAATCGAACTATGCGCGAGAGAAACTATACACACTGCATTACAAAACAACATAAAGGATATAATATCGATTGATTTATACCGAAGCTCGCGTTTACGTGTGATGAAAAACAGACGCGGCGAAACAGGTAAATAAACAGGATCAACAATGTATTATCTCTCCGGGCTACGATGTAAATGGCATGCACACGTTTATATAGCATATAAATATTACCTGACAAACCAAAATACGACTGTAAAACTGGATAACAAATTATAGTGCTTTAGTTTTAAAGCATTCAGTATTTCAAGTTAATTTCACATCAATTCGTCCAAACACACTTATGGGGGTAAATATTACTCATATTTCACTAAAGATGAACTACTTGCTGCCAATAAAGATACGGTATATGTCATAGCCGTAATCGTTACCCATTTCGACAAATAGAAAATGTAGAAATTTGAAGAAGAAGAAGATTTGTGTGATTGAAAACTACTTAGCGGATATTATTCACACACGAACCGGAAGAGGGAAAAGATGAGTTCCAAGAAACGGGAGGGAAGATAACGAGGAAATAAGGACGCGATCTTCCTAAAATGGAAACCGGAGAAGAAAGACATTCATCGTCATTTACAAACAACAACAACAACAACAACAGTTCAGAGAGCAGCATCCATACACTTATAAAGTGCACACCATTAGATTTGTGGAATGACTTCGGTGTAACCGAGACGTCTATTTATTAAGTCTCCCTGGAGTCTGACGACAAAACACGACATCAACAATGTCTCCATTAATAAAACATATACGCGAGCGCGCTTCTTCCAATATACAACAGACCGGATCCGATCAATGATCAGCGTTTGAGATCAGGCGGCAATCATCACATTTAACAAGCGAGCAGAGTTTAACATGACAAAGGGTGGGTGGATGTGATTATTACCATAAGAAAGAGTTTCTTTCATTACTGAGTCTCAATCTCGGATCTGGACTCTTATTAAAGCGCGGGGACGTTGTACCCCAGGCCAGGGGGCGACCAACAACCATTGCACGGCGACCTGAAATAACTTCAAACCCTGTACATAAACATTTATATATCGAAAACTTCACGGTATTCTGTACAGTCGGCCGTTTTCTCTGGTTACGTTTTTTTGTTTCTTTTTGCTAATTTATTAATTAAAAACAACAAATTCCATTCATGCTTGATTAAGTTACTTTCGTAAGCTTTCACTCTAACAAACTTCCCAATTATTTACTGAGACTTAGCAAAATCTCGAACTGTATACGATAACTTATTCTTCAAAAATTCGATTCCAGTGAAAAAAGTTGTACGTACAGTATTGATAAAAATTAATTACGTGTTTAAAAGAAATTAATGTTGCAAATAGGTGAAAAGTTGCAGCAAAGTTCACGATGCCCTGGTTGAAAGCATAAGAACCCGGCCGGGGTCGACGATAAAGAACACATGAGATGTTACAGACGATGTAGGCTGTCGAGTCTAACAAATTGGCCTCACGGCAGACGGCTCCCCTCCCCTCCAACCCCTACCGCGCCCGACCGAGGGATTCCCGGCGAGTAAATCCCACCGCGAGGCCAACAACTCAGGGTATAGATAAGCTGTCGAAGCCGCCGCGCCGACCGTTATGGGGGGGCTGTGACCCCACTCTCACACGCACTTAGATTAAGGTCTTTTCCGCCGTACACAAAGCCCCCCCCCCACCCCCCTAAAAAAAAAAACGACTTAAACTGCCAAAAAAGAAAAGTAAAGAAACACAAAAGGCTATACAACGAAAATAATAATCCTTGCGCCCGTTCTCGCCACACCTTTCAGAAAACACAGGGGAATGAAAAACAATGTAATCGACCTATTGTCTATGCCAACATTGTGTATAGCAACAGTGGATTTGTTTGTTGTATGGAAAATATAATTTCTTTTACAATTAGATATAGCTGGCATGGATTTTCAATAGGTATAGGGCTCGGCTGTGAATCGGACTTACGGCCTTTGGAAGTAGTTGTTACTTTGCGTCTTTCAAACACTTTCAACGACTAAACAATCACTATCATTAAGAACCATGTGACATTTCAAGTTAAAACAAATGTTATTTGTTATAGTGTTTTGTTATTTTATTTCATTTTCTGATGTCCGTACGTACGAACAATAGCAAGCTCGCTTGCTAAATATAGAAGTACTATAACTAATACAAAAACTAACACCGTCCCGTATATGAGGTCCTCTCGCCCCTGCACTTTATACAGTGAGTTCTCAGGAAAGTGTGTCACACGACGGTTTAGCCCATCCAAACAGAAGTAGTAAAACTGTTTTATTGTGCGAACAACAAATCCGATGAAGTAATAACGTGAACCATGCAGCACCACTCGGACCGAAGCGCTCGTGATTGCAAGTGCACTACAACCGTGAGGGGCTCAGTCTGTATACTCACAATATATACCTCTATACTCGGCCGAGTGTCTTCAGGGACCGGGTATAAAGACTGAAAGAACCCCTCCCCCTGTACCTGTCAATGGACGCGTCCGACGGGTCAAGGTAGGCGAACACCCCCCCCCTTCATTAATTCTCCCGGCAGGACTGACGATGGCGAGATCTAATTTCCTTGCACACAAAGCGGCTGGAATATTCATATTATCTCCGTGATTTACGCCGGCCGGCCGTGGAGGACCAACAGGACGAGGGGGGCCGGATAGGTCGGTCGCCCGATATCCTTCAGCGCAAACCTCGATTCCTGACGCTTTTCAATTCTTGGAAATTGTCCCAAAAGTAAACCACAGAAAATATATCATCTAGAGATAATTTAGTGCTCTTTCTTATGAATGTTCCAATAAGTATTTCCGGTTTTTCAAAATGTTCTAATTCAACGTTTGTAAAGTGTGATACAAGTTTCACAACATTTTAGAAACGGAAATATCTTGTATGTTTTCTTGAATGTTCCAATAGATATCTCCGTTTCTAAGCTTATTTAATTGTGAAACTTCTATCACACATTACAAACGTTGAATAAGAACATTTTTGAAAAACCGGAAATACTTATTGGAACAAAGAAACATTCACGAGAAAGAGCTGCACTTAATTCTCTAGGTGATTATATAATTTGGCTTACTTGGTGACAGTTTGGAAGTATTTTAAAAAGCAATTTTAACTGACATTAGGCGTTGGTTATACTCTCATATAACTACGATTTTGAATTTGACGGTTCGCTTCGCGCAAGACCAAAGAAGTCAAACAGTGAACTGGTAGTTATATCTTTACCGCAAAAATGCACGTTAGCTCAAAATCCACATTACAAGGTTCAATACTTTCGTCAAACTTATTGAATTCAAGGACAACTACATTGTTGCAGTTTTTTAACAAACTGTTGTTGATTTGCTTTTGTTCTTGAATTCAATAAGTTTGACGAAAGTATTGAGTCGTTTAATGTCGGAATTAGTTCTGGTAATGCGTGTGCCTTGACGTCAGTCAGCTCTTAGTCACTAGTCATTAGCCTTAGCCAAGTGTGTGCGAGTTGGTCCGTGCAAAACACGTCTCAAGCCTGCAGACGCTCGCCGTCCTAACAAATCATTCTCTCGACGTAGGAACAACTCGAACGCGATGACGGCAAAAACAAGCAAAGCACTCCAATACAGATATATCTTTTCTCGCTTTACTCTCGACCAAAGATGTTACAATCTACGCGCGATGGACGCCCGCCTAGGGGAAGGAAGGAGAAGTATTATTTATCTTCGTGTCACTGGTTAGCGATTCAGACTCTCTATACACAAATCATCCGTCTAGTTACCTAAATACTTGAAACTGTTTATTTTCAATGAAACACACCGTATACTTTAAAAAAATACTCCACAGTTACCAATTAACGAATTAATTTATTTAATATTTTAAATGAAGAAGTAGCTATACATTATAATAAGTCTAAAGTACCCAAATAAAAATTTAGTACCTCACATTTAGAGTCTACCCACTCAGTAACAAGATGTTTTTAATGACTCAACTTTTACTTTTAAGAAAAAGTGTCGTTTATTGTAATGTGTTGTTTCTTTGTTATGTATTGTATAATTCTATGTGTCTATTTATTTTGTGATGATGTTTGTATGTTTTTTATTATATCCTATGTATTTCTGGTTGTATAAACTGTGCTGGGATAAATAAATAATAATAATAATAATAATGACTGATTTTCAGTGTATGTACCCAAAAAAAATCATTTCTTGTAACGTGAAACTGGTACAAGATTAGAGTACACATTTATTAATTTGTATTTGGCGTTCAAGTAATCGAAATAGTTTTTAATGTGAGCGATAGTTCGAGCATAAGAACAAGTTTTAATTTCTAGACGGAGAAAAAACGAATGCGACGAAAAACCTATATTCACGCTCGTCTCTATCGCAGTCGCCAACTAAGTTGCGCAGGAAATAATTAGTCGCGAACAATGACTATAATATTAAATGAAGCGGCGATGAGTTCACGGTCGTCGCAAACTAGTCGGATGATTTATGGAGACCGGAGGGGGGGGGGGGGGGGGGGGGGCAAGTTGAGCAGACATCCAGACGAGGAAAAAAAACAATTATTCGTCCACGGTTACAATAGAGGCGAAGAGGAACCTCTGCCCCTCTAGAAGTCTAGAGTGCAGTCTCAACATGCACATACAAGAAGTAGGGGCGGGCTCGCGGCGTACGTGCTAACCCCCCCCCCCCCCCCCCCCCCACACAAACAAACTCTCCCAACTTTCCCCGTATAAGAAACTCGGTTTTTTCTAATCGAGAAAGTTGAGTGAGTTTTCCCCGGGCTTCTACGTTCGACGTCGTCCCCGAAGAGTGCCGAACATCTCCGAGCGTTCTTCCACATAATATACAGTTTAAAATTAATGGAAGTACGGAATGAAGTTGATGGACTATAGAGGAGAGGAACGAACGTCTTGGAAACCGATAATATGATGCCAGTCTGAGAAACTCACCGGCCGGGAAACTTCGGAATTAAAATGTAACGGTTCGTTTGCAATTATGCGCTCTCTACGGATATTTAAATTGAAAACGAACGGACAGACGGACTGACTACCTGAACTATAAAGTTTGAATTATTGGTGTATTAAAGTGCAGCTCTCGTTTTTGCGCATTTAAAATAAAATGGCAGCCATGAAAATTGGCACAGAGAAAAAGAAAAAACACTTGTCACATAAACTGGATTTGTAATCAAATACGTCACTATTTATAAGTACATAAACAGTGTGCAAGTTTTCGTTATAAACGGTATGTATGCACACTTAAAATTCATAGCCGAAGTGACAAGTTATCTTTATAGTACTATTGTCACTACTACTTTTGCCTTTTCTTTTCTCCAATATTACAAATCCGTGCGTGGATTGGTTTAAAATAGTTCTCCACATTCTTGCATGTTATCCCACCCAGCATTTCGATTTCTAAGTCACTTTCATTCCTCCATTGATAAACCCAATAATCTAGATCTGCCGCTACTATTACCCCTTCAATTACAAACTCTCTACACTATTTCTTCGCGCCGCCTCAGAACCTATTCGACCAACTAAACGGCATCGCCGTTTAATTAAACTCTTACACACAAAAAGCTCGACAACATAATTTGATTCATAACTCAAAAGTAGGTATACGCGGGTTATAATACCAACCAACGCAACAGTTGCGCCTCTCTCTCCCTCTCCGAGCGCCCCTAACGTTCTCTCGTGTAACTATAACCATTCACGCAGCGTTAAACGTCTATACTACGTCAACGCTTCACAGCGTGACTATAGCAAGCTGTCGCGAGCACACTCTCTCTCTATAGACATGCATTATAACCCACCCAACAGACTCAATCGGATCATTACGGATTGCTAATCAACATCCCAACTAGATTAACATTGAATACCGGTATAGGGGGGGGGCTCGGCGCGATTACCTGTACACTCGGTACAGTGAAGATATCTTCATGATCGACACCTTCATGTACACTCGCAGACATAAATTAGGGGTAGTACATACAAAATTATTCTTTATCGACAACTGGTATGCAATACAGTCATCTGTTTGTCTACAACAATGACTTTGTGTACGGGATGGTGGCCGCTATGTGTAGGAACTGCAATACCTCATGTATGGGAATATGGCCGCCAACGTCAGTGACGTCACGTGAATATAAAGAATAGTTCAAGAGTAAAGTATTTATTAGTTTTAACGAGGTTCTCGACAGTTGGGTCAAGGGAGGTCAATCGAATCAGATCAATCACACATCGCCGGGGTCAGTACTCATAAGGGAGAATAACATTTAGTAAGTGTGCGGGGGTTGGTGGGCGTTCAGGTCGCTAAGAGGGCAGGCATGAGTGAGAAGAGAAGACATGGAAAACAGGGAGAAAATGTGAGAAAAACGGATGGTTAAATAAACGCACGAGAGCCCTCTATGCGGGCACTGGTCACCACGAGGAGGCATAAACAAACCGGTATCTGCAGCGAGGGCGATCGAGAAGACACGCGTCCAACTGTATTATAGAGACAGCGACCACGTGGTGGGACTGCAGAGAGAAGGGGGAAGAAAAAACTCTGCTTCCTCTCGAAAACAGCACAACGAAGAAAGAAGGAAGTGACGGTGATTAATCTTAATCCGCCCTCTTTCGCCAACCTACTTACTCGGGGGTGAAAACAAACAGATCAAAAATACAAAAAGCTGCGTGCTCTACTACAGAATAGACTCTCTCCCTCTCTTTCTCGCCTGATAAATATTTCATTCAGTCACTGTTGAGATCGCGAGGTTCGAGGTAAGCGAACAACTAATGCGACGCGATCTCGGAATTAGAAAGCCGAGAAAGAGAGAGCTCAGGCTTTCATTTCTTCGTGCTCGGCAGGCAGCTACTTTTGAACAGAAAGA
This sequence comes from Isoperla grammatica, assembly GCA_945910005.1. NCBI lineage: Eukaryota > Metazoa > Arthropoda > Insecta > Plecoptera > Perlodidae > Isoperla > Isoperla grammatica. The sequence continues at coordinate 4,788,390 of OX246748.1, forward strand.
GTTCACTCAATTATCTTCCTCATCTTCTTCTGTGAGAGATTCTTTGGGGTGTGAATCACCGTCCGGATACACTTTTACAGAATCGAGCTGAATGGAGATTTATATTAGAGAAAGCACAAAAACGTGATTTAGCAATTTAAAAACAAGAGTCGGCCACTTTTGTCGAATCACGTTAAAAGCGTTCAGGCGTATTGAACGACGTATGATTTACAATTTACGAGGAACCTGGCATGGACGTACTTCAAGTAATTCATAAATATGTACAGAATGATGGACAACAGCGTTTTTGTATACGGCGTTTTTAAAACGTTTGTTTTCCAACGTCAGAAGATTTTATTTTTTTAAAAACAAAAATTTGAAGTTTGGCCATAGGTTCAATTTATTCGGTTTAATTACTATTTGTATTTAAGGCTGGTCCACACAGATTTTGAAGACATAATGCATAAGGTTTTAAGACGTTGTTTTAAAAACAACAATGAAAACAACGTCTTAAAACTAAAACTTTGTGTGAACGCCAGTACGTGTTTCCTATGATCCAACTTTACGACTACGCGTTAAACCTTAAATCGTATGTCTTAAAAATCTGTGTGGACCAGCCTTTAGGTGTTGCCGGTAGCCTATGGCCATGATGACGCATATAAACAAGACGGCCAACAGATGTATGAAGCACCACAGCGGCAACAACAGTGACAAAGAACTTAGTACGACAAGATGTCTCGACCCCGGGCCAAACAACCCCATCGTTCAGCAGCAAAGATAATGAACTCGCTTGTCAACTCGGTCGGTCGGTGTGTATAACTCCATTAATTCCTGTATTCACCGCTAGAGGCGTCGCAGTTGAGACATTGGTTGGGCAGGGAAACCGTCCATGACTTGACCGCAACCGAATGAAACACTGTACGCGGGATAATTCGGAAGAATGAAGTTCATCATCTCTCATTGAAAACAATCTAGATTCAATTAACGTATATACGATTTCTGGCGATGACATGAACATAATTGAAAACGTGATTTTCGAAACAAATGTCGATAATATGCGAAAGGGAAAAGATCCCCCCCAACTATAAACACAAATGTGATGTTATTCGTATTACGCCCGATGTTTCTATCGTGGGTCAAAGAAACTCATCAAAATTGACGTTTCAAATAATCGTCGTGTGTTGCTAAAATGTAAAAATACATGTATACGCAATATGAGATACTTCATTTTCCTTTTCCACTATTAAATACAATTCCTCTAAGTTGTCCATTCCCTCCTACTCTAGTTCTCCGTTAATCGTTGGGATAGAATAAGTCAAGGGAAAGGTAGGTTCATACATGTTTTAGATTGATTAATTTGATGTTTAACGAAGTTCTCGACAACTATGATCATATGAAGTCGGGGGGGGGGGGGGGGTGTTTGGAGGCAACGGACAAGTAGGAGGTCAAGGGGAGGAAAAGGGAAATTGGAGAACGTGGACTGCCTTCCGTTGGACACATGAATTTATAACGTTGATAATTCGAATTCGAGCTAGACCATCGTGATAAAAGAGTTATGAAAAGTAGTACTAATTGTCCTTCATCTTCATCTGTCACCCCTCATCGTCTCGAATAGCATGATTATAAACATAGAGAGACGTAAAGCAACTAGAAACATCATCATCTTTATGAAAAATAGTTCTAGGCATTTAAAACCCTACGATGGATGAGACAGCGAAACGGGTCTGCGTAAATGAACAATTTCCATCGCCGCCATCTCGCATAATTATCGCAATAACTCCGTTAATAGCCGGCGGTGTTTGCTGCCGTCAAGCCGAAGCGTTTCCCGTTGGGAAATGGAAAATCTGTAACGTGAAGTGACACACGTGCACGGTAGGGTCCTCCGATTGGCTCTTAGATATTCATGTAATTCTCTTTGGTTCTAGCACGAGTAACGATATTATGTAAGGCTAGTGTAATGCCGGGTGTACTTTCATGTGTCCGTCAGACAAGACACGAAGCGACTAATACGAGCAGATTTTCACATTTCGTCGCGCGATGGGTTAATGCCTCGTTGTGATTGGTCAGAATTTTAAACGTAATTCGTGTTTGAATAAAAATGCGTGAAATAGTTTGCAGTCTTGCAGTGTTTCAACAAATGTTGAATCACACAAAGTTACAAGGCGTGCAAAGAGGTTAGAGCTTCCATGCTTACGCAGATAAATCCACACCTATAACTCCATCCAAAGAGCTTCGTGATGTTCTGTTTTCATGGTCCTTGTTTCGATCTTTCTTGGTGTGTTGCTATATTTTAGATTTTCCAGAAGTTTTGTTTGTTTTTGAGCAAGTACAGCCAAGGATCTCTGTTTCAACAGAGGTTTTGTTGTTTTTGAAAAAAATTTGCAAAGAGCTCATATGTTGATAAAGTATTTGATTCGTTGTTTTGTTTTTAAATCTCTGACAAATAGCTTAGTAATGCTCCCGACTATCGTATTCCAGTCTAAGGTTGGAATTCATAGTCGGCCCCTACACCTAGGGGCGCCCATTGTTACTAAGGTAACAGTTGTTTCCATGTTATTTCCCATAAACAAAACAAATCCATAGCAACAATGGGTGCCCCTAGGTGTAGGGGCCGACTATGAATTCCAACCTAAGTCATCCGTGCTGGGTGATCTTTTAAGGCGAGCCGATCGACGATGACGACATCGCACGCGTCACACTATACAAGTGGATTCAATGACGTCACGAGCCAACACTTCCAAGCCGCGTATCTCGAGAACCAAACGATATATTTACACAGCGCATTCAACGTCGGACCTCTTGGGATGGTTACTATCGAGTAAACTACAAGTCATTGTAGGCGCACGCCCACCTTTCACCGACATGACATGACATGACATGACATGACATGACACACGCTGCTCGTTGCGCGCGAGGTGTGGACAGACAGACAGACAGACAGACAGACAGACAGACAGACAGACAGACAGACAGACAGACAGACAGACAGACAGACAGACAGACAGACAGACAGACAGATAGGCAGACAGACAGACAGACAGACAGTCTGTTCTGATCAATGTGGGTATCAATTAATTCGAAAACACGGTATTTTTTTTCACAACACACGCATTTTTATGGTTTAAGAGTTTTTGTTTTATACTACTTTCCACTGCAGCAAGTATTCGCGCCGGCCAGCGTTATTGGTTTCAAACAGCGCGCCCATTATTTTCTCCTCCGACAGACAACTTTTTATCCCATATCTTGGATTGTATTTTCTATACGTATATTCAGTTCCAATCTCGGTTTATACCTCGAGTGTTTTTATCCTCCGCTTCCACTCAATTTTATTCTTTAGTATCGGCAATCTCTTCTAAAAGTCTCTATAAAATATGTCCAACTGGGCCATCGATTCTTAACACACAAGAAAAAAAAGTCCACAACTTTCTTTCAACCATCTTCTCTTCAATTGCTTCTTATGTGTGTGTCTCGCTCTTTCTCTCTACCCATGTGATTTTTAACATTCGAGGATACAGTTGATGTTGATATTATAACAACATCTCTACAGTTAAGTGGCTCTAACCTTTTTACCACTCGCTGGGGACACAGTCCACAGTTGCATTCACACATTGCAAAGCTCCATATGTGAGATTCTCTCATCTGTCCCCCCCTCCTCCCCCCCCACCCATCTCTCTCACACACACATTCACTCACGCATTCGACTTCGAAACGAGCTATACGAACTAAGAAGAGAGCAGTTTTCCTAACACGGAGGGGCCATTATGAAAAGTTTGGCGCGTTTTTCATTCGCCCCCGTATCACATCACAATGACGGACGGGCGGACAAGGGCGGACGAAGGCGCCACCCGAGTCGGACGAGATAATGATCTCATCGTCCGAGACGCGTGGAGATATGACCATCACGGCGGTCAAAGCGGCCGCGAACCAGGGATGATCAAACTGCGGACCGCGGGTCACGAGTGGATCCGGTACAGTGATATGAGGCCTTTCCCCGTCCGTTTTCTTTTCCCTCCCCTTTACCTTTTTAAATTTAAGTCCCACTTGGTACCTTCCTCCAATCTCCTTCCCCGACGTAGTAACGGTTGAGTATACGTCGCTACTGCGCCCAACGCTTCTATTTTCCTAGTAAGGCAAAGACTTGTTGGGCGAAAATTTATTTTTTACTTTTTAGTACATTTAAATACAAGCGTTGTTTTGAAAAAGTATTTTTTTCATGTAATATTATTTCATTTCACATCATCGGAAGCAGTAGTAGAAGAATTAATAGTAAGGTTTATTTATTTTGTGTGCAATTCACAAACTGTCATCGCCAACATTAATCATTCCTTGCAACATAAAGACAAACTTTTCTAGTTATCGTTCTAGTCAAGTTCATGTCCAGCATTGTTAAAAACTTTCGTGCCAATTAGAACATATTGCAATACACCATACACTTATTCTTTAGCGCGTATATCTGGTACTGAACTTTTGTACATCCCTGGTCCAAAAGAACGAAACTTGCTCTACTAATGTCGGTCGTCGTAAAAACAAGCCAGTCTTTTAGAAGATGAGTTACACTGTAAAAAATTTTCCTTTAAAATAAAGTATACTGGATATGGAAGTAGCACAACCAGTAAATGAACTGTTAAATTTACCCCTCCATTGAAGACTTACGATGAAAGGCAGACCTTACTTAAAAATACACGTCCATTAGGTTTTGTTATGGATCGGCAGGAACCATGAAATAATTAATAGGGAACATTTATTTAAAAGGTATTCACATTTAATTACCTCTCCATTGGAGACTTAAATTAAAAACGCCATGCCCTAAATAAGTATGTCCACAAGGTTGTTTTTAATGATATGTAGGTACCTTAATCTTACAAGTTAACTTACATTATTTTAAGTGCATACCCATTAAAAAGACCGTCCATTGGATACTTAAAATAAATATACCATATGGCCTAAAAATAGACATCTGTACTATTAAGTTAAGGGTTGTGTAGGTATTGTAGATTTATTAATTTTGTTCCTTTATTTCAAATGCATACCGATTAAAAAGACAGTCCATTGGATACTTAAAATAAATATAACATATGGCCTAAAAATAGACATCCGTACTATTAAGTTTAGGGTTGTGTAGGTATTGTAGATTTATTAATTTTGTTCCTTTATTTCAAATGCATACCCATTAAAAAGACCGTCCATTGAATACTTAAAATAAAGATACCATATGGCCTAAAAATAGACATCCGTACTATTAAGTTTAGGGGTGTGTAGGAATTGTAGATTTATGAATTGTGTATCTTTCTCATACTCATACGTTTCATGTACGGGAACACATACACAATCCATGTCTGTTTTACAAATGCCAATCCACGGATGTTCCATGTAAGGGAAGTACGCAGATGCAATACAAATATGGAAAGTTGCGTTTGAAAGTCGAAACTCGCAGCAGTCTGTTAGTGGCGCAACCTAGGAGGTAGTCATAGAACTAAACGTATTCCTTCATTTAATTGATTACACGATTATTAACTTGCAAATCCTGAAATAACACTTTTTCAGACCATAGTACAAGTATACATACAAGTTGATTAAGATTAGTTACATATACACAAATTAAATTTTGGCGCTCCCGGCTGGATTCGAACTGCATCCTCTCCGCCTCCACCTGTGAACAGAGACCTCGTGCGTTTTACCGCACGGCTGTCTGGGCATGGTGTCTTTGACTGGTCAAATTCACATAAAAGCGCAAAGCACAGAAGAAGGTAGCCGCGCATAGGTTTTATGGAACCCCATTGTGTTTCGAGCCTGGGGTTGTTTTAAACCCTGACAATATAATACTAGGGGAGAGGGGAGAATTGGAATGGAAGGTGGCGTATTTAAATGAATGTGAGTTATGTCAGGTAATACAAATGAATGCTAGTGGTAACTGCTAACTGGTAACTGGTACATGTACATGATACTCTAGATAGGCCCATCATTTCATAACAAATAAAACATATCCGGACATTTCCTTTTCTTTAAAGAACCCGGGCACGGATTAGGATGTCAAAAAGAGGACATGTCCGGCAATACATATGGTCACCCTACATGCGTAATCGACGCAAACCATTTGCTATTAAAGACGCCCAACAAAGTGGGCTATCAAGACAGAACGAAAATAGCTGTATACAAGTTTCGAATCCTAGCTTCCTGTTTGTCAGGGTTGATGGAATGCAGTAGACGAGGCGACATTCCACGAACTCTCCCCCCCCCTCGTTGTCCAGCGTGACCTTTGGCTCCAATGTTGTCTAATCGTCAAGTAGGGAATGAGACTTATTTCCAAGAAAAACAATATATTAAATGCATTGGTGTAATGAAATGAGGAGTTGCTAATACAGTGGCAACGTTGGAGCTCAGATATTTACAATTTGGGGTAATACTTGCTAGGCAAATATTTTAACCTGAAATGAATGGTAACAAATTCACGCTAAATAGAATTGTATCTTCTTACCCGTCACAGTTTGACAAATCACACCGTCAGAAAATGAGTTTTCTCAAATAAGTAAGTAAAACAACACAGTGGTAAACGTGGTTGTACTGTAATCTTGTCAAAAAACTATTTTGAGTAGAAAATTACTCTACATAATATAACTCGACTTCGCTAATCCATTGTATTATTTCAGGTGTTTCTCTTGCGTTTTGGAAGGTCAGACAAAAATGTAAATGGATTCATATCGGAACTCATTACAATGTTTACTTTATAACTGTTGTCGTCCATGGTTATAAGGTCGGGTCGTGAGTTCGAGTCCCGTAAAAGGGTGGTGGACTTGCGAGGGTCTCTAACTTACAGTTATTTCGTTAGCTATATCACATTGGTCTATTTAAAGGTAATTTAGGCCATTGCCTTCATTGGCATTAGTATTATCAAGCAATGCAGAAAATAAGAGACCATTAAATGTGCTGGAATTCTTGTTGTTGGTTGCTATTACACCAAAATCTCTCCCGCTGGTTACCGCATATTGGGGACGATCTGCCTCTATAAAGCCGACACTTCTTGGGGCCCTTCCGCAGTATGTTTTCGGTATACCGTTTCCCGTACCTAACCGTAAATTAGGACAAAACGAAAGTAAACCCTTGGAACAGTGGAGCCCCAGCATATTGTTTGAAAATACATTATTTGAATATGCGTGGCAACAGGAATAACTTATGGAGCGTGCGTTTCCATTAGAATTTAATGGCACTCTTTCTGATATATTTTGTTTTTTTTGTCTGTCGATAGCGGTCGAACGGAAAGTCCAATCAACTTGAAATTTGGACCATCCACAAGCCTATATGTAGATTGAATGTGTATAGTTTTGTGGAAAAATCGTTCGAAAAGTTAGAAAGTTACACCATAGTTACTGCAATGAATGAAACACAATGGCGGCAAAATATGAGATAGCCATATTTTTATAAAGATTTTTCCGATCACGAATATGTTCATTTTATGTCGATCTGATAAGAATTGGCAAAGTTACATAAAAGTTACTCGAAAATATTTGTCTGAAACCCAGTAACGACAAAATGTAAGGTGACCATATTATAGTACATTTTTGTATAAATAAACGTGACCTGGTACATGTTAAAGGCAAAAATTACATTTCTTTTCTCTTCGTGACTGTCAGCCTGTACATTTCTTCTGCTGTCAATAAGGTGTTAGTAACGGTGGCGGACCGCGTTGAAAACATGACAACGAAAATTCTTAGCACGAAATTCTAAAATAAAATTCTTGCACGACATTCAACAATATCGGGAAGTATAATATCTATGGAAATTAGACATTTTTTTGAAATACGCATTCTTTAATTGTTGTTAATTGTTGTTTTCATTTTTTTGAGAACTTTTCGTCAGATCGTTCGTAGATATGGACGCGCTCGCGTATCAACGCGCCACACAGAGCGTTTTCCTATAGTATCTTTCTATGCACCAACTAAATACCACCGTTTGGTCGCAAGCATGCAGTAGGCAATATGTAGTACCTTTGAGATATAGTTAAAGAACTGTTTTGAAAACGAAGCTGTGACACACTACTAGCCTACACTTCAAACTTATGAAATATTCTATCACTATCAAGAATTGAGGGGGCATATATATTGCAACAATTTTTCGGTGTGCTATCTCATGTACGCCTACTGTAGCACATTTATGTATGTACATATTACGTATTTTATCAATTTATTTTATTATATTTTTAAGACCAGTAAAGGACACAATACCCTCTTTAGCCTGATTAGTGATGATTGATGAATGATAATGAGGAAGGGAGGAGGGAAAGCCTGGTACCGGCACGTAGCCTACTCCTGTCGAAAAGTACCAAGGGGACCACCGGCTTTACGTCCCATCCGAAAGGACGGTGTAACTTTTAACAGCCATGTAGGTTCTTCCACTAACCTGGACTGCCGAGCAGTTGACGAGAAGAAGGAAGCTGTTACACAAGCTTTCGAACCCTCCAACCTGCTCTAATCAACGGTAACCTGACCTAGCCCGAGGTTGCTTAACTTCGGTGTTCGTATGGGAACCGTCTAAGCGACCGCGGTTAAACCGTTGGCTATATTATGTAGTTATACGTTTACCTTACGTGATTTGAAACTAAGCACCAATATCATATTCCGTTCATCGGTACATCTAATTACTGAAAAGAGAACATTACCAAGAGAACTAGTAACTGCGCACTAGGCCTACTCATTGTATTGAAATATTAGGTATAATATTATTATTGTTTATCATATTATAAATATTATGTAACATGTATAAGTTTTTTTTTTTTAATCTAATCGGAAACCCATCCGAAAATGTATCTTCTCCAGCAGAGCTCCAATAAAGCTTTGTGCGACAGGAAAGTGGAATCTATACCATTTAATGAAGGTTGCTAATAGGCCTATTGTTGCAAACCGATTACCGAAAATACAAAACCGATTTACAAAGGAGGACAAGTCAGCGTTCAAGTAGGGCCTATGTATCTACGATGTGGCGTAATATCTCGAAACGTCTTTAATTGTATTAGCAAATAGAACTACGCGTACAAATTACAATGAAAAAATCATAAAAAAGCAGGAATACATAACAAAAACCACACTACTGTCAACTGTACCACAAATAACTACTGTACCATTGAAAAGAACAAGAACAATAAAAATGAACTGATAAAAAGTTCTTTATGATTCAGAATCCCGCCGTATTACCTGTGAAATATGCAAGGAGACCAATGTTTATCAAGTCATCATAAGATGTCAAGACATATCTAAACGCGCGTTTCCCTCTTTGACTAACATGTGTGCATTGCTTGCTGGCGAACACGGAATTCCAGAACGAAATCCAATTAACATTCAGGTTGTAGGGCTACTCGGCTGGCCTCTACCATAGACATATCACACACGACAAATCAACATTCGTCTGTGACAAATTTAGTTTTCAGCAAGATCATATGTGATCATATGTGATCCTGTAATGTAATCGTATTGACAGCGACACCTTAATCTACAGCGAAATAGGTGTCATGGGGACAATGCAGCACCCCTCTATTAGATCGCCCTAAAATGCACTTTTACTTGTGTGGGTCCATTATAAGCACTAGTCAATAATACAGTAAGAGCTGGAAGTACTTCCCAATACCGGAAATAGGCGATCTCACCGCGGACTAGAACGAAAGAATTACCGTATTTTTAGCTCAGCTGTTGGCATATATGAAACCACCCTTACTTTAAAATACCTTTTCGTTGTAGAGTTAATCTTACAATGCACTTACGTACTTATATAAAATAACGCTAGTAATTTTACGAGTACAATGGACTGGTATTTTTAACTCAGCTGTTAGCACATATTGACCCACCCTCACTTTAAAATACCTATCCGTTGTAGAGTTTATCTTACAATGCACTTACGTACTTATATAAAATAACGCTTGTAATTTTACGAGTACAATGGACTGGTACTTTTAACTCAGCTGTAAGCATATATTGACCCACCCTCACTTTAAAATACCTTTTCGTTGTAGAGTTTATCTTACAATGCACTTACGTACTTATATAAAATAACGCTTGCAATTTTACGAGTACAATGGACTGGTATTTTTAACTCAGCTGTTAGCATATATTGACCCACCCTCACTTTAAAATACCTATCCGTTGTAGAGTTTATCTTACAATGCACTTACGTACTTATATAAAATAACGCTTGTAATTTTACGAGTACAATGGACTGGTATTTTTAACTCAGCTGTAAGCATATATTGACCCACCCTCACTTTAAAATACCTTTTCGTTGTAGAGTTTATCTTACAATGCACTTACGTACTTATATAAAATAACGCTTGTAATTTTACGAGTACAATGGACTGGTATTTTTAACTCAGCTGTAAGCATATATTGACCCACCCTCACTTTAAAATACCTATCCGTTGTATAGTTTATCTTACAATGCACTTACGTACTTATATAAAATAACGCTTGTAATTTTACGAGTACAATGGACTGGTATTTTTAACTCAGCTGTAAGCATATATTGACCCACCCTCACTTTAAAATACCTTTTCGTTGTAGAGTTTATCTTACAATGCACTTACGTACTTATATAAAATAACGCTTGCAATTTTACGAGTACAATGGACTGGTATTTTTAACTCAGCTGTTAGCATATATTGACCCACCCTCACTTTAAAAATACCTGTTGGTTGTAGAGTTTATCTTACAATCCACTAACATATTTATATGAAATGACACTAGTAATTTTACGAGTACAATGGACTGGTATTTTTAACTCAGCTGTTAGCATATATTGACCCACCCTCACTTTAAAAATACCTGTTGGTTGTAGAGTTTATCTTACAATCCACTAACATATTTATATGAAATGACACTAGTAATTTTACGAGTACAATGGACTGGTATTTTTAACTCAGCTGTTAGCATATATTGACCCACCCTCACTTTAAAAAACCCTGTTGGTTGTACAGTTTATCTTACAATCCACTAACATATTTATATGAAATGACACTAGTAATTTTACAAGTACAATGGACTGGTATTTTTAACTCAGCTGTTAGCATATATTGACCCACCCTCACTTTAAAATACCTGTTGGTTGTACAGTTTATCTTACAATCCACTAACATATTTATATGAAATGACACTTGTAATTTTACGAGTACAATGGACTGCTATTTTTAACTCAACTCTGAATTTAATATACATATATTATTGCTATATTTTGAAGTAACCTGTGTATACTTTATTCGAAAAAACGTGTTCAATACGGGTATTTCATAAAAACCTGTCCACAATTTGTAAAATAATACATTCGTGAGAGGGGTTATTTTATGAAAATAATTTACAGTGTACAGATTGAGAAGCTGCAACTAAACAATAAACCGCCGCGACGTATAAATATAACGTACGGATGTACTCATTATGCCGGGTGGCTGCGGCGGGGGGGGGGGGGGGGGGGGGGGGGGGGGGGGGGCTAAGTCTACTTACCGGCGTCGTTAGCTAGCGCGGACGACGCAATTCATAACAACAACGTCTGGATGGGTGGGTGGGTGTGAAAAAGTTGCTCTCTTCTTCGTGTGTATCTTGTGTGTGGAAAAATTACACCTCTCAGCGGGAAGAAGAACATTAATAACACGAGAGGACGCGGTGAGAAGCTAAAACAGGAACAACTATCGTATAGCCTAGTTGTGTCGGGGTAATTAATGAAGATAAGAATAGGATGTGTATACTTAATGAATGCTTTAGCCGGTGGTTGGAGTGGGTACGTGTTTTAGCAGCATGTGGAGACCGATCCACGCAAGAAGAGTGTATACACGGATATTAAATTTCCGCCACAGTTCTAGTTTTCTAAATACTCAAAAACCACCCCATAGTTTATTAATAACCAACATAAGGTGTCGTTTTTTTAAAGTTACTTTCGCATCATTGTTCGTAGAAACTTTCGCTGAATCTTTCAGTAGACTTATTTAACCATTAAAAAAAAAGAAAAACATTCAGTATCGGATGAAATGGAGTGTAGATGACATTTATCTGTATAAATAAGTAAAGCACTCAATAAATTCAAAGTTGTTCTGAATCGGCCTTGTTGATTCTGGCATTTGTCCGCAGGTGTTCGCACTGTCCAATCACTGATTTATATGTTTCGTATTTGAAATATCGATCTTCGATTGGTTATCGCTCACTCGTCGATGGTGTTCGAAGCCTACAGCGTTGGTTTAGTCACTTTAAATTAAAGTACCCCACTGAAAATCAGTTTAGTTACTGAGTGGGTAGACTCTGCATGTGAATTTATTTATTTTTTTAAGAGTAGTGTTGTCTGGATTTCCTTATTTTGTTCGATGATAATAATAAAATAAAAAAACTCTTAGAACAGGTATACACGGGATGCAGCCCCCCCCCCCCCCCTGCAAGGACGACGCAGCTATACAGACAGAGTCAAGGGGTGCGATATTGGTTTCCACCTCCTCTCTATCTTACTCCGTCCACGTCCCGACTCGACTAACAACCGGCAAACTTTGCTTATTACTTTGCGGGGCCAACGAGGAACTGTGTGGTGTATACAACAACAGCGAGAGACGCAGTCTACAGGGCGTCGTCTCAAGCGTCTCACACGCTTACGAGACGGCGACCCCAATAATGAACGAAAGACAGGACTATATAACAATGCGGCTTTTTACTTTTTGTGCATGTTGTGTTCGAAAGTTAAAGAAAAACTTTCGTACGATACACATTTATTTTTTCTCAGTTTAATTTTACAATTTCCTTGCAACAACTTACATAAATAAATGTGCATTTATTGTCTAGTCTACCAATTCAGTTAACGACAACCGATTATCTGTGAGTGTCTGAAACTATCTTCAGTTTTCATTTCCCCAACGTAGTTTTCGATTTCTTTGCCATAAAAAAAAAAAAAAACTATTTCTTTCTGCTTTAATTGACGTTGTGTTTCTTTTATCTTTTCAGGCGCAACAATATTTGTAATTATTTTCTTTCGCCCGCGACTTCTTTGTACGACTTTTCTAAAATATCTCGATTCGTTACTTACTTCTCCAACGTCCACACTTAATTGGCAACCCCGGCGTCGCCGCCTAGTCCGAGACCCCCCCCCCCCCCCCGGACAATCACTCATCTCGTCAGCCGGGCCGCGTGACGTCACACAACAACGGGAACCCCTCGTAAATCACCTATTGTAATTGAGGGGAGGAGAAAACAACCTCATCGATCACCGGCGGGGGTGGCTCGTTGGTCTGGTAGGGTTATTCCCGCTTTCAACGGTTCAAAGTTTGATTGCCGGATAGGGATGTGTTTTTTTTTTTTAGATTTGGAAATTGACTTATTTCTATCTGTATGATACTGGTTGGTGTACATTTAAATTCCCATTACCACCGACAGTGCCCCTTAATTGTAGCTCCTATAGGCAACCCTCGATACATCTTCTCCGCGCGGCATTTGCCTCAACCCTGCTACCCCTTACTTAGAGCGCGTAGGCAACCCGCGATACACCTTCTCAGCGCGCCGCACGGCAGCTGCCTCAACCCTGCTACCCCTTACTTAGAGCGCGTAGGCAACCCGCGATACACCTTCTCAGCGCGCCGCACGGCAGTTGCCTCAACCCTGCTACCCCTTACTTAGAGCGCGTAGGCAACGCGCGATACACCTTCTCAGCGCTCCGAGCGGCAGTTGCCTCAACCCTGCTACCCCTTACTTAGAGCGCGTAGGCAACCCTCGATACACCTTCTCAGCGCTCCGAGCGGCAGTTGCCTCAACCCTGCTATACCCATCTTTCTTCACCGCTGAGAGGGAGGGAGAGGGAAACATCAACACCGCCAAATATGTAGACTACGTTGCTGTGTTGATCGAGAGGATTAGTGAATGATATAAATATAATTAATAGAGGGATACGTTTTACGTTAGGTCGGTCGAATAGGAAAGTGCTATTTGTAAAACGTTCTGTGTACGCAACGTTTTTACATTCAAACAACGAACAAACGTTACGACACAGAATCGTCCCCTGCGTTACGGGATTGTAGCTTGCACCGACGCATACCCGCCGCGGACAGGCAGGTGTCAATTATTTCACTCGATCGGATCGGATCGGAGGAAGGCGGAGCGGCCTTCGAAACGTCGATTAGCGCGACGAAGCGTCTAAAACAAGGACGGATCGAGTCGGGCTGAGATTATTTAAATTTATTTAAAACGAAACTGTTGAACGCATGTTAGGCATAGTTTCGCGATTCGGGTTTGGTTAGGTAGGTGGCGAACACACCCCTCTATCGGCGCGTAGTTTACCCCCGTCCAAGGCCAACTATACGATAAACAAGAACCGGCGACCACAGAGTTTAAAGAGTAATCATAACGCTGTGGTTTGGTAAGCCCTACAGACTGAATGATAAATGTATTTAACATTATAATCAGTATGACTGTGATTTTTATGTCAGTAAATTACTAAGGAAATAAGTACCACAGTCATACTGATTATAACGTTTAATACATTTATCATTCAGTATGTAGGGCTTACCTAACCACAGCGTTATGATTACTCAGATATTTGATTTTGTGTTTAAATCTTGAGATATAATTAAAAAATAAAAATTGTCTGCGGTTTTTCACGAAGAGGTATTCTTCGCTCTTAATAAGGAAGTAAATTCTTTAAGGGATGATGTGATAAAGTTCATTTTTTGACGATTTTAAAGCAGTTTTAAAGCAGGAAGATAGGGGAGATACCGCAGGGTATGTACACACAACGTTAACGGACCGTTACACCGGATTACGTCGGTCTGCGAGGCGTGTTTGCCCGGGTTGTACGAGATATTTACACACGCACACGCACACAAGACGCTCCTAGTAGAGTTAGTTATAGGCCGTATACTGCTGCAGTCTCGGTAAAGGCGGGAAAACTTGACTCTCTCTCTCAGCTCAGCCTCTCAAAGTAAACGCGACCACCCCCCCCACGACCGCGTTCGTAACCGCGTTTTTAGGCGCCTTCCTTCAAAGTGCTCGATACCCCTGTAAGAGGCCGCCACACGTAAGAGCCCCGGGGACAGGGTTGGACAAACGTATCGTTCAGATCAAAGGCCAGAACCAATGCCTTGGAAGGTGTGCGTTTATCGTCATGGTGAGATCAGGGGTTAATTTGTACCGGAGCGCTCCATTTCCCTAGATTCACTTAGAGTGTTTCTGAAAAGTATCCAGTACATAACTGTTTTCTGAGATACGTTTGACAGAAACGGAAAAAAATGAGTGGCAAAAATGACGGTCTGATTCCAAATATATAGTTAACGTATCGAGATGGAAATCTATATAGGGCAAAGAATTGTCTTTACATCACAAATAGTAAATTTCATTATTATTCACTTACACAATTTGGTAAGTTAGATGAGAAAATGTTATTCCTATATGATGGTGCGGGTGAAGATTACTGTGGTAATTTTGATTTTTTTCTGACCGGGTCAAACCGTTTGCGGGCCACAGTTTGAACATCGCCGACCTAGAGTTTAACAACAGCAATTTGAGCAGTACGAGGTATAATACGAGGTGCAATAGTGATATTTAGATATTGTATTTCTTTGCAAACCCATAGACACACGCACAAGGATAGAACCTACACACACTCAGATGCTCCAATTCTTGCTACACGTGAAACAATGTCCATCAATCTCCTCTCAACCAACAGTAGACAAGCGATGTCGAGTCTTGGTCACCCCTGCGCGCGTACAAAGTATCTCCAGCTTCGTGATTTTAGCTACACGAGTATTTCTCTGATAAAATTACCTCTGTACGTATACATTAAAGCAACACACAGTACTTCAATCACGAGAATGTTATATAATATAACAAAAAAAGACCTGCAATAAAATAAATGCACATCGATAAAACAAGTAAAAAAAAAAGAAGACGGAATCAACCAGCACACAGGGTCGACGGTTTGAAAGCGCTGTGTAATTGCCATACGTGCAATCAAGGCATCACTTGTGTTGGGATGCACTCTTATGCAGTCGGGACACGTGTTGCAGTAATTGTCTATGGGGGGGAGGGGGGGGGGGGGGGACGTCGTTAGTGCAGGTGTTGTATAACGGAGCCCGCTGATTGGTGCAGATGCACTCACGACCCGTTTAGCGATGGAACCAGATATACTAATTACTGAATTCTTTAGTGATTGCCAATTATACAATGTAAGTATACTAGTCCCAACGTAAGTAGTCGCATACCGACCTCAGAACATTATCTACTGCTTTTTTAATGCACACTGACTCAATGAAAATCAAAAGATTCCTTCGCACATTTGTAAATGTAGTATTCCGCTGAGTAAGAGGACAAAAGCCTGATTGGTCACACACACTGTATACCAAGTAACCAGCCGAAGGGCGTAAATTATGCCTATAATGGATATGTTTCAATAAGACGGTAGGAACTATAGAGAGGAAAACAAAACTGCTGACAATAACTAGAGAAATTCCTAACACAGTAGGGGTGAGTAAGACTTGTGCCCTCTACTAAGTGGAAGATCACATTTACGAATGTGTCTATGGTCCGTATGCATAGTCCAGACTCAAGGCTTCCTCAACTCAGCCTCTCCTCAGCCTCGCCCAACCACCAATCACGGAACAGCATTGCCATGTGGACGGCTCTGTGATTGGTGGTTAGGTGAGGCTGAGGAGAGGCTGAGTTGAGGAGGGCTTGAGTGTGAACTATGCATTTGGGCCTAAGAAGGCCAGAAATCTGTTAATTTCAGATGAAACGGGTGCACGAAAGGGGCAATAGATGAGGATCTTGGGAAGTATTAGACTAAAGCACGTTGCCACCCTCTATTTATCTCACACTCACGCCTGCATGTGTATAAAGAAGACTCGTTAGTTATAACGGCAACGTGTTTAACCGTCGGCGATGTTCAAGTCTCTATACAACGTCTTTCCGCAACGACGAGCTAACACAATTACAATTACGCTGACGTCATCGCAAACAACAACAATCACGACGTCCTAGAAACTTGACACTCATTGTCTACGGGTGTAAAACTCGCGTCTAAAACATAATAACTATGCAGGGAATATAATAGAGTAACTTGACATTGAGTTAACGTAGGGAATAACCGGGAATAGAGGAAGAGAGAGGGAGGGGGGGGGGGGGGGGGGGGATTAAAATACGCGAACACGAACGAAAATGATTTTCTGAAATTAGATCTGCAAGGCTGTAGACGTTAATTAGTGCTTTATGAAGCGGAATGAACTACTATTATGCTTAAAGTTGAAATTGGATTTAATAAAAGACAATTATTTGAGATATTCTTAAAATAAGCCACATTGAATAAAAACGCAAGACATTTTCCGGTTTTCTTTTTTAGAAAGCTGTTCATGGAAAGTTTCACATCTATCTAGTCATGCATTAATCTCCACACCAGCGCCCATAGCCAAAAATATATGCGGTTTTAAGTTTTAAACGTTTTTAGAGGGGTATACAGGGTGCCTACTGAATAAGATAATTAATTTCACCAGATTCCTCGAGGAAATCTTTGGTATTTGGTTGTATTGGACTCAAAAACACACTACAAAAAAATTAGAATAACGAATATTACAAAAAAACAAAACAGAACGAGAGTCATAAAAGTAGAATGGAGACACTCGCTTTGCTCGCACAAAGCTGGGATTTCAGGGGTGGGGGGAGAGGCCATCCCTGTATACGTACGCCACTGCGGTTTCCTATGACAAGAACGGCCTAGTTTTCAAACGTAGGGGGGTTCGAGTCATTGTCGACACTGACGACTGTCAATACCCGCGATATATGACAATTCCGTCCATCGATCGATCGTGCAGTGTTCTGCTTTACCTCCCCCCCCCCCGCACACACGTACATACGGCTGTAACGTTGTAATTAGCTGCGAGGCCCGGTGTGCTGCGTGTTGCGGCAGGTCAGGGTGAGAATCGTGACGTCACAGCACTGACGATCTCATCTGACGGACAAGCAACAGGTCGGCAATACATTAACATTCCACGCGATACAGAAGCACGGCTGTATTAAGGCATAACTAGGCTAGAGCCTAGGGCACCGACATTTTACGGGACGCCAAAGCGCCCCCCCCCCCCCCCCCCCCCCCCCACCGGCGCCGAAATGCGCTGAGGGCCGAAAACTTTTCAACGATCGAGACTGGGGCCGGTGAAATTATACAATTTGGTGAGTCGCAATGTATTAGTTGCCTACTTTTGTTTACCTAAAATGCATGCATATGTTTTTTAGAATGTTGAATTTAGGGGGTGGGGCGTATTTACTTATTTGCCTATGGGCGCCAAATGTCTTAATCCAGCCCTGTACAGAAGGTTGACCATAAGCGTTGACAGGGACAGATATTTTGTACGGACTGTACCGAGTGGTAGGAAAAACAATCGCGGTAACCCGTTCCTAGCTCAAGTAAAGCGCGCGTATCCGATTAACGTGTGAATAGTCCTTTGCATAACGAGAATGACGGTATAAAATTTGGGTCAAAGGATGACATATATCAAATGAAAGCTTGAGACGAGTACTTTTCAAAAAACCATGATATACCTCTGGCAAATCCAGCTTTCTATGTCAAAACTAGGGTCAAAGGTCAAATTTGTAATTTTTTTAATAATTTTTAATTAAATAATGAAAAATGTTTGCAAGTTTAATCATACATTTTTAGTAAGGTAAATGTATTATGTTTCTTTAAAAAAATTTAATCTACCAATTTAGCCTTTTTTGACCTTAATTGAGGTCAATTTCCTCAAAATGGGTAATTTTTTAAATTTTCTTTGATTTATTGACCAATATTCATTATATCAACGTACTTACTCATAAATATGTTAAAATGAATAGTTCTTATTGTTATTACATTGTTTTCATGGTATTCATTCAAAATGGCGGTCAAAGGTCAATAGGTAAGTATCGTCAAACTAGGTCTAGTAACTAAAATATTACTTGTGGATACTCTAAAGACGCAGAATTTTAACTGCAATTACAATAACGAATAATAATATCATGTTTTAATCGTAAGACAATGTAATTATTATATAACTTAGAAACTACTTAAGATTGTTACTGAATTTCTACTTAATGTTATCATACATCAGGGTATTCTTAAATGGGCGTGCAACTGCAACAAAATACATTTTTAGAAAAGAGCATGACCATGCTGAGATACGTGATATGATAGTATGATATGATATATGTCCTAGCAGTCACTGTCTAGTCGTCAAATTAATCAAAATTGAAGTCCAAATCACTCAAAATTGAAGTCGTCAGATTATTCACCTTCTGATTCACTGGAATTCTCATGCTGGATACCGATATTTGGACAGTCCTTCAGCTTACACGCGTGGGTTCACTTCATCTGATTGGCCAAACACTCACAATCATGTCGGCATCTTGCAAACACGGCAACAGTTACAGGCTAGGAGATCCATAACGGTCAAAGGTACTGGAGTTCCAATCATCCACTCGTTGCTCAGATCTCCTTCTGCCGTGGTTTTCCATCCATAGCCACACAGATCAGGAACATCAGTGTTGGCTTCCAAGCAACGTATCAAGAGATCGTGTTTGGTTGATAACTCACAGTCGCAGGATATGAAGCAGTAAGTAATCGTTACAAGGTGGTAGCTGATTACACTTCATATCATCACACTTACTTCCAAAAAGCTCGTAGCGCAGCAGGTTGACGCATGACAGAATGGTGGTCAAAGAGCAGAGTTTACAGACAAACTCTTCGAGTTTTTTTGATGACATCGATAGAAACTCTCCAGTCCTGACCCGTCTTGCTTAGCTGACACAGAAATACGAGTTTTTTCTCGTGATATTCAAAGTTCTATTTTCCCTTTACCACTGAATGAGCTCACTCAGGTTGGAACTCATAGTCGTCCCCTACACCTACAGATGCGCCCGTTCTTAACAAGGTAACAGTTTCATACATGTCATTTCCCATATAGAAAACATATCCATTGCAACATTGGGTGCCCCTAGGTGAAGTGGCCGACTATGAATTCCAACCTTTGTCACAACCAGTGCATGGAGGTCAGGGAGGGTATTACATACTTCGAATCCCAACGAACTCGCTAGTTTACACATCTTCGAAGTGTGTTTGATTTTTGTTAGTCAAGCTTCCCTACGAGCTTTTTAAAAGTAAATGTGATGATGTCAAGTCTAATCAGCTACCACCTTGAAACGATTGTCTACTGCTTCAAATCCTGCGGCTGAGAGCTAACCACCAAACAGCGGTCTGGATACGTTGTTTGGACGCCAACCCTGATGTTCCTGATCCGCGTGGCTATGGATGGGAAACCACGGCAGAAGGAGATCTGAGCAACGAGTGGATGATTGAAACTCCAGTACCTTTGACCGTTATGGATCTCCTAGCCTGTAACTGTTGTCGTGTTTGCAAGATGCCAACATGTGAGTGTTTGGCCAATCAATAAAAGTGTACCCACGCTTGTAAGCTGAAGGATTGAACAAATACCAGTACCAGTACCAGTACCAATACCAGTAGCTAGCATGAGAATTCCAGTGAGTCAGAAGGTGATTAATCTGACAACTTGGACAGTGACCGCTAAGGTAGATATAACATAATACTAGTATCATATCACGTATCTTAGCACGGTCATGCTCTTTTCTAAAAATGTATTTTGTTGCAGTTGCAAGCCCATTTAAGAATACCCTGATATATGAGGACATTAATTAGTAATTCAGTAACAATCGTAGTTTCTAAGTTATATGATGATTACATTCTCTTACGATTAAAACATGATATTATTATTCGTTATTGTAATTGCAGTTAAAATTCTGCGTCTTTAGAGTACCCACAAGTAATATTTTAGTTACTAGACCTAGTTTGACGATACTTACCTATTGACCTTTGACCGCCATTTTGAATGAATACCGTGAAAACAATGTGATAACAATAAGAACTATTCATTTTAACGTATTTATGAGTAAGTACGTTGATATAATGAATATTGGCCAATAAATCGAAGAAAATTTTAAAAACTACCCATTTTGAGGAAATTGACCTCAATCAAGGTCAAAAAAGGCTAAATTGGTAATTTAATTTTTTTTAAAGAAACATAATACATTCACCTTACTAAAAGTGTATGATTAAACTTGTAAATTGTTTTCATTATTTAATTAAAAATTATTAAAAAAATTACAAATTTGACCTTTGACCCTAGTTTTGACATAGAAAGCTGGATTTGCCAGAGGTATATCATGGTTTTTTGAAAAGTACTCGTCTCAAGCTTTCATTTGATATATGTCATCCTTTGACCCAAATTTTATACCGACCAGGCCTTTTTCGAGCGTTATGCAAAGGACTAGAAGTGTTATTGCACGTTGTATGAACATGATGTGTGCAGAGGTCGAATATAGACGGCGGCGTGACGAGAGAAGATGCGACACGATCAACGACGAGGTTGAACGATCATGCACGAGCATCGCCACCCCGCACTAACACACACGTCACATAGACTCGGCGGCCAATCGGATACCGAGGTATTCCGAGCGTCGCCACCCCGCACCAGCGCAATGGAGAGTGACGTCATAGTCCAGGTGGCCAATCGGATACCGAGGTATTCCGAGCATCGCCACCCCGCACCAGCACTCTCGAGAGTGAAGTCACATAGACTCGGCGGCCAATCAGATACCGCGGTATTCCGAGCATCGCCGTCCCGCACTAGCACACTAAAGAATGCCGTCACACCGTTTCATCCGTCGCATGCCACGACCTAGAAGACGGCGAGAGACAAACCCACGCAAAGTATTCCTCATGTGCGCATCTGATTTCTTCAGAGCGACGACCGACAATGTCACCGCTGTATATACATATATATGTATATATAGAAAACATTCCAGTCGTTTTTACGACCCACCTAAACTTTTACGCGCGCTATAAAGCCGAGGATGGACGACTTCATTTAACTTTTCAAGACGCGTCTATTGCGACGATATAAAATTCGAAAAATTTTATCACTTAAGTTCAGTTCAGCCGTCTCGCGATAGTCGACAAAACGACCGAGACTAGCGCGCGCGTTTTTGAAAACACGTCCGAAAAACACAAATTGATTACTTATCTTTTATATGCGCGTTCGATGCAAAAAAAAATAAGAAAGATGCCAGGGAAATCATTAAATTTACCATGGATTCTGTGTGTGTGTGTGGGTAGGTGGAAACATTCATCTTGACTAATGGCACATCTCGTTTCTTCTTCTTCTCTCGAGAGGCCGACCAGACAGGCCGAGTGAAATCCACCTGCGATGATTGATTGATTGATTAACTGCGATTAAATGTTCCCCGTGGTCCTCGGTCGGTTGCGCAGAGTGGAGCAAGGCCGACACAAACACACAGATGTGTTTAATGCGGCGTATAAACATTCCGGCCCCCACGTGACTCTATTCGGCATCGAGCAGACATTGTAACTAGCTGAGGAGGAGGCTATTTTCGTAGACATGTCGACCGATAATTCATTTCATTTCTGCCCTGTCAGCGGTAAATAAATAAAGTTATTCCTTGTGTTTTTTTTTTTGTTCGGTTTAGGATTGTACATTAAAACCGGTAGGAGAACTTCATTACTTTCTTCAGGAAGAAATGTAAAAAGAGCGGGTTTGAGCGCTACGGATCGAACGCTTACGGACTGTTTAAACAAAGTGACTGAAAAACCAACTAATTACTTTCTTTTAAGAATATCTTGAGAGCTCTATCATTGCACTACTGACGAAGTGATAAAAGACGATAATGTAGTTTCGTTAGAGCTAAAACCTGGATTTGCAAAAGTTTCCCATACATTTTTCATCGTTATACAAAGAAATATTAAGCAATTAATTGTAAGTAATTAACATTATTAATATGCCCACAGATTATGTTGGTGTATCACTATTTCACTCAATACTGTGTAACGTTTTGACTATATTACTAAAAAAAAGCGTTAATTTGGCGCGGTTATTTAAAGCAAAGATGGCGGCACTGAGATGTA
Organism: Isoperla grammatica; assembly: GCA_945910005.1. Classification (NCBI taxonomy): domain Eukaryota; kingdom Metazoa; phylum Arthropoda; class Insecta; order Plecoptera; family Perlodidae; genus Isoperla; species Isoperla grammatica. The sequence continues at coordinate 4,811,322 of OX246748.1, forward strand.
GTCAGTGAAAGTGCTCTTCAATAAACTTCAAATAATGTGGCCCAAGACAGCTATTCTTTTAAAAGTACTAGACCAGTGAATTGCCACTACACTAAAAATCAACTGCGATTCTTCAAAAACAAGTTATTATCAAGTAAGTCGCCTAAAATTGTACTTTATTAGAAGATTTTACTCCGCCTAGCCTAGGCCTAGGCCTAAAACACAGCGCATGGAAGTTGCCACCAAGACTCCTGCGCAGATAGTTGACGCAGTTGACGCTGCACGTGTGGCTTCAGGCGCCTGCTTCACACTCCTAAGAATTAATTATCCGTGACAGCGTAAATATGAATACTGATATCTTAAATGTAGTTAGGGACACAAATGCGTCGGTGAAGCGACTATGTAAAAAAGTAGATATTACCGACAAGAACGTAACGGAGATCAAAGAATCTATGTATGGCATGGGTGTAATGTAGGCCTATGTGTACCGCCAAATCAAAGTGCCGCCGATTAAAAACTAGTGTTTTCACGTGTGCGATATCCGACTCTTAGCTAAAAATGATATAGGAGAGCGTATAGGTGTGTTTCTACCGCTAAAACCCCAACAGGGTGCAACAAAATAAGAACTATGTCTACCGATATGTTAAGCCTAGTGAAAGACACTAACGCGACAGTTAAATTACTTTGTAATAAAATCGAAACCACTGATAAAAATATTACGGAAATTAAAGATTCCATTGACAACAGGCTTGCGGCATTAGAATCACAAATACAAACATTGTCAAACAATAACCGCGAACTAAGTGATACAAATACGGTATTAAACATCTCACTTGAAGGATTGTTTAAAAAAGTCGATTACCTAGAAAACCAATCGCGCAGAAACAATTTAGTGCTATATGGATGCCAGGAAGATCGAAACGAAACGTGGGCTTCCTCTGAAAACAAAGTCAAAAATGTTCTATCTGAACACCTAAACATCAACCTTGAAAACTGGGAGATTGAACGGGCTCATCGTATCGGAGGGAGACCTGGAAAGAGACCGATAATCTTCAAACTAATAAGTTTCAAAACAAAAACAATGATCTTGCAAGAATGTCGCAAATTTCGTGGAACACAAAACGCGATTGCCGAAGACTTCTCCGACGAGGTTAAAAGCAAAAGGGAATACCTTAAAAAACATCTTATCGCGGCCAAGCAACAAGGGTTCCACGCATTCCTACGCTTTGATAAATTGATAATAGACGGCGAGCAATGGACCGTGGAACGATGTCAACAGCTTGAACAACGGACGGCAACAAGTGAACATCAGCAACATGAGAGTGATTCTGAACTACCCGGTACTGTGATCCCAACTCAGCCCAGCCCGACAGTCCTCCATGAGATGCCGCAGGCTCTAACCGGCAACAATCTGTCAACATCCACGACTCCTCTCAAGAAAGCGCCACGTGACACGAAGACACCACCGGCAATCACCGGACCACACCGGCAAAGCCAGTCGGCTGTAGTGAAGGCCACCGCAACAGCTGTCAAGACTGCCCTGACCCGTGAGGACTCGGCAAAGCGGGAAACGCCACGTGACACGAAGACACCACCGGCCATCACCGGACCACACCGGCAAAGCCAGTCGGCTGTAGTGAAGGCCACCGCAACAGCTGTCAAGACTGCCCTGACCCGTGAGGACTCGGCAAAGGGGGAAACGCCACATATGATCACTGATCGCCATAGCGCTCGCTACCCTAGCCGAACAACCAATGTAACTTCAAGGTACAATAATAATATTAAACAAAAGAGCTAGTACATAGAGAAAGAGATAGTTAAAAGTGACACTGACCTTAATATTTCAACTGACGTAAATGACAAATCTCACTTAAAAACAAAACATAATCCTGAAAACAAAAACTCCGAATTTCGAATCTTACACCAGAACATCCAAGGACTAACATTATCTAAAATTAGAGAGCTAAACATAATACTGGAGGACAAAAACAAAAACAACGAAACTGTGGACGTAATCTGTATATCTGAACACTGGAAATCAACTGCCAACATAAATAATTTAACAATTGAAAACTACACATTAATCTCCTCCCACTGCAGGCAAACGCTCACACATGGAGGTGTAGCAATATTTGTGCACCAAAAATGGCTACAAGTTACAATACACAAGCGGAATATATCAAAATACAGCATTGATAGGGATATCGAGTGTACTTGTATTGAATTAGACAACAACAATGGTACCGGTACCGGTAAAAGAAGAAAGTCAAATTTAGTAATAGTAGCCCTATACAGATCACCAAATGGTCAAATAAACAAATTCTTAGAAAACTGCGAACTAATACTTGCTAAACTACAAAAAGCAAACAAGCAGCTTATTGTTTTAGGAGATTTCAATATCAACGTGTCATCTGATAGCAAAGATCCCAACAAAGAACTGCTAATCAATCTCTTCGACTCCTGCAATATGTTAATTACTATAAACGAGCCAACGAGAATTGATCCTCGGTGGCATACCTCATCAACTATAGATAACATAGCCACCAATACCACACTTCCTTTTAAATCACAAGTACTAAACTTTGGCATCTCTGACCATCATGCCCAAGAAATTGCAATTCAGTTCGAAAACTATAAAGTGCCATTAATAACCAAAACAATTCGTAAAATAAACAATTTCACCTTAAATAATCTAGCCGAAAGTCTAATGGAAGCGAACTGGGATGACGTAACTATCGCGCGCACTGCTGATGATAAATATAATTCATTTGAAAAAATACTACAAACACATTTTAATAAAAAATGCCCAATCAAAACCGTTTACAGTAAGGAAACATACAAAAAACAAAATTGGCTAACAAAGGGCATCAAAATCTCAAGTGCAAACAAGAGGAGTCTCCTCGATATTAACTCAAAATTTCCTAATGTGCCATTTCTACAAGATTACGTTAAATTATATGTCAAAATATATAAAAAAGTGATAAAAATAGCCAAATGTAACCAAATTAAAGCAACAATATCATCAGCCGATAATAAATCAAAATCAATATGGAAAATAATAAATAATGAAACAAATCGGAAGCCAAAAAAGCCCCTGGATAATGTTTCTCTCCACCTAAACAATAAAATAATCAAAGATCCTAAAGCAGTGGCCCAATCTTTTAATAACTATTTTGCAAATGAAGCATCAAATCTTACAAATAACTTGACTAATAATGGGCACAATCAAAATGAAAACTTTCAAACTTACCTAACAAAAACAAATAAAAGCCCAATAAACTCCATTTATCTCTATGAAACTGATCCCAATGAAATTAAATGCATTGCACAGAAACTAAAATCAAAACATTCTGCGGGGATTGATGGTATATCGACTATAATATTAAAAAGGTGTATAATCAGTATAGCTGAGCCTCTAACTGATATATTCAACACCTGTTTAACGGAAGGAATCTTCCCCAACGCGTTAAAAGTATCAAAAATTATTCCAATATTTAAAAAGGAAAATAAACATATCCCCAGTAACTATAGGCCAATATCCATTCTTCCAGCTGCTTCAAAAATTTTAGAAACCATTATTTTCAATAGAATCATTAAATTCTTAGATAAGGAGGATATTTTAACTGAAAGGCAGAACGGATTCCGAAGAGGAAAATCAACTAGCAATACAATAAGCCGATTTATCAATACTATAGCTGGAGAAATTGATAAAAACACACCCACGTTGGGTATATTCTGCGACCTCACAAAAGCATTTGATTGTGTAGACCACAAAATACTATTGGCTAAATTAGAATATTATGGTATACGCGGAAATGCACTGAAACTCCTAACTTCATACATCACTAATCGACAACAATACGTAGAAATAGCTGAATTAAAAAACAACAAACTTACTAAAACCATATCCGATTATGAGCAAACTACATGTGGAGTCCCACAAGGGTCTATTCTCGGGCCTCTATTTTTTATAATATTTATTAATGACATAACTGAAAACATAGACGAGGCTGAGTTATTTGCAGATGATTTTACCACAAGTGTTACGGCCACTGACGTTCTACCTCTAAAAGAAAACGCAGAGGAAAGACTTTCGAAATCTACTGAATGGTTTACAATGAACAAATTACTGCTTAACGCCACAAAAACTTATTTTATTCAATTTCATTCTTCTCAAAAAATTAAGTCACTTATCTCTATACCACACCTTACTAACACAAATGACAATTCACAGATTAAACGAGTCACACACACCGAATTTTTAGGCATAACAATAGACCAAAACCTGACATGGCATGCACATATAAATACGCTTCTACCAAAACTAAGCTCATCATGCTTTGCAATTAAAATAATCAGGCAAATAAGCAATGTATCAAATGCCAGAATATGCTATTTTTCACTGTTTGAATCTCATCTAAGGTATGGAATAGAGTTTTGGGGAGCATCCACTCACATTCACAAAGTTTTTATAATGCAAAAAAGAGCGATTACAACTATATCTGGCCTCAGTCCTACAGATCATTGCAAACCACACTTTATAAACCTTAACATTCTCACCGTTCCAAGCCTACACATTCTTAAATCAATATTGTCAATCAAGAAAAACATCCATAATCACCCAAAAAATGCTAGCGTACACTCCTTCAACACACGTCATAAAAAAGACCTTCATCTCAACTCATGCTGTACCAAATTAGGACAGACAAACTCAGACTACTTAAATAAAAAACTCTACAACCATCTTCCTAGACATATAATAGATATTTCAAGCTACAATAGATTCAAATCTGAACTTACAAAATTTCTAATACAAAAGGTTTACTATAGCCTTCAAGAATTCTTTAGTAATATCTGATCCAATAACTATTATAAAATTAGCTTTAGTTTAGACTTATCTTTTACTATTCTTAACACATTATATTAAGAAAATTACTTACTCTTTATTAGTTTATAACAAAAACAATGTATAACAACAATGTAAATGTAGGCATATGTAAACAATGTGCGTAAAAAAAAACAACGTGAAGACCATTGTATACTATTACTGCTTTCATAGCCACTCACCATTGTTATTTCTTGTATGATTGTAAAAATTTTTAAATGTAACTTTTGTACTATTAGAAATAGAGGCATATAGGCCTAAACATTCACACATTTAGTTTTAATCTAACAATAGCTTAGACCTAACATAAGGATCTTTGGACTACACGGTGAAAACTGTTCTAAATAATATTATGCATTATAATTAAACCTGTAAATGTATACATATTATGTGTCCTAAATAAATAAAAAAATAAATAAAAAAAAAAAAATATTGAGGCTACCACATCCAATCGACTCATCATTTCCGTAAAGCATATTCAGTTTCACGCGTGAATACCACATATATAATAACTCAGTTTCGCAGTGCGCGCGATGTGTGTGTTTACAGAGAAATCAACCTATCATCACTCGGCCTGTTGGCCCAGAGGAAACAACGAAGAACCGAATCGCTCATAATATTATGATCGGGCCGCGAGCGAGAGGGAATGTTTTACCGAACATGTCGAGTCTATAAATACCCCCGGGACCAGTGTAGCAACTTTACTTGCCAGCCGGGAGGGCCCCAAGGAATATAGTCCATCCATCCATCTGCGACGTTACACAAACACTGGTTATGACATGTTTGACGGCGATGTCAATGTTAACGAGCAACACGGAATGTTGTTTAGAGGTTGCCCGGGGCCCTCCGGAGGAGTCGGTTGTCCGAGAGACAGACAGACAGACAGACAGACAGACAGACAGACAGACAGACAGACAGACAGACAGACAGACAGACAGACAGACAGACAGACAGACAGACAGACAGACAGACAGACAGACAGACAGACAGACTCACAGACATACAGACAGACAGACAGACGGAGGCAGACAGACAGACAGACAGACAGACAGACGGAGGCAGAGAGGGTTTCGCAACGATGACGCACTTCCGGACGACCCCACGTGGTCGTCTCTTCCGGGTGCATCTAACTCTACAAGCAAGCAGCTAAAATTGTTCCGACGTTCCACTGTCCAATGGTATAACAATTCTTAATTTTCTACTTCTCTATACAGTTCTTATAACGTCTTCTTAAAATAAGTTCATTAGGGATAATTTACAACCTTGACCTCTAATTCCTAATACAGTGGTCGTGACTAATGAGGTTTGTGCACACTACTAAGCGGAAGGCCGCCTTTACGAATGTGTGAAGGAACGCCAAGTTTCTTAAATTCCGTTTAAAGTGGCCGCATGAAAGGGGAAGTAGATAAGGATCTGAGGTCGCCATGAGGGGATATAATGGTGACTTGTTGACCATGAAGGAAGACGCAATGGAGAGTATTTTTTGAAGACAATGCGATGTCAGATGATACGTTTATCTTAACTAGACCGATTCATCACTGTCACGCTATAGGTATGCGCCGAAAATCATGCGAAAATAAACGCAAGAAGGAGGTTTGCCTTGCTGCTGCTGCAACACGATGAGTTATTACACTCCTCACTCGAGCCGTAGAACAAAACGAGAACACGGTTGATTTTCTTCAACCCGACGTGAAACAGCCCGGCCGATATGAAGACAGCTGTTTTACTTACATACAAAAACATTCGTTCGTGCAGCCTCGGAAACACTCGGGGTTAATCGTGATGTCACCGTCGTGATGACATATTATCATCATCTCACTACTCGAACAGACTGTACACGCATTCTAGCGTCAATAAAATGAACTAATTGACAGCCCCGTGATACCTAATTAAAAAAACGGTTTGCCAATAATGTAATTAATATGCTACGAACCCAATTAAATCGAACATTATTGAATTCACAAATCAATTTTTAAGATAAACCAACAAATTAATTAATTTCAACAGAACATACAACATATATTAAGTAGAATACAGTCAATAGTATTCGTGCCCAAAACAGATGTGCAATGCGACTGCCATTTACCTCCTCTATACCATTAGCATAACCGCAACGTATTTAAAATAACCGCTAATCGACCACGTTAAACAACTAACCGTTCACTTAGTGAAACAGTGTGTTAGTGATTGCCATTTCCTGTATTTCACAATGGCGGCCAACTTCGCACTTCGCCACCAGCTGTCTGTCTGTCTGTGAGTAAATAAATAAACATAACAACACACATGGGCGACATGATAAAAAAAAAATGCATCGGCTAAATTCTAAGTACGAGTGGCAGCACAGTAAGGAAAACAAGTGCTTTGGTGGGGGTGCCGGGTTTAGTACAAGTGGCAACACAGTAAGGAAAACAAGGGCTTTGGTGGGGGTGCCGGGTCCTTCAAAGTAACGTTATTTTATGACAATGCAACGCAAAAATGCGCAATGCAAACACAGTGTAGCCAATTTTAGTCAATACGAGATGGATTAACATAAAATAATTAATTTTCATACTTAATATTATTCAATTATGCAACACATAGGCTCGTTTTTCAAGGCTGCATAGATTTAAAATTTCCCCTTTCAGCTAGATACAAACTTAACCACATTCCAGAAGACACCCGTAAGGAAAGTTACTGTAGATTATAAAACGTCTCTACGATACAGATATGAGAACAATGACCAAATGATGACCAACGACCCTAAGTCTCACCCAACAACACCTCGCGTGTGTGTATACATACACCCCGAAACACCCCCGTATCGCCCGCCTATCGGCATCGGTTATAGCGATAAACCATACAACTTAGCCCCGCTTTGTTGGCAACACTCGTCGAGGGTATTTGTCGCCGGGGGGTACGCTAGTAATAAATCTCGACAGTTGGCAAGATCCGGCAATAAATTAGAACGCGCAAACGAAATTTCCACCAATAACTTTCGGTGTAAATTCATGCACACGGGGGTTACGTGCACGGTGGTGAAAAATGTTGCACAAACTGTTGAAAATAATCGCGTCTGTGTAAATTATTGTCCTGACGACGCAATTTACCAGTGTATGTTTTATTTTAGCGTGGTGTTGTTTGCCAAACTCTCAATTAGTCTGTATTGGAGGGAGGGGTGAGGGAGGGGGTTCGGGAGGGGGGGGGGGGGGGGTCGTTCACATTCAGCTGTACTGTAAGCGCTTATGGAGACACACGGGACTTGGGTTATCTACACAGAAACATGTGTCTGAAACGTTGCAAGAACTGTAAGTTGGAGAAGGTATAGACAATTACAACTATTGATTCGAATGTGACTAATTGACAGTTTTGTTTTAAAACACTTGAAAAGGGTAAAAACGTACAACTAATATTATGTTTCTCTGGTTGTTTATATAAAGTGATTCTTGATTCTGTTTACCCTCGTTAAGAAAGCTCGCAGTCCGAGTTTTAACATTAACACTACACATGTTTAGACGTCCAATAAATACTCAAACTTATACTAGAACTGCTATAAATATTTACCTATTTTAACAGGGATGTCGTATCTACACGTACATGTCTCAGTAAATTCATGACAACTATGTTCAAAATTAATAAACACATGCTTGAATTATTTACATAAATAAATTTCGTACAAAATTGACGACGACTTAGGCAAATTCAATCCAATTTTGTTTATATATTGAACTTTCGTTCACAATTCGAAAACCAAAGTGTTTGGAACGATGACGACTAGCAGTAGAAGCTAGATTCTACTGAAACGAAAAGAAGAAACTCGCAAGGTTCTCGCTAACTCAATCTCTCCGCTAACTCGCACAGACTGTCTCACTAACAACATCAGCAGCAGAAGAGAGAAGAGACAGACTCGTCGTCAGAAAACAATGTCGTTAAACATTCACGCGCCGGCGACAACTCCGCTCATTGAAATATTCACGAAACTTTTAACCCCCACCCCCTTAGTGACGACGTCACGCTTATTAATACCGGGAACAAACAGCCCTCGAGCAAATCGCAACTCTACGACTTAAAAATAAGAGAAACTTTTTTTTTTCAGAGGTTCGAGTTCTTTTTTCTTCTTCTACTTCTTTCTAAATGTCGTGAGATAATAACGGACTCGAGATTTTCCATTTAGTAAAAAGAAAATCGTCACGCGCGCGTTAAGTGTAACGGGGAGGAGTAAGTTTAAAACTTGGCCGCGCGTGAAAGAGTTTCCGCGCGTGAAAAACACGACGGTTTAAATCTACTTCTTGCTCGAATTAAACTTAATTCCCGCGCGTTTTGTTAGAATAAAAGCTCGTGAGTAAACACTATGCTCAGTTGCTCACAGAAGTAGCCGAGAGATAAATGGCAAGATAAAACATTTATGTTTTGTTAAAACAAGAATCCACCTACCTCTTTCTTCTTCTGAGAATCACTCCCTGGTTACGGGGCATGGACTCGCAAAGATGCTTAACTCTTTAATCCAGCAAGATAAATCATGGCTGGGTCTTAATACATACTCGCAAATCAAATATTCAAGGTTTTATTTATTATTGTTTATTTTTTACTATATTTTATCTTCATGACTTTGCAGACGACATCGGCATAATTTATGTCACTAAAATTTATTTAACTAAGTTAAAGATATCTTTGTGAATCCAGGCCCAGGCAAATTGCGAGGCAAATGTAGCTTCTAAATTGAGTATGATTGACATTTCCTTCGACTTATAATCTAGAGTTTCAAGTTTTTTTCAAATACCATTTGACGGCTTCGTGAATCAGTTCAGTAGTTTTGATTCCGTCTCATGCATCCTCATGCAATCTTGGCTCTAAGCTAAATAGCGAGACTATAAAGTCGTATACATCACAGGTGCACTTGTCTGTCTGTCTGTCTGTCTGTCTGTCTGCCTGTCTATCTGCCTGTCTGTCTGTATGTCTGTCTGTCTAGCGTGACCTGCCCCACATCCCTCGCGCAATAACGACAAGCTTCTTCACTTCATCTCATTTATTTACATATTTATTGGAAACGTATATTACAAGAGGGCTCTAGTGTATTGCAATATACACACTTTGCATGCCAATTATAAATAAAGCAATATGGGTGTTTTTGTGTGAGCGGTGTATACTTTTCTCTCTCTCTCTCTCTCTCTGTCCGCATGTTTGTTGATGGGGACGAATTCGTGTTGATTTTTACTCCCTAACCAGATCACTGTGTAAACGTAAACACATAACACAACACTGCCCATGACAACAATGTAAGATATATTTCCAACAATGAATCACAACACAACTTACAGAAAGAAGCCTCTTCGTCCACGTTCGGGCTATTCGGGTGGGAAAATATTACTTTCGGCCCATGACTCTCTCTCTGATTGGCTCTATATCTTACTTAAGGTCAAGTTCACATTCTATGTTTAACTTTGGAGTCGGCAAACTTAAAAGTCGCCATACAGATGGAAGTTTACAGCTAACATAACATCGTTAGGATGAAACGTGTTATCATTTCGTAAATTAGGCAACGCTGTGTATATAAACGGGCGAGTATGATTGTGAATGTGTCTTTAGGCTTCAACTAACTAGAAGTAGAGAATTAAGTTGGTACCATTGGACTTTGGTATTTCGTCAGCGTGAGTCTAGTCAAAAGTAGCGCACGCGGCGCCAACGCTCGCCTCGACTTGCGCGCGTACAAGTTGCGCGCGTACAAGTTACGCGCGTACAAGTTACGCGAGCTGGGACTCACAAGTAGTTGGCGAAACTGCGTCGCTTGTGTATCGCAGCTGCCGACCAAAGAGGAGGAAATACGCAGCGAAGCTTTCTGCTTGCAAATCACCCCCAACCCCTACATCTTTCAAGAAAGCTATACCGATTTCTGTACTAAAAGTGTAACAGAGAGATGTTGACGTCTGATAAACGACATAACAATCTTTGGTGTGAAAACGTTCATGACGATAATAGATCATTTACAATACTGATCATCTATAACCGTTACGGTCCTCACACAGGAATGGAAAACTAATTTTTATTGTTGTAGTTGGAGATCTAGAAGACCGTGATTAGCTCTATCATCGCTTGTAGTTATCTGTACTCGATCATATTCGACTGGTATATTCACGGCTCGAATATCCCTAGCGAGTCCCGCCAGGCCAGGCGAGCCAACGTAACGAAAAGCAAACATGACCCACCTACCGAGCGCACAACCGCGTATCTTCGAGCGAGACCCAATTATCGCCGTCTATTCGGACCCCAATGCGATAATATGTACATGTCTAGCACTATAACCTGCAGGTTTGCCAAGTTAATTTACACCCGCTCATGCAGCAATGTCGATACCGTTAGGTTGGGCACAGTGTCGACAATGCAGGTTCGTCAACAAAATGTAAATATACAACTTGATCCAGATAAATACACTCAAGTCTACACCGTACGGGCTGGGGGTCCCAGATTCGAATTAAACACACGTTTTAAACAAAACAAATGTAATTAAACACAATAGGGTTATTGTAGATTCTGTCATCCATCTCATTGACATCAGTTATACCTTTTATACCTAAAATTCTTAGCCCAGCCAATGGGAGACGACTTTTTATAAGTCCGGCCAATGGTAGCGATCCTACTATTGAGAAAAAAGTGTCTAGGAATGAAATATTAAATCTTAGAAACGTGTGTTAACCGATTTTTAAACAATGCACGCGAATTGCGAGATTTTGCTTAGCCATTGCCTTGTATACATGAATTTGACCAGTCACATTCCGTTCATGCCCAATGATAACGACATCTGGGCTTGACTACGAATATTCAAGATGAAAAACACCATTTTACATCTATGTCCAAGCCACTAGTCGAACCTAGAACCATGATTTACCAGACCAAGACCCCTACCCAAGCTTCCCATTAAAAAAAAAAACAACAGCTTTTAACATGGACATTTATTGGAAAAAGAGTCTATCGATTGCACAGCTTTAAAACATCATAATTCACAATATCAAGACGGGTATGGACCGCAAGGCATATACTAAATCCCCCCCCCCTCGTCCCCCCACCCACACAAGAGGAACCATAGTCCCGTATAGAAGAAAGTAGACAACAAGAAAAGCCATCATTGCTCCCAGGAGCCGCTTTGAATAGGTTGTTCGGCAGTGAACGTGCACGGGCACGTTATCAAAACACTTGGACCATAAATCTCATCACAAAACTCTCTCTCTAAAACTCTACTCGATAGGAAATCAATGCGGTCTTTGTCGAACTTGGCAACAATAACCGCACAAAATGCGGAGGTTTTGATAAAGCGTGTTCGTGTTCGAAAGTGTGTTCGTAACAAGAGTGCTCGATGCAAACAACTTGAAAAGAGTGAACATTTAGTGTTTTTGTTAAAACTACATTTAGTATCAACAGTTTTGGAAATACATGATCAAGTTCTACGGGTATTAAAAAAAAAAAAAAATGAATTCAAAGTGTGGTACGTTTGTAACAAATAGTCTTAATTTTATCCGCACACAAATCAATCTTGCATCTTGCAACATATCTGCAGATCTCGGTATAATATCTCGCGTTGCATAATTCCAAAATTTTGATACTGAATGTCTTTTTTGAAGACAAGAAGAAAGAATCTTTAAAGTGGTCATACTTTTCGAGCTATTCCAATCGAACATCATTAATTAATCATTGCGAACTCGATCTACAACTAGCGCCGAGTATTCGTCTAGCTACACCACGCGAACCACGGTAATTCCTCTCAGTTACAAGTGCTTGTAAATGCTGTACAAATGTCGTTATAGAAAGATGGAAATATGCTACTCTCGAGACAGAAACTATGAACCTTATGAATGTCGCTAAGCATGAATAAAAGTCAACTTGTGCTCGTACAAGTTGTGAATGTAAATTTGTATTTCCGAAGCAAAATACTTCCTCAATTAAAAATGCTAATAAATATAAACAAAAATGAGGACATTCATTCAAGAAAATAAATGTTTAATCTTACAAAAAATTATTATATGCCAGTCATAGAATTTACTTTCTAACATAAAATATTGGTTCATACTGCCACACCCACACGAAGTATCTCTTGCAACCACGTGTACACACGTGGCATAGCAAGAAATCTCAATACAAACTCAATATCAAAAAAGTCGCTTTGAACAAATTATTTTCATTGAGCAGAAACGAAAAGGCAACATAAAATGCCGAAGTTGTGTAAAATTTTCGCTGAAAAGCAACAAAAGCAGATATATATACGACGAATCGGCGTAGATTCCACGAAAAAGTTGGCTTTCAAAAGCGAGCTTTCTTTTCTAAGAAAGCAAAACGCTGAATACACATTTATGGCTTTACAACCTGTCCAAGATGACCCCCTCGTCCCCCCCCCCCCCCTCTTAGATTTATACACGGGTCGATGCAAACAGAGAGTGAATAATGATAAAATCAAACCCAGAGACCGGGGGCGGGGGGGGAGGAAGGAGAAAGATAAAAGAAAGATCTTTTCATTTGACCCGGCCTAGCTTGGAGAACAAGAAAACCCCGTATTTCCTTCTCTCGCAGCACGGCGGCAGCTCACAAAAGATCACCGGAAACAGATTAACAATTCCTTATCGCCAAACTAGCAGAGTTTTTAATTCAGCAGGGTTGAAAACAAACGCGTCCCCCCGGGGGCCGGAGATCCCAGCAGCCCCGAGGCGAGATAGCCCCGGTGGTGTAACTCTGCTGCAGCCGATCAGACATTCGTGAAGAAACGAACAAAGACTGTACGACACTATAAAACTGTCATAAGATAGCGCTGCAAGCTCTGTACCATTGTCTCCCATCATTTTTTATGCATAGTCTCTTTTTTTAGTGTCATACAGTACAGTATCTATAATAACGTCAAAATGGCCAGAGAACACTCTTAATTAAACTAAATAATCATTATACAAGGGGCGGTCACAGCATGTGCTAATGTGGCAGCTGTTTTTTCTCTCCTACACACTTTATAAATATACAAAATATAAATTTACAGAATTACACAAAAGCAGCTGAACGGTTCTTTCGAGATTACTATTCTTATTACCCAAATATTATGCAAAGCCAAGATTTGAGTTAACCCGGATAATCCGGCTATGTATGTGAGTTAGGACAATGTCCATAGGAATCGGACCCCGATGTTACCTAGTGTGAACGGGGGCCGGCGTAAGTCGAACATCCGTTTACGTCAGCAAGTGTGAACGGGTACTTGAAGAGCCGGAGGAAAGCGAATAAACGTTTACTTTTTTTCTTCAAAAGACAAACGATTCCTTTAATTCTATTCGAGAGTGGGGATGATTCCTAGAATTAAGCCGAGGGAAGGAAGGAAGTAAGTAAGACTCTAGGGAAGAACATAATCGGATTCCCCAGCCCCGGCTCTCGCGATACAATGGGGATTAACTTGCGACACTGTTTTCATATCATTGAGCAAGGCGGTGATAATCTGGCAACACGCGCCCCCGCACACGAGCCGACTTGGCAACCGCGCATTTCCAGTGTAGCCGCAACACAATCGTTCTCAAATCTGGACTCAAACCTAGCACAACAAGAGTTGTTAAGAACTCCTCTTGTTTATAATTTATTTATTTTACATTTTTTACATTTAATTTATACTTAATAACAATGCAGAATTTGAAACAACAACCCTGATAATCACAATATCGAAATTATTGTTTACATACCCACATTTAGCCCGGTATTTTCTTTTTCGATGTGGTGTAACATGATTGAAATACGGTTTAAAAAAACGGCGATCTCACGGGGCGTTAATATTGTCTGTACCAATAGTCTTTCTTTCTATATTTCTTTCTTTCCTTTTTCTTTCTTTTTTTCTTAAACAGTAATTCTGAACCATCATATTAGATGTGTTCTACGGTGGGAAGATGAAAACACAAGATTGTCTTGTATAGACAGTGAGAAAGAGAAAGAGTGATACATGAACAAGTATACTTGAAGTAAATAGCTCTACGGACATTAGTCTAATGAGGAGGAAGTGTAAAAAGCACGGAGCGGAAATCGAAAAGGAAACTAAAAGCAAAGGTAGATTAAGATTAGAGTGGAACCGACAATCCATGGTGAGGTCTCTATACGGGACAAGAGGAATGAAAACATTGACGGGCAAGAAGTAATTATACTAACAACTGAATCCAACGACTGAGAACCTCAATGGTAAACTACAAAATGATGAATAACATAAGGTGATATTCCCATCGATTAACTAACATAGCAGACACCTTAATCCCCACGTGATTTATCAATTCAAGCGTAGAGACGAAACAATTAAATTGAGCATCAACTTTCGCGCAGAGAAGATTATACTATAACTGATTAATGAATGATAGATTTGTATTGGAAGATTGATGTTACAAATGGAAAACGCAAACGTTTCCCGCGGTGTTTTTTTTTTTTTTTTTTTTGCGTTTTTACAGTTTATAAGCGGAAGCAGCACAGGTGTCCCTGAAGTTTTTTTAAAACAAAGAAGGGTAATTAATTAACAACATGCATATTGCTAACGATCCACGTCTAAATGTAACTGATATTATATCCATACTGTAGCCTAATACTCATATAAAATAGATAAACATAATTAAACACATTATTATTAATACAATTATGGGATGACCCACTTTTCTAATTGTGTGCAGTTTTTCAGCCATTAAAAAGTTTACAAAGTTGTTATACGTAATTATATTAACTACACTTTGTTCTCGTTATTGTGAACACCATATGTTGGTGATTAAAGTTTGTTCGCTTAAACGCTTCTATCGTATTACATGATTTCAAAGCACAAATAACCACAATTATTTCCTTATACTTTGTGTACATATAATATGTATTTTGCACAGCAACCGACGAAAGACAAACGCTCATATTTTGTGGCATAAATATTTCAAGCGGGGCACCCCTCGTTTATGCTCATCAGCTCCCGCGTAACAAAGGAGGGGGGGGGGGGGGGGCGTTTATAAATTAGTTAAGACGCGACGAACGAACGACGCAAGACTCGCGCAGTTCCCACGCCAGTAATTGTCTGTTAGCAAAGTCAATCTCGGCTGGAATTAAGAGCGCGCGATGAACTCGTAACCGTGTTAACTATCAACAGCCAAGTTGTTATGGAAATCGCTTCACATCCCCCCCCCCTCCCCCCCCCCCGCACACACACTACTCGAGAGACGTTTGTCAGTATACAAGACAACACATCGTAGGTTCTAAACATTAAGTGTTGTGTCTTCATTGTGTATGTTATATATTATACAACGCGAAATAGGTTTGAGTTTGAAAGTAAACAAATAAGCAGGCTGAGGGATTTTTACGAGAAAAATGACAAGTTGTGCAACTGTCCAATAAATTAATTATGGGGGATTCCCGACCTGACACCGTAGGTTCTAAACATTAAGTGGTGTCTCTTCATTCTGTATGTTAGATATTATAAAACGCGAAATAGGTTTGAGTTTGAAAGTAAACAAATCTGCAGGCTGAGGGATTTCTACGAGAAAAATGAAACAAGTTATGCAACTGTCAAATCCATTTTGGGGGATTCCCGACCTGGACGCCAAAGAGCTCAGAACGTCGAGCGCACATCAACGAACCAATCAGATTCCGCGATGCCGAACGCAACATCATTCTGATTGGTGTGTTGGACACGCCAGACCGCCAGGAGCGCTGCCTGTCTTGTCTCGACATGAGCTCCCCACGCGGAGCTTATTACAACTACAACGACAGGACTATAGTTGCGTGGGCGACCGCCAGGACGCGGAGTATAATAATTACAACTACACGCCAGTCCGCAGTGAGCGCTGTCTGTCTGTCTGCCCGTCTGCGGGCGAAGACAGCTTTCTTGAATTTACATTTAGAAAAAAAACAAAAAACATCCTTCATTCATCCGAATTAAATTAGAATCCGGCTTTAGGAAAATGTCACGAAGTTGGTTTTTCTCATTTCGCGTCTCTCGCGAAAAACGTCAAGCTGATGTGTATGCGTTGACGTGAGAAGGAAACCAACCCATCTTGCCCTCGTCTTTATCATTTTACATGGTTTCGTTCATTTCTCCTATGTATATTGTAGAACGCGTTATTGCAATTGAACTATCAAGTATACCACATAGTATTCCCTCAGGTGACAACTAAATGACTGGATCAGGATATTTCACCCACGACGTTGACATATATAGATGATTAAATGGAGAAATAAATAAATGTCTCAAGTAGGGTATATGGCTGGCTAATTCAGCATCTGACTGTCACTAACCGCCCCTCACAGGTCGTATATAGTGTCTTACAAGCGCGCATCCAACAGATAATGTCTAACAACAACAATGATTTCTTAAAAATGGTATACGAGAGGCTTAAATTTATGTAATTATTTTTACATTTCCAAAAATTTCCCTCTATAATTGTATAGGTCTGCGATTCTAGTCCCCGTAAACCTAACACAGGGTGAACGCTGCCACCGAGTCCCCGTACCGGACGTGTAGTGATGACGTCACACCACACGAGCAGAGCAACAGGTGTCTACCTCCCCTCCTCCCCTCCCCTCCCGCGCCGTCAATCAGCGTCGCGGGGCGAGTCGGCGCCGCGGCGGCCCGGCCCGGCGCGACCCGGAGGACCATTAATAATATATAGGGGAGCCCGGCGGTCGCTCGCGAGGGAAGGTTTAAAGCTCCCCGGAAGATAATAGCCTCTGTTCTTTACGTCCGTTCGTCTCCAGGGAGACGAGAAGCAATTTCCCCCGTGTTGGTATAGCAGGACTAAATACGAACTGAGACACCGAATTATGTTGTAGTACGATGCGGTGGCGGTTTGTACAGATGTCTTCTTTGAGAAGAGAGAAACAAAGACGAAAAGAGAGACAGAGAGAGAGAGAGAGAGAGAGAGAGAGAGAGAGAGAGAGGGAGAGAGAGAGAGAGAGATAGTTTTTTCCCAGATCGCTTAGCATTCAAACGACGGCCGAGAGAACGAAAACATAACTAACTACTTTCTTTTAAACTGAATGGATTTAAGTAGCACAATAGTCACAAGTTTTTTAATCGCTTTTTAATCGTATCTTGTAGATTAAAACGAGATTTAAATTTCGAAATTCTAGAATTATACGAGAGATGGACGCTAAGAATTTTCATAGACAATGTAACGTCTCTTTTGAAGCTTACGGTGCAGATCTAAGAATGCGTGATACTAAAATGTTTAATTTTTAATCGTCGTTTCATAGACTCGACAAAAAAGGTCCACTATCTTCGCTACTTGTTAACGTAAGAATCTGCGCTTTAATATAAGAATCGTCGAATCGTAACGATGTGAATTCAAAGATGTTCCTAAACGCTAGGGCGCCCCAGCCCATGGCTGTACTGCACAATGATACCTCCTCTAGCATAATGTGATGTAAAGAGTGCTGAGACTTACCGCCTCGGTCACGACCAATCAAAACCTCCGAACGAAAACACCACTCGACTCACCTGAAAACAAGAAAAGAGATTTGTTAATATTTACAAAAAACTGTACATATTCATTAAAATTACTCAATATTAGAGTCTACAATAAGAGAGGTACACGACAGACCAATACGTGTACTGGATGAAATCTGTATTCTCTGTTTGTGATTGATGTCGTTCATACCTCTCCGCCCCGCACTCAACTAGCTTTCCCTCTTCGATACGACTTCCCCCCCCCCTCGTCCTCCCCTCCATAACAGTAATCCAACGGGAACCAAGAACAATACGAGACTTTTCCGCCCCGCACTAACAACGCAGTTGTAGTATCAATACGACCTTTCCACCCCGCACTACACACCTGTTTTCTCTATATAAAAACAGTATTAACAAGTATTAACACGAGCATTGTACAGCAGATTCCCGCCAATGTGAAAGCAAATATAGTTTCCATAGATCCACGGTATAGCTTGAAATTACCAGGTATCCCGGAATCCGTACATCATGTACGGACAATTACAGAAAATTTAAGGAATCTGCGTCAACGCAGTGGGTTTCGTTGAACAAAAACACAGCCATGGCAACTTGGCTTTAGGCCACGGTAAGGTCTACTTGATCTCCGCCTAGCGGAGGCTCGTCGAAACTTGGGAGTTCGACGAGCCTGCGCTAGGCGGAGATCAAATAGACCTTGAGGACGAGTCAGTAAACACAATATTACACAGGTGGTGCAATAAAGGCGGCTGCATCGGTTCGGCCACTCGACTCGACCCGACAACGCGGACATTGAAAAGGGTTGAAGGTTCAGCCGGGCGGAAACAATAACACCTTTGCGCGGGGAAAACAACCCCTCGCGCTCTACTTGCCGTGACCCAGATGCACAGGTAGACGTTCAAAGACACGGTCGCTGTGTGACGTTTGACTCGCCGCAGTTTACACCACCATCGGGTGACTGACGAGAGCAGTTAGTAGCTATGTTTACATGGCGGACCGTACTGAGTACCAGACTGAGAACTGTCATGGTCGCTTGCGTTTATATGAAGGTGTACCCAAACTTGATTTCGGTCTCGCGCCACATTGGTCGTACATAACCCTACTTTTTCCTTCTGCCATATAAAATTAATTTAAAGATGCATCCCGGCGAACAAAAGTTTCCCAGCTGTTGTAAATATTTTACTTGATTTTTGTTGATGGCAACTACAATCATTTTCTATCTTATTCACCTACAAACAGCGTTAGTTCAAAGTTCCAGTTCTTCAGTCAGTACGCTCTACCCGTTTACATGATAGGACTGAGTCGGTCTTTCGGTACGGTCTAGCTTTTTTGGCGGACCGGACCCAGTCGGTTCGGTCCCACTTTTTAGGTGTTTACATGGCCCTGGACCGTACTCAGTACCGGACTCAGTCCGCCATGTAAACAGGGTTAGTAAAACGTTTAGGTCACGCCAACACCTCGTTGCGACCTAGTTTCACAGGTATAGACGTTGCAAGCACGGCGTTTGGCATCACCGCAGTTTACACCACCATCGGGTGACTGACGAGAGCGGTTAGTACAACGTTTAGGTCACGCCGACCCAACACCTCGTTGCGACCTAGTTTCACGGGTATAGACGTTGCAAACACGACGTTTGACATCACCGCAGTTTACACCACCATCGGGTGACTGACGAGAGCGGTTAGTAAAACGTTTAAGGTCACGCCGACACCTCGTTGCGACCTAGTTTCACAGGTATAGACGTTGCAAACACGACGTTTGACATCACCGCAGTTTACACCACCATCGGGTGACTGACGAGAGAAGTTAGTAAAACGTTTAGGTCACGCCGACACCTCGTTGCGACCTAGTTTCACAGGTATAGACGTTGCAAGCACGGCGTTTGACATCACCGCAGTTTACACCACCGTCGGGTGACTGACGAGGGCAGTTAGTACAACGTTTAGGTCACGCCGACACCTCGTTGCGACCTAGTTTCACGGGTATAGACGTTGTTACAAACTCGGCGTTTGACATCACCGCAGTTTACACCACCATCGGGTGACTGACGAGAGCAGTTAGTACAACGTTTAGGTCACGCAACACCTCGTTGCGACCTAGTTTCACGGGTATAGACGTTGCAAGCACGACGTTTGACATCACCGCAGTTTACACCACCGTCGGGTGACTGACGAGGGCAGTTAGTACAACGTTTAGGTCACGCCGACACCTCGTTGCGACCTAGTTTCACGGGTATAGACGTTGTTACAAACTCGGCGTTTGACATCACCGCAGTTTACACCACCATCGGGTGACTGACGAGAGCAGTTAGTACAACGTTTAGGTCACGCAACACCTCGTTGCGACCTAGTTTCACGGGTATAGACGTTGCAAGCACGGCGTTTGACATCACCGCAGTTTACACCACCATCGGGTGACTGACGAGAGCAGTTAGTACAACGTTTAGGTCACGCAACACCTCGTTGCGACCTAGTTTCACGGGTATAGACGTTGCAAGCACGACGTTTGACATCACCGCAGTTTACACCACCATCGGGTGACGCGTGTATAGTTAGGTCAAACCACACGACCAACGTGTTCATGCGACGCAGTTAATACAAAGTTTAAGGCTTGATTCTGATTGGTCCGTGTAATATCAGGGAAACGCAAATGGTGAGCTTGCGGTTTTCGTTACCGGGATATACGGTAACGAGAAACTCAATAGTGCATCGTGTCGTAAGGTAACACAGGATACAACTTCCCCGTTTCCATTCATGTTGTACATCGTTACCGTGTTAGAGAACAAGACCCACACACGACACATGCAGTTATAATACAACGTTTAGTTCACACAATTTCAGCCGGTGAGCCTACGCAACTGTTGTTTAAACAACGTACACTGGGGATGTATAAGTAGAATCTACAACGTTTAGACACGGTATGTTTAGCATAAACACAATTGCAGTTTATGCAACGTTCAGTTGACAAACGTGTATAGACTTAAAACAAACTCCAGGCAAACACCACCAGCACTTAATAAACAAACATAGTTAATTAACGTACGGGGGGTTAAAGATCAACGCCCACTATAACGTTTGAAACACCGGGGAGGGTTTGCAAAGAGAAGCTGAATTAACCATCGGAGGATATAGAGATAAAGGGAGCGATTATCATCCCGGGGGGTGGAATTTGTTTGTTCTCGCCCCACACAAACACACAAACACATAAACACATCCGTACGAGCGAACCGGAAAGTCGCCACCGCGTATAGAAACGCAATCAACGTACATATTAACGATCCTTGAGTCGGTGGGTTTTCCCATCCGCGACATCCGCTCTCGAATCCATCCATATACACATTGCGTCGCGACGTTATCTCTCGCGGGGGGTGGGGGAGGGGGGGGGGGGGCGGGCATCGGCGTCACCTATGTGTGACCCGTATACCGGCGATATTCGTGCGGTCTGGGAAGCGTATCTTTTAATTGCAGTCGGTGGATTTGGGGGGCGGGGGCTGGGGGGGGGGGAGATTACCGCTCGAGGTTTTCCGAAACAATCTGCGAGCAAGGTGGCGTTCGACCGCGGCTAATAACGTCGACCGACCGACGCGGCCATTGTCCACCCCCCCCCCCCCCCCCCCCCCCCACACACACACCTACCTCTATAGAAAAGCGGACAATTTATAAGCTCTAACCAATACAAAGATTAGCCCGATATCAATGCTATCCAAATCCGAAAAGGGTTCATTCAAACTTTATTTTAAAATTGGTTTTTCCAACAAGTGGCCTTCCGATTGTTTCTGTTTTATCAATGTTATGACAACTATATGCTATATTCAACCAATCTTATTAGTTGTGAATAGTAGATAAAATTGAAATTTAAAAAATGATAACTGAGTGTTGCATAGGCTACTCACTGTGAAAATTTTAAGTTTAGTATAACAAAGTGTTGTCCTTTCGCGAAATCAGTTACATAGGTGAAATAGGATACATAATTATTGAATGAATACAAAAAAACACGTTTAGTACAGGCTTTTCGACATCAATCGGCCTAGCTGTGACGATTGTTCGATGAAAAACGCTTTATATAGGACACACGATCGAACATTGTCAAAAACTGGAAAGGAAAGAGTATCAGTCTTCCCCACCCCCTTCTCCCTAGGGATGACGTCAAACTCGCGAGGACACCATCATAGTTGTTGTTGTTGTTGTTGTTGTTATCTTGGTTCCCCCCTCCACCCTCCCCCCTTCTAACATCGTTCGGAACAAAACCATCCCTTTCGTGTTTAACGACTAATAAACGACGGTGGGTGGGGGAAGTTGCGAGAAGACACTCTTTCGATTTCGCAAATAATTACCGGCAAAGATTGCCATCGCGTGCACGCACCGAGCCGCCCTTCGGCTCCGCGTACGGAATCACCCGAAGTCTCGCTCGCGACGGAAGAGACGAAACGCATTAATCGCAGTTTTGTATAAATATATATAAAAGTGTGTGCGGGTATTATAAATTAGAGCTGGCGTCACGCGAGACAGGCCGAGGTTTGATAAATGCGAGCACTGAATCAACCTCAAGCTACTCTCATGCGGCGTCAGACTGAGTAGGAGCTATTCTAGTGACGTCACACGGCGGCCATCTGCAATCAGGGTAGAAATGTGAGTTTACATGCGAGATGTCGACGGAAGACGAATAGACTCACGTAGAAGTTGAGAGCGGCCGAGATTCTTTACATGTCTACAAGAAATGTTACAAGTAATTACTATTTGAAGAGCCACAAAAACAACTAAGACGATATTCAACCCGGGTATTCGTCAATATAACCAGTTACCGACTAAGTTGAAATTAATGTCAAATGTTCAAAGTTGTAAAAAATGAATATATATAATTGTTAAATGTTAGTTAGCATTGCTTTGTGAGAATTTAAGAGTAAAACTGCCTAATATCATTTGTATATGTGAAAAGTATAGCAATAATGCTACTAAAGAATTTACATACATACGAACATACATAAACCAATGTTGGAAAACAGTTCATAACCCCATCTGAAACATCATTCCAACAAGGAACTGCCCATCATAAGTAAATATACATGAAAAATACACGAACCGTACTACGCAAGAAAATTGAGTACTTCCTTTTTCTATGATAATGCTTTGTCTCAAACAATTTTTTTGTTTGTTTGTCAAGTTACGACGACTTTTAAAAGCTTGAAAGTGTGTTTCACAAACACACTACAAAAGTTAAAAGTGGTGATAAAAATCGCATATATAACTGACTGAAACATAATATAGTAACATTAATAAGAAAGTGCATTAAATTCTTTCGCTAATGAGTTCGTTACAACTTTATAAAACATTAGAACGCAATTTTAGCGTGGATGAAATTAATGTGTCTAGACTGTTCACACACACACATTACTCAAGGAATTCAATAACAACGATGGTAATGTATGTATGTATGTACGAACACCATGGAAGCGTGTGTGTGTGTACACTAGTTTAATTGCCAGAGTGCAGACAAGGCCGTGGAGCAACTACAGAGCAAGCCAGACAGAACATGGCGGACAAGGGATGATCCCATATGCACCCCCACCCTCCTCTCTTGTATCGGAAACCCATAGTCGTATCGTGAGTGTAGAGGGTACGATAATACCCCTCTACACTAACAGCCGGCCCTATTTACAGTTGGGGCTTATCCTACACGTGAGTTAACCTATAGCGAGACTGACTATATAGTTCCCTCACTCTGGGACTAAAATTCTAAGGGTGTAAAGAGAAAGATGGGGGGGGGGACCACCTCATTTTCTCGCCACTTACGATCGGCAGAGGTATGAAAATTTACTTTATGATATGTTCATTAGAACCCAAACTACACGCTAACGTACGGTTGATTCCGCACAGAGCAAAGAAGTGCTCATTGCAGAACACATCACACAGTGTGGTGTATACATACACCATAAACAGTGCTAAACGAGCCGCATGTTAACTTAACACATAGATAGAGTGAGGTCGCGGACAGACAGACAGACAGACAGACAGACAGACAGACAGACAGACAGACAGACAGACAGACAGACAGACAGACAGACAGACACAGACAGACAGACAGACGGGCGGATGCGAGTCTCCTACTGACGAGGGCCGAGACACTTGTTTACACATCTCTCCCGTGTGAGTCATGCAGACAGCAGATCCTAAATTAAACCTCTCTCGTCACCCGGCTGCTTATGTACACGCTAATCGAACACCGGACACGAGTGAGTGTTTATGTACGCACGGCCATATCGATTGATAGATCGCTAATGTACGACCTGTCTGTCTGTCCGTACGATTACAATAATGAGGAATGTGAGCCGATGTTTATGTTACGCGCGCGCACGAGCATTTAGTGGATTTCCCGCATACCATCGTTGCGACGAGTTGCGTTGGGACACGAGCAAGCTGTGGACCGGCCGCGCATGCGCACTCCCAGTTGTCCGTGAATAAGGAGCGCTGGTTTTACGTTGTCGTTGGGTCACAGGGTAGTTGTGTCCCTGGCGTCAGAAATAGTTGAGGCGAGTGAGTGTACGCCGATGGAAGGCAATGCATAGTCGTTCCTCAAGTGCTCCTCAACTCAGCACTGCCTCAGATTCGCCCAAGCAACAATCACAGAGCAGCATTGCCATGTGGACTGCTCTGTAAGTGGTGGTTGGGCGAGTCTGAGGAAAGGCTGAGTTGAGGAGCACGTGAGGAACGAATATGCATTTGACATTTGATCATCGTTAGCACATTACTGTGTGCTTTTATGGTGATTTGATAGTTTTTAATGTTAATTAATTTGTGTCTTACGAATGTCAAACCCTACTGAATGAAATAACTATATGAATCTAGCTAATAGCTGAGTGGGTGGCCCCTGCTACAACAGCCCCTGCTACAACAGCGCCTGCTACAACAGCGCCTGCAAGCGATGGGTCGTCCTCTGTCAGAGGTTCTGGCTCGACGCCTGTGGTCGGTCAATATCCATTAGATCCTGACACGAAACGGAACTTATTCGCACTATAGGTGGGAGGGTGGGGGGCGGGGGGGGGGGGGTCTCACAGTTACACGCCACGAGCTACCGATATACGCCACTGCACGGCGCAGCGCAACAGTCTAAATGTCTACCCGCTCAGTTACAGGAACACACATATTCAGTGGATATTTATTATACGTCAAAGGTGAGAATTCAAAGTGGACCCGATTCCATACATATATTTCCAATAGTTTCCAGAGCACTCTAAACTAACTCTACTTCTATTATCAAACGCGACCATTGTATCGTAGATGAATGCAAATTGTATGTATACACCAGTACATATGGTTGCTAGGGATTTTTTTCTCACACTAAACAATTGGTTAGCAACCTTTGATATCCAGTGGTCTGCGGGTCGATTGTGAATCCAGTGAAAGCAATTGCTATGACGGCTCCATGTGCAAAATCACCGTGTATACACATATGCCAGTAGATCACGTCGATAGCTTTATGTGAGATTGCAAAGCTAGAAAAACATCATTACGAACCGTAAATCGAACCCTCGATCGGGAATAAAATATCCACAGGACTAAAGTGCCAGAAAACCAATCACGGCACAAAACACTTTCATTCATTCATTCCTTCTTTAACGCGTCGACAAGCCGCTTCTTTATCCTCGGTAGATCTTCACTGATTACCCGCCTCAGATTTTTAATAATCATTATGTACACAAAAGTACTACCACAACTACTAGCAGCAATAAAGTTTCCCTTCAATTTGTAAAATTGCGTAATATCACTTTAAAAAAAAGGAAAAACCTCCCTCATCAAAAGAGAACTCTTTCCTTTTACCCCATCGTGTCGGGTGTATACACTATTGTACCTCGTCTCTCTGTGCTTTCACACGCTGCAGACTAACGGCACAACAAACAAGAACGTGTTTTAACGTTTTCAATTACCTAAGTAGTTAGTTATATACGCACAGACAGACAGGCAGAAGGAAAAAGGAAGGAAGGAAACAAGACGCGGGTGTTCTCTCTTAGACCCGGCGGAGAAGATCCAGGCAGATCTGCAGCTTCATCCAAGACTGGGCGGCCATACGTCACTCCCCCCCCCCCCCCCCCCCACCCTGGCAATTACGCTATCTAGAGCCGCCTTAACGGGGGCGACATTACGCCGGATTGCCACGGGAAATGGAACTTCTTTGCGTCGTGTGTGTACCTATATATATCTATGTGTGACCTACCATATATTGTAGAAGTATAGGAGAGGGTAGATACCTCTGCCGATCGTAAGAGGCGAGGAAATAAGGTGGTCCCCTTTCCCATTGCTTATAAGTAGATGTGCATAACCAGAGAAGTACAAGAATTAAGAATTGGTAGATACTGGATTCGGTTCTACCCTTCCTTGCTAGGCACACGCGATGTATAATGGATCTGATTAAGAAGACGTTATGTGACGTAAGCTGTCGAGTACGTCGTTAATAATCATATCAAATCGAGAGAGTAATTACTTTGGAACCAAATGCAAAGCAAGACCCATTGTTGCTAAACCGATAGCGAAAACGTTATCGATTGTTCACGACGACGGAGGTGTAGGTTCTCGTGAACACTACTGTACTCTCGTTTTTTGCCTCGCGGGTCTCGCGAGCAACGAGAAGTCCCAGGTGCTACTGTAGCTAATTAACACCCACAGCGTCAAGTAGCAATTATAACAAATACAAGCAATTGACTCAAAGCGACCGTTTGATATTCGTTCTCTCCCCCCCCACCTCCCCTCCCCCTCCCTACTAGATATTCCAATTACCGTTATGGCGAAAAGAGATTTCTATCGACGAAGAATAGAATTTACATATTTCTTCCATCGCGAGTATTATATATAGCGACGGAACAGAAGACGTCGTTATTTCAGACTTGTGCGATTGTGGCGTCTTCTTCTTCGTCTTCTTTGCCCGCAGTGGCGGTTGCTGAGGGAAGCAAATGAGTGGGAGAAGAAGGAGGCAACGTGTTGAAATATCGTTTACGTTTCAATTTAGATACGTCAAGAGAATACACACATTTTATGTATGTCGGTAATAATTCAAGACGGCGTTCAAACCACAGGAAGTAAAATTGTATGAAAAGAGATTTTAAAAAGCAACAACATTCAACGTGTAGGTATGTCGATCTAGGTAAATGTTTAAGATTTATTGAAGATTAACTTTGATATGTAAAGTTTTTTTTAAATTTTTCGAAAGAGGAATGAGAAAAGTCAATGAAATCAACGAAATTTAATTTTATCTAGTGTGACATCAATTTAAAATTGGTAATATTTGAGAAAATGGAGTACAAACTAAAGTTTCTCAGTCAAAAATTCTAATCCCAAGGTAGAATTTGGCCCAGGATGACTACTACTCGTAAGAGGCGACGAAAGTAGGTCCTACACCATTTCCCCTTTGCAAACATTAACTGTTTTAAATTTACTATTTCAATAATCTCTTTTCTCCGATCTCCTCCGACGTGTATGACCTATAGTTGTCGAGTACGTCGTCAAACACCACAATATTATAATAAAAACCTGACTCTAGTGTTGATCCAAGTGTGCGTGCTGTGTTTCAGGCTACTGGCCGTTCGGCGTGGCGTGGTGTAACGTGTACGTGACGTGCGACGTGCTGGCGTGCTCGGCGAGCATCATGCACATGTGCTTCATAAGCCTGGGTCGCTACCTGGGCATCCGTAACCCGCTCAAGACGCGGCACAGCTACTCCACCAAGCGGCTGGTGGGCTTCAAGATAGCGCTGGTGTGGCTACTGTCCATGCTGGTGTCCAGCTCCATTACAGTCCTAGGTAAGCTACTCCACCAAGAGGCTGGTGGGCTTCAAGATAGCGCTGGTGTGGCTACTGTCCATGCTGGTGTCCAGCTCCATTACAGTCCTAGGTAAGCTACTCCACCAAGAGGCTGGTGGGCTTCAAGATAGCGCTGGTGTGGTTACTGTCCATGCTGGTGTCTAGCTCCATTACAGTCCTAGGTAAGCTACTCCACCAAGAGGCTGGTGAGGTTCAAGATAGCGCTGGTGTGGCTACTGTCCATGCTGGTGTCTAGCTCCATTACAGTCCTAGGTAAGCTACTCCACCAAGAGGCTGGTGGGCTTCAAGATAGCGCTGGTGTGGCTACTGTCCATGCTGGTGTCCAGCTCCATAACAGTCCTAGGTAAGCTACTTCAACAATAGACTTAACGAAAAACTTACAAAGATTGGGCTTTCAATTTTTTATTATGACATATACATAGCCTAAGTTAGCATTTTGCAAACGCAATAATTGTATTATTAAACGAATGTATATACAGATTGATAAAACCAGACCTTGTAAACCGGACAATTCAATAAAATGACTAAAAGAAAACAGACACTGTTGCAAAATTTCAACCTACTTAAATGGTGAGTGCAAATTTTATCATCATGTATATTATAAGTCTATGTTTTCTTTAAATAATTTTACGTAGGTATACAGACGGTTACATCGACTTTTTTAGTAATTTTATGTAGGTATACAGACGGTTACACCGACGTGTTGGCTGAATAATGCCGACCGAAAATCACCCTGAATAAGGCCGATTTGGTCGAAACGTCGACTGGGGACTCTTTGGGCAACAAACTCTTAAGAGAGATAAGCGGGAAAGCTCTTATGGTAGTAATTCATAAAAATGACTGGCCTTTCGTTTCTCAGATTTAGGAATGTTTTCAGTCAGTCAGGTGGCAGCGGGTGGGATTGTCGCACGGTTGGCAGTACTGGGTAGGTTGGCAGCGAAACTTTTTAATTTCCGCACGGTTGGCAGCTCTAGGCCGGTAGAACTCTTACGTCAGGTTGAAAGGGGACGAACAAAGTAATTTATTCATAATCAAGATATTCATAAGGAGAGCCTGGTCGCGCTTAGATAGGCAGGCAGGTATAAAAGTCAAACACGTCGTTGACAGGTCGATGATCAACAAACAAACATTGCGCGCGTGCTCGGCAGATGATTGTTATTGGGACGCGCGGTTGTATAATCACTTGCGTTGCGTATACACAGTCTTGACACTTTCAACCCCTTGATGCGCTCATTGTCTCCACGATCCATCCCCACACAGTCATCTCACAGACAGCTGCGTTCCATCCCCACACAGTCCTGACACTTTCAACCCCCTGATGCGCTCATTGCTTCCACGATCCATCCCCACAGTCATCTCATAGACAGCTGCGATCCATCCCCACACAGTCTTGACACTTTCAACCCATTGATGCGCTCATTGTCTCCACGATCCATCCCCACACAGTCATCTCATAGACAGCTGTGATCCATCCCCACACAGTCTTGACACTTTCAACCCCTTGATGCGCTCATTGCCTCCACGATCCATCCCTACACAGTCATCTCATAGACAGCTGTGTGGCCTGGTGAGTTTCGATACATTAACCGTTCGGCAAGGGTAACTCTGCCTGTCGTTAGAGGCGAGAATGAAGTCGACATCACGGTTGTGACAAGAGAATCGTCAAAAGTATTCGACAAAAATATCTTGAAAAACACGATAATTTAAGGTTTTTTTCATCCAATCTTTAAAATGGCCTTCATTATCAAAATTTTGGGGTGATGCAAGGCTATAGGCCTAGATAGATATAATCAAGCTCTACGGATATTCTTATAAGGCACTGCAAAATTGATTACATTTGGATCAAACTGGAGAGTTGTGATATTATTGAAAATCTAATTTGATCTAAACACAATCAATTTCGCATCCTGATAGATATTGATAATATATCTAGCCCTAGGGCATTCCAAAGTGCATATTATATTGAATGTCATTTTAGAGATACGAACAAAAAAATAAATTCAAGCTACATTACCGTCAAAATTACAATGATATACATGACAAGTACTTTACTACCTGTTGCACGTTTCATTCATAACGCTACACCCCACTTGTTGCACATTTCTTGTCCATCTTACTTATATGCTAGCTAAACACCACAACGTTCTTGTGAGCCTGCCTACTATAATGCGAGTAGATTTAATCATGCACGTCAAAGAAAATGAAAAGAAGATATTACACAGTACCGTACGTTGAAAGATGAACAATATTATAAGGTGGATCTAACCTTGCACATCACTCATTCAAGACTCACGCTTTATTTTTTGTAACAGATGATTTATGAAACACGAATATAATAATAGTTGGCAATGCTGCAGTATACAACAATAAACACGACCATCAACTGGTCTGGTTATCTTCATCAGATCAGGAACAAACAAATACCGTGGTTATGACATGCCATGTGTTTTACCATAGCAGGACGCGCGGCAGTCGTGTAAACAAACATAGCTAGTTTGGCATAACGACAACTTGTAGCGCGCTTATACCTATACCTGCCTGCCTGTATGTATATGTGCGCCCGTGAATTGGGTGTTAGTGTAACATTGAGAACGGACTTGGAACGTGTCCAACGAGGAACACGCGAGCGAGCAAATTTAAACCAGATGGTTTTGTAAAAAAAACGTTAGAGGAAAATTACTGACCAAGGTCAAACAAAGTACCGCGTGTTAGAGGCGTGGATTTCTACACACTGAATTTACCGTTGTTAATAAATCTTGCTGAAATCCTCCTCCTGAAATTGTCTTGAGAAAGTGATGCGATCAGTATTGAAACTTTCACGAAATAGATGATTTAGATTATTTTAAACACATTTACACATTTATGTCTTCAATTTTCGCAATAAAATACACTCCGCAAAACCACAAAATTCGTTTTAAATAAAGTATCAATTCGTCGAAAGTTTGGCAACGCGTACAGTATGTTTGGGGGGGGGGGGGGACGTTTGTTGAGAAAGGGTTCCTCAAACAACCCCTATTATATCCACAGCGCTCACACCCAACCACGCATCCATACGCTGACGAAGCCATTGCAATGCAACGTATTTCCAAACGATTGAGCTACTTATACGGACCATACGACGAGTTATTGAAAATCATATGGCACGCGTGTTTTTTTGGTAGTCGAGTCTCGGTTCAAGGAGGGGAGGGGGAAGGGGGGGGGGGTTGCCCAGACCAAGCGTAGCTCGTTTCCAACTTGGGAATAAGAGCTAGAACGACTTTACCTCACGCGAAGTCGCGGAGTAACTTCAAACAAGTTTCCCGTCCATGATTGGTTTGGGTGGGTCAGCCTTACCAACTCGCGCCCCCTCACCTCTACGCAACTATTGTTACTCGACAACCAAAACCAATTCGGAACAGCAGACAAAAACAATGAGAAATTCTAAAACCCAGAACAGAACTTCAAATCGCTTTGCCCGGCTAGAGCATTTTTAATACGACACGTAATCAATTGTTAAGACCCAAATTTTGAGTTTTTTAAATTTGTATTGCTTTTGTTTTTAAAAATCACTAGTAATCGTATATTTTAGCCCAAACTGGAACCCGTACACCTGATCGATACTTATTTGAAACTCCAAGCAGGAATAATATAATCACACTTGACGCTTTGCCCTTAAGCTATTGGATAGTTATAAATAATCTATCTGCCTCACTAAACTTAAATAATAAAGACTATCAGCGTACAAAGCCCGTAAATACAGTATATATGTAACCACAGTTCAACAAAAATGTTTTCAAGTTTTTGGTGGAGGTGCCGGGTTAGTCCGTTTTTGACCTCTAACCAGGTTTCACAGCAAGTGTTGTCAAATCTCATTGTTGGAGTGCTTTCATATTTAACATCTCTTGATGTTAGTGTTATCAAACGATTTTGTGGGGTTGTCCACAACCCCCTCACCAGAAGCTTCTCCATATTGTTTCTGGCGTTCACAACCCCCTCAAGTATATGTGTGATGTTGTTGCAGGCGTCCACAACCCCCTCAACATCATGCCGGGCCCGCAGTCCTGCGTCATCAACAATCGAGCGTTCTTCGTGTTTGGCTCTCTGGTCGCCTTCTACGTTCCCATGGTGATCATGGTGGTGACCTACGCGCTCACCGTTCAGCTGCTACGCAAGAAGGCGAGGTAAGCCACTCCCCTTTAGCCGCGTCACTGGCTGAGCGCCGGCCTTGAGGTTTTATACACTTATACTCGACGATTTCCTTAATATGATTTGTGGGCGCTTCTTATATTTTAAACCATCATCTTCATGACAGAAAACAAATCATTAGTGGAAGAAAAATAGGAAAAAACTTAAAATAGTTGTCAGTTCTAATGATTTTTCGTTGTCTCCTCAGGAGCGATATTTTCAAAAGCGCTCACCGCTGCCACTATAGTTATTTGCTGGTTTTTCGAATTTAACTTCGAAAAACATGTATTTGCACGTATTTTAGAATAATTTTAATCGCGTGAAAGTATACCCAACATTCCAACAGGTGGTGGTACACGTCTCGCCAGGTAGTCTCAGGAAGCGACAAGTGTCTGACGTAGACCCTGGTTACAGGTTCGTCGCCGAGCACCCAGAGTCCGACCAGTTCAGGCGGCTGGGTGGAAGGTACGGCGCGGGCAAGGCGCCCGCTAACAACCACCGGGGCTCCACGGCGCACATGCTCTCGAGGACGACCGGGGGTTCCGACAGGTGAGCCCAATAACAAGCCCTGGGGAACACCTTTTCACTGTGCACGACGTGGGCTCACGATCAAACCCTGGGGAACACCTTTTCATTTTTATTATTATTGCAGGCGTTTGGGGTTCACGATCAATCCATGAGTGACATCTCTAGTTAAGACAGAAATTAATTCCTTCCCTTCCTTTCGATATACAAGACCACGACTTCAATTTCAACCCCTAAAACTAATGACATCTACTATTAATTATATTATTCATTGCTGTATATTAATTTCCTCACCAATAGAACAATAGAACGGCTCTTCTTTTGGCTACATACTTAAAAAAATTCATAAAATAAAAATCTTTTACATTTAATGATGCGTTTGTATAATATGAAATGACGAATGTTGGAAGAACATCGCAGCCTTATCCAAAGCCATGCCACACTTCACATCTTTCAACTATACCATGAGGGCGAGATCCCCCCCCCCCCCCCCCCCCCCCCCACCAACACTAGCAAAGATGAATAACGCGTGCAGCAACAAACACTGATCGCGTAAACCCGCATTCCTCTCACGCCCGACCGACGGATAAACGAACGGAGCGGGCGAGCGTCTAATTGATTAAAGAACGCGCACGCTGGACACACAAACACAGCGCGGTGAGTCACGTGTGCGTGGGGGGGGGGGGGGGGGGGGGAGGCACAGGTACTCGGCGTCTCTAGCGACAAGTGTTGCGCTAACTACTGCAGGCAGACAAGTCGAGCAGGCTATGTTTAATTGTTTTCACCTCGTACTTCAATGGGTCACTTAAGTGTTGCTGTAGGATTTTGCTTGTCATACAGTTGGCGGTGTTATTTTTTCAAACAATACTACGGGCCGGTCTTACAATCTCCTAATAGGAAAGTTATTTGTAGCAATTAAGCTATTTGGAGGATTTCAAGAGTTTTGATTGGTCGTTGCCATGGAGAAAACAAGCTATTCTACGAATAAGTAGTTATTGGGACATTGTAAGACTGGACCTAAACAATACTATAATAATTGTTGATAAGTGGATAAGTG